>CM056053.1:110312597-110665097 GCA_029574335.1 Rana kukunoris | reverse complement strand
CAATTTTTGCCATAAAGGGACACTTTTGGTTGCTATGGGCAATCTACAGTTTGCAGGGAGAAAGAAAAGTTTTTATTATACAAAATGACATGTAGTGTACAGGGCAGACCACTAGGGACATGGGGGGGTGTGTGTATTTTTTACATACAGTACTGTAATCTATAAGATTACAGTGTACTGTATGTAGTAGTGTTTGTTTACTTTTTTAAATTTGGCGCCGTTCCCCCCCCTACGTCGCGACGCTCGCAGGGAAGGGAATCGGCGGAACACACAGCATCAGGCGGACATCCGGCCGCCGAGTACTGCGGGGATTCATCGCTGGATCGCAGAGAAAAGGTAAGTAAACTTTTTCTGCATCCAGCGTGCCACACGCCGTGCCACACGCCAGGGAGGCTAGTCTGACCGGCGATCCAGCGGGAAACCCCCGCCGGATCGCCAGGAATTTTTTGGGGAAAAAAAAAATGCACCCCGAGCGTGACTCGGGGTTACCGCTTCTGGCACTGAATGTTAACCCCGAGTCACGCTCGGGAATACCGCCAGGGAGGTTAACCACTTTAGCCCCGGATCATATTGCTGTCCAGACCAGAGCACTTTTTGCAATTCGGCACTGCGTTGCTTTAACTGACAATTGCTGGGTCGTGCGATGTGGCTCCCAAACAAAATTGGCGTCCTTTTTTTCCCCCACAAATAGAGCTTTCTTTTGGTGGTACTTGATCATCTCTGCGGTTTTTATTTTTTGCACTATAAACAAAAATAGAGCGACTATTTTGAAAAAAATTCAATATTTTTTACATTTTGCTATTATAAATATCCCCAAAAATATATAAAAAAAAAAATTTTTCCTCAGTTTAGGCCGATACGTATTCTTCTACATATTTTTCGTTAAAAGAAAATCGCAATTAGCGCTTATTGATTGGTTTGCGCAAAATTTATAGCGTTTACAAAAAAGGGGGGTCGTTTTATGGCAATTTTTTTTTTTTACTAGTGATGGCGGCGATCAGCGTTTTTTTTCGGTACTGCGATATTATGGCGGACACATCGGACACTTTTGACACATTTTTGGGACCATTGGCGTTTTTATAGCTATAAAAATGCATTGTACTACTATAAAAATGCCATTGGCAGTGAAGGGGTTAACACTAGGGGGCAGGGAAGGGGTTAAGTGTGTTCCTGGGTGTGTTCTAACTGTAGGGGGGGGTGACCTCACTAGGGGAAATCACTGATCTTCTGTCCATACATTGTATGAACAGAAAATCAGCGTTTCCCCCGCTGACAGGAATGAGAGCTGTGTGTTTACACACACAGCTCCCGTTCCCCGCTCTGTAACGAGCAATCGCGGGTGTCCGGCGGCGATCGTACCCGCCGGGCACGCGTGCGGGACTCGGGGGACGCGCGGCGGCGCACGCGCGCGCCGCCCTACAAGCTGCTAAAGGGAGGAAGTAGAGCTACGTGCTCCTGCGTAGCAGTGCCACCGTCCCGCAGTAATATGACGGCGGGCGGTCGGCAAGTAGTTCATGCCTGTATACGTGGCATACAGCCATATATGCCATGTTTTTTTATATTAATACCTGTATATGTGACATGCAGCCATATGTGGATTTTTTTTTATATTAATACCTGTATATGTGGCATACAGCCATATATGCCATGTTTTTTTATATTAATACCTGTATATGTGACATGCAGCCATATGTGGATTTTTTTTTATATTAATACCTGTATATGTGGCATACAGCCATATATGCCATGTTTTTTTAATATTAATACCTGTATACGTGGCATACAGCCATACATGCCATGTTTTTTAATATTAATACCTGTAGCAAGGCATCTACAAATACTGACAAACCTAACAATTTAAAAAAAATTTTTTTTGAAACACGGATATTAGAAAATGTTGTCCGGTAGAAGCTTAAGCCTTAACGGATAAAATATATATCGCGGCATACAGTGTTGCCCCCCCCCCCCATAAATTCTATCTCCTGCAATCTATATATATAAAACTCAACGTGTGTGTGTGTATGTATGTATGTTCCAGGATCACGTCCAAACGGCTAAAGATATTAACATGAAACTTGGCACACATGTTACTTATATGTCAGCAACAAACATAGGATAGGTGGTTTAACCCTTAGCCACCCCCATTTGCCATGGTCGGGGTTTTTCTTTAAAGTCCCATTCAACTCTATGGGAAAGGGTTTTTCTTTAACCACTTAAGGACCCCCGCACGCACATATACGGCCACAGAATGGCACGTACAGGCACAAGGGCGTAAATTTACGTCCCCGCCTGAGTGCGGTTCGGGGGTCCCATCGGGACCCCCTCCGCGGCGTGCGGGGGTCCCCCTACCTCTGGGAGCGATCCGGGATCTGCGGGCGGATGTCCGTGATATCCGCCCCCCCCGCGATCGCTCCCAGCCAATGGGAGCGCGCTCCCAGCCTGTCACTTCCTCCTCCTGTGTTTACACAGGAAGGAGGAAATGATGTATTCTCTCATCGCAGCGCTGTTTCCCAGCGCTGCTGATGAGAGAAGACATCACAAGTAAGTGTGCACCAACACAACACTGACACACACTCACATAGGCATATTAACCCCTTGTGATCGCCCCCCCCACCCCCCTGTCACAGTGTCACTGAATGCAGTGATTTAATCACTGCATTTAGTGTCAGTGTGACAGGCAGTTTAAAAAACAGTTAGTGTTAGGTTCAGGATAGCCCCCCCACCCCCCCCTAATAAAGTTTTTAACCCCCTGATCACCGCCCTAGTTAACCCTTTCACTCCCTATTGCCAGCGTCACTAAGCGATCATTTTTCTGATCGCTGTATTAGTGCCGCTGTTCCCGCTAGGTAGCTATTTTTTTTTATTGCGATTTTTTTTTTTACTAAAGACATGTGGCTAAATAAATTTTGGCCTAAATGTTTGACTAAAATTTAGTTTATTTGATTTTTTTTTAAACAAAAAGTAAAAAATAGTGTTTTTTTTTCAAAAATGTCGCTCTATTTTTGTATATAGCGCAAAAAATAAAAATCGCAGAGGTGATCAAATACCACCAAAAGAAAGCTCTATTTGTGGGAAGAAAAGGACGCAAATTTTGTTTGGGAGCCATGTCGCACGACCGCGCAATTGTCTGTTAAAGCGACGCAGTGCCGAATCGCAAAAACACCTTGGGTCATTTACCAGCGTATTGGTCCGGGTCTTAAGTGGTTAAAGTCCCATTCAACTCTATGCGAAATATATATTTTTCTCCCCAAAATGTTAAGATAGGAAGACCGGGCAACGCCGGGTATTCAGCTAGTGTTACATAAAACACACAAATAAAACATGCAAATTATATCTACAGGTTTGAAATGATTATATGTTGATTTTCTAATGTTTCTGGCGCATAGTTTTTTTTTTTGTTAAAGGTAATTTGTCAGAAACATTCTTAACGACTAGATACACCCTAAACACCAATGGGCTTAATATTAAAGGTTGTGCAGAATACAGTAACTCATGGCAACCAAGCAGGTAATCACATTTCATCACTTTGGTGCAGTCAGAATAATGAAACCTAATTTCGGATTGGTTATCTTGATTTGCCTTGCACACAAAACTTTGCATTTTTAAATAAACCCATACATCTAAAAAAAAAAAAAAGTATGCCTTGGTTTTTTGCTCAGCTTGAGGTTCTTGGTGAATTTTAAGGTTTATCACCAACATTTGTATCTGGCAATAAGAATAAGCAGCTTCTTTTTCTTTTTTTTTTTACATTTTTTTTTTTTTTTTTACATTTTTTTTTCAGGATTTCCACATGTTAGATTAAAAAATAAATAAAAAAATAGAAGTACGGAGGGGGGCGTGTTGGGGAAATAGAAAGTAACAGAAGGAGTTTGTTAGAATTCATAGTATGAAAAAACTTGTTGTCCTAGATGACTATGCTGGCCCACAATATGTATTCCTATTGGGGTGAATCCTTTACAACTCATCTAAACATAATACAGTTATTACTATTCTTTATTAGCACACATTAAAATTATTAAAATAAAAAAACGAAAGCAGGACTTTGATCGACATTTAAATGACCATGCTTGATGTCTAGACATCAACTACAAAATGCACATCGCAACAGCATAAATTTATTAGGCCGGGTTCACACTGGTACGACACGACAGCCGTACTACTTTGGATCCGACTTTGCCCTGCGACTTGAAGTCTGACATGCGTCCGACTTCAATGAACAGGGATTGGATTTCGATCCCCGACAATACCAGGCACTGTATCTGGTATGAATCTTGAGGGGGCGCTCCAATTAAAAAAAAAAAAAACGGCATGGGTTCTCCCTCCAATAGCATACCGGGCCCTTCGGTCTGGTATGGATTTTAAGGGGAACACCTTGTGCTGAGAAAACTGCATGGGGGTCCCCCAAAAAACCATACCAGAGCCTTATCCGAGCAGCCCAGTCAGTAAAGGGGGTGGGGACGAGCAAGCGCCCATCTCCTGAACCGTACCAGGCCGCATGCCCTCAACATGGGTGGGTGGATGCTTTGGGGGAGGGGGGCCCTGCGCCTCCCCACCCCAAAGCACCTTGCTCCCATGTTGATGAGGGCAATGGCCTCTTCCAGTCAACCCTGGCCGCTGATTGTCAAGGTCTGCAGGCGGGGGGATTATTGGAATATGGGAGCCCTCTTTAATAAGGGGGCCCCCAGATCCCAGCCCCCCACCCTATGTGAATGAGTATAGGGTACATTGTACCCCTACCCATTCACCTGGAAATAAAAGTGTCAAAACTAAAACACACTACAGATGTTTAAAGGTGTTTAACCACTTAAAGACCCCCGCACGCACATTTACGGCCACAACATGGCTCGTACAGGCACAAGGGCGTAAATTTACGTCCCCGACTTCGTGCGGTTCGGCACCCCCTCCGCGGCGTGCGGCGGTCCCCCTGACTCTGGGAGCGATCGCCGATGAGCGGGCGGATGTCCGTGTTTTCCGCCCCCCCCCCCGATCGCTCCCAGCCAATGGGAGCGCTCCCCCTTCGTGTCAGTTCCTCCTCCTGTGTTTACACAGGAAGGAGGAAATGATGTCACCTCTCATCGCAGCGGTGTTTCCCACCGCTGCTGATGAGAGAAGACATCCATAGTAAGTGTGCACCAACACAACACTGACACACCCACACATAGGCACATTAACCCCTTGTGATCGCCCCCCCCACCCCCCTGTCACAGTGTCACTGAATGCAGTGATCTAATCACTGCATTTAGTGTCAGTGTGACAGGCAGTGTAAAAGTCAGTTAGTGTTAGGTCCAGGATAGCCCCCCCACCCCCCCTAATAAAGTTTTAACCCCCTGATCACTGCCCTAGTTAACCCTTTCACTCCCTATTGCCAGCATCACTAAGCGATCATTTTTCTGATCGCTGTTTTAGTGTCGCTGTTCCCGCTAGGTAGCTTTTTTTTTTATTGCGATTTTTTTTTTTTACTAAAGACATGTGGCTGAATTAATTTTGGCCTAAATGTTTTACTAAAATTTAGTTTATTTGATTTTTTTTATAACAAAAAGTAAAAAAATAGTGATTTTTTTCAAAATTGTCACTCTATTTTAGTTTATAGCGCAAAAAATAAAAATCGCAGAGGCGATCAAATACCACCGAAAGAAAGCTCTATTTGTGGGAAGAAAAGGACGCAAATTTTGTTTGGGAGCCACGTCGCACGACCGCGCAATTGTCTGTTAAAGCGACGCAGCGCCGAATTGTAAAAACACCTTGGGTCATTTAGCAGCGTATGTGTCCGGGTCTTAAGTGGTTAAAGAAATTTATTAGGCAGCTCCAGGGGTGTTCGAGTTCTTCTCCCCTCTCTGGCTCTTCTCTTCTGTTCTTCTCCTGTCCGGTGTCTTCGGCCGGGTCTCCTCCGCTATCTTCTGGTCTTTTGCCTGCTCTTTTGCTCGCTCTTGCCCGGTTTTCTCCGTTGTCTTCTTCCCTTTTTTCTTCTTCCGATGTTGACACAACACTCTCTCCCGCTCTAATGCCGATACGCGGTGTGCTACTATTAATGCAGTCATGCTGGAACAAAGCTGTTCCCACAAAGCTGGGAGCATGAAATTGTCCAAAATGTCTTCGTATTCTGACGCCTTAAGAGTTCCCTGCACTGGAACTAAGGGCCCAAGCCCAACCCCTGAAAAAGAACCCCACACCATAATCCTCCCTCCACCTAATTATTTAGACCAGTGCACAAAGCAAGGTCCATTAAGGCATGGGTGAGTGAGTTTGGGGTGAAGAAACTTGACCTCAACCTGATAGACCAAGTTCAGTTCTTGATCTCACAGATGCGCTTCTGGAAGAATGGTCAAACATTCCCAGAGACACACTCTTAAACCTTGTGGACAGCCTTCCCAGAAGAGTTGAACTTGTTATTACTGCAAAGGGTGGGCCAACTCAATATTGAACCTCAATATGGACTAAGACTAGGGGGCCATTAAAGGTCATGTGCTTGTAAAGGCAGGTGTCCCAGTACCTTTGACAATATAGTGTAACTGACTGCAGTTTTATTCGCTCCTCACTCCGATACAAGTTACTTTTATTATCACACAAATGTTGCAAAAACATAAAATAGATAAAAAATAGACCTTGTCTGTCATCTGCAACATAACGTGGGAGGCTCCTGCATATTAAAAAATTAAGGAAATACGATGGTAAGGTTCATATGGACAAATGGTAAAATAGAAAAACTAATGAGCAATAAACATGAAAAGACCTTTTATTTTGAGCGAAAGCATTAGGAGAGATTTACAGTAAATCAGTCAAGAATTTCAGTATATGTTCTTTCACTATCACCAGACTCTTCAGTGCTTTTAAAATGAGGACGGGGTCACTTTAATTAGTACTGAGAATTTAAATTAGTCAAGGACATTAGGTAATCATCAGCCGCTCAGTGTGTTCAGGGTTGGGTGGCAATGTAGATGACTCTGGGTTAGGGATGAGCTCCAGCGTGTTCGCACTGTCCATATGCAGAGCCCGCCAGAAAGTTGGCACTGCGCTGCGCTAATTACAGGCAGGGAGACATTTCCCGATCTCTGCAGCCAAGCATCGGGAAATGTCTCCCTGCCTGTGATTAGCGCAGCGCAAGGCCGACTTCCTGCCGGGCTCTGCATATGGACTGTGCGAACATGACGGAGCTCATCCTTACTCTGGGTACATCCAGGCTCCTAAAGCCACCCATTAGAAATTGTCAGTTGGTTTTGCGGATATTGTCTGCTGTTTATACCATTGTTTCGTTTTTTTCTGGTATAGTTTCAAAAGTTTTTTTTTTTCCATATTTTTTTTTGATTATTTTGAATATTCATTTTTAATCCCTCATGCTGCTAGCATTAGTAAATAGATCGGAAAGTATGTTATATTTACTTGTTTTAAACTTTTTTTTTTTTTACATTTCTTCAGTTACTGCCTGATTTTTTGCCTAGGCTAATGTCGTCGTACATCCCAGAAGTCTTCAGGAGGTAAGGAAGGTGTTTTCTCGGCTAAGCACCGCCTCCTGCATGCACGCTTGAGCTAAGGGCAGCTGGATTCCAGGAAGTAAATGTTACTTGAATCATCTGCCCTTACTCAAAATGGCCACAGACATACATGCTAGGGGTTGTTTTTCAAAAAGTGATTTCTCAACATGATAAAGCATAGAGACATGGATAGATGAGGTTGCTTTGAATATTAAAAACAAATTACATAGTGTTTTTGGTTTGTGGTGCTCAGATGCAGTGAAGATCCACTTTAAAGTGGTCTATTAAGTATTTTTTTTCTCCAACTATTTCATGAATCTATTAGTTTTCTGTGACATGTACATTCTACACTTGTAGCCAATGTATTAAGCTATCTAAGTTATTCATATTATACCATGAATTGTAAAAGAAGGTCTTTTAATTAACAGGTGTTACTTACCAAAGCGGTTTTCATTTACTGTCAGTCTGTATTTTATGATGTGAAGAATTTACTAAAAACGTCTTTACAATACATTAATGCAGTATGGGGAAGGGAGTTTGCACTAAGAAAGTGTGATTTAAACTTAAAGGAATTTAAAAAGAGATGTTGGTAATGTTAGTGTACTGCTATGAGAATACTTTCACCTGGATTCAATAAAATCCTGCAAACTAGAGTCAGAAGTGAACTGCCAGGGGCTTATTTGGTAAGAGCTTTAGAGCTGTGAATAAGCAGCAGTTCAGTGATTAGCAATTCTAAGTGTGAGGCACACTAACTCCATAAGGCTCTACCAATATTCCCATACTCCTTCTTACAATCTGCAAAGTGTTTAAGGTCATATAGAGAATAAGTGCATTTTGACATAATTTTATTTACTTCCTCCATACTTACCTTGATCTGATGTCCGTAATTCTGCTGTTTGTTTACATCCAGTCTTTACTATCCTGAAGGCAGCAGTGGATTAGCATCCCATAGACTTCTACTGGACCATATATGATTTCCTCTGGCCTTGGGACACAGCCTCATATAAATCTATAGGGCACTAATGCCTAGGAGCAGCCAGGACAGTGAAGAATTGTGCCGCTGGATGTAATCAAACACCAAAACTGTGGTCGTTGGATTGAGTTAAGTATGCATCTGTAACGGGGGAGGATGGGCTAGGTTACATCAGGGTAAGGGAAAAAAGGATAAAGGCACTAATCCAAACCCAATTCCTAAAATCTCATGAAATTGTTTACATAGGTAAATAGTTAGGTTGAAAAAAGACGCATATCCGTCCAGTTCAACCATAAAAATAACATAAAAAATATTATACAATCCCATATGCACAATCCTATACCCCCATTTGATAAAGAGGAAGGTGAAAACCCACAGGAAAGCATAATCCATTTTGCTACAGCAGGGGAAAAAATTCCTTCCTGACCCCCAAGAGGTAATTGGATATTCCCCGGGTTTACTTTACCTATAAATGTTAGTACTCAGTTATGTTATGTACATTTAGGAAAGTATCCAGGCCTTCCTTAAAGCGGAGCTCCACCCGCATTTTTTTTTTTTCAAAGTCGGCAGCTACTAACAGTGTAGCTGCTGACTTTGAATAAGGACACTTACCTGTCCTAGGCGCCCGCGCTGACGGCCCCCGCCGATGCCGATCCTCGATCCCGGCACCGCCATCCACAGTCAGGGAAACAGGCAGTGAAGCCGTGCGGCTTCACTGCCCGTTTCCTACTGCGCATGTGCGAGCGACGCGGCGCTTTGTGAATGGTCCGGCTGCTTTCTGGGATACACACAGTTCCCATAATGCAGCGCGGCCCATTCACAAGAAGACACCCAGAAGAGGAGGAAGAAAACAGCACCGCGGATCATGAGGGCAGATTCGGGACTTCCGCATAGCAACAGCCTATTTAGGGTGAGTATTTATTTATTTATTTTCAGATTTAAAAAAAAAATATATATATCAGGGTGGAGCTCCGCTTTAAAGCAATCTACTGAGCTGGCCAGAACCACCTCTGGAGGGAGCCTATTTCACATGTTCACAGCTATTACTGTAAAGAAACCTTTCTGTATTTAAAGATGAAATCTCTTTTCCTCTAGACGTAAAGAGTGCCCCTTTGTCCTCTGTTGTGACCGTAAAGTGAATAACTTAACACCAAGTGCACTGTATGAACCACTTATGTATTTGAACATGTTGATCATATCCCCCCTTAATCTCCCTTTCTCAAGAGAGAATAAATTCAGTTCCTCTAATCTTTCCTCATAGCTGAGCTTCTAAATGCCTCTTATCATTTTTGTTGTCCTTCTCCGCGCTTTCTCCAGTTCCCCGATATCCTATTTGAGAACTGGTGCGAACATATTAAAAGTTGTTCAATATTTTGAAATCTTACAATAATACCTGGTGATGCTGCCATGAAAGTTCTTGTTCAGGCAATAATACCTGGTGACTTTGACTTTGCACGTTCTTGTTCAGGCAACCCTTGTGAGGCCCACAAGCAGCCGTGCAAATTGCACAGGTATTCATGGTTGTCACTGTCAGGAAACCAGTTCAGAGTAATGAAGTGCAGCCAGTGCTGTAGGCAGCACATATGGATAGGAAGTTGCTGGAGAAGATCAGCAGGTCTGAGATGCAAAGCTATAAACCAGGGTTTGACAAATTTGCTTGCAATCTAGGAGCCAGCTAAAAAAAGTTAGAAGCCAGAAATGCACCCTGTCCTGCTGAGCTTGCATGCCGAACAAACGCATAGGCGAGTAGTGCTGGCATATGAAAACAGTGTTCAAACCACACATGTGAGGTATTGTCGCGATTGGTAGAGCGGAAGAAATAATTCTAGCCCTAGACCACCTCTGTAACTCAAAACATGCAACCTGTAGAATTTTTTAAACGCTGACTAAAGAGATTTTAAATGGTAAAAATTTGACGCTTTTCCACGAGCGGACGAAATTTTGAAGTGTGACATGTTTGGTATCAATTTAGGCTCCTTTCACACGGAGCGGACCGTTTTTCGGTCCGCTCCGTGTGTCCGTCAGCTCAGCGGGGGGGTCTCCGCTCAGCTGTCGGCGGACGGGGCGGTCCCCACACACACTGCAGGGACCGCCCTGTCTCTCCTCCGCTCTCCCCTATGGGGAGTCGGATGGAAACGGACCGTCTGTCCGTTTGCATCCGATCCGTTTGGGCGGACGGAAGAAAAATAGGGCATTCTTCCGTCCGCAAAAACGGATGCGGATCTAGCGGACGTTAGCGGATGCATCATCCGCTAACGGATCCGCTCCCATAGGGACGAACGGAACGGACCTGTGAAAGGACCCTTACTCACCGTAACACTTATCTTTCACAATTAAAAAAAAATAAAAAATTGGACTAACTTTACTCTTTTATTTTTTTTAGAAAAAAGTGTATTTTGTACCAAGATCTGCTGGTCTTGTTACTTGTCCACCCTCCCGTCTGCTCACTTTTGGGGGTAGAGGCTTCTCTGTAAAAGCTACGGCCTTGTGGAATAGTATCCCCGCTTCTATTCGGTCACTCCCATCCATTATGGCCTTCCGCAAAAGGGTAAAAACATGGCTCTTTGAGAAAAAGCATGCCGAGGTGTGCTAGTCCCTCTTGCTGTCTGCCTGCTGATCTATTTCTTAGTTTACTCCCGCCTTTCTTAATTCCTTTTTTTCTTTCACCCCTTTCTTGCTTTCTTCTATTTCTTTCACCCCTGATTTGATTTACTTATTTCCAGTTATGCTTCCTGCGCTTAGGCACTGCCCTGATGGGTCAGTATTTGGCGCATTATAAATCTATTCAATCAATCAATCAATCAAAAAAGTGCGCTTGTAAGACCGCTGCGCAAATACGGTGTGACAGAAAGTATTGCAACAATCGCCATTTTATTCTCTAAAAAAATATATATAATGTTTGGGGGTTCTAATTAGGGGGGAGGAGATGGCAGTGAAAACACAGGGGAAGACAGGTATTTGCACCCACTTCCGGGCATAGACTCCCGCGGGGTCACGCCCCGTCCTGTCCCCCCTGCTGTCTTCTGGGAAACACACAGGACCCAGAAGACAGCAGGGAGCAGTTAGGATGCACATGCGCAGTAGGGAACCGGGAAGTGAAGCTGCAACACTTCACTTCCTAATTCCCTCACCGAGAATATTGGCTGGGGCAACTGAGAGACAAGCGATTTATCTGCTTCGGCTGCCGACATCGTGGGCACCCTGGACAGGTAAGTGTCCATTTATTAAAAGTCAGCAGCTGCAGTTTTTTGTAGCTGCTGGCTTTTAATATATTGTTTTTAGGCGGACCTCCGCTTTAAAGAAGGGGCCACACTCTGAAAATCTGTTGGGTTCCTTCTATTTTTAGAAGGCTGTGCTTTGCACTGGTTTAGTGTAGCATTTTTAGTTCCCTTTACCCCACTTCACCACCTGTCTGGCTATATGTTCTCTTAACCAGTTCAGGTCCACCCATAGCAGTTTTTACTCTTCCAGGTTGGGGGTGCGCATGCGTGCCACTGGCTGCTCCCTCCCACTGTGATCAAACACATCGGGAGCCCAGTGGCAGGCACCATGGACTCGATGTCTGCCGGCACCCACTGATGATCCAGCAAAGAGGCAGAACGGCAGTCTGCCTATGTTAACAAGGCATATCGCCATTCTGACAAGAAAAGGCATGGATTCTGTGTCTCTTCAAAGCAGGGACATGGAACTATGTCTTCCCCTTGAAAAAGCACCACACACAGTTAACCCTTTGCTCACCCCTGATGTTAACCCCTTCCCAGCCAGTGTCAGTACACTGACGGTGCATATTTTTTAGCACTGGTCACTGTATTAGTGTATTAACGCAGTGCCGTATAGAAAAAAATAGCCTGGTCATGAAGGGGGGTAAACCTTCCAAAGGTCATGCATGTAATTAATTTACTGTTGTAATGTTTTTTCAGTAAAAAACAGTGCAGTAGTCATAATGCATTTAATTTTTTGTGGGTCTGCAATACTATTACCAGCATTTTTCTGATGCTGAATTCAAAGGCTCAGAGTGGACTGACATTTATGGGTTGATTTACTAAAACTGGGGAGTGCAAAATCTGGTGCAGATGTGCATGATGACCATTCAGCTTCTTAGTTCAATTTGTTCAATTAACTCCTTCACAACCACGCTACAAAGACAGCTACATCGCAAGCCTTAATTGTGGGGAGGGTTTCCATGTACATCCTCCCGTGCATGAGGGCGTTCTCTGGGATCAACAAGTCTACGAGACTCGGCTGATCATAGATCAGAGTAAGGGGCCAATTCTGACCCCTTACCACGTGATCAGCTGTCGGCCAATGACAGCTGATCATGTGATGTAAACTGAGCCGGTAATTGGCTTTTTTTCCCCCCCGCTGACTGTGCAATAATAAAAAAAAGAGTACAGGCATCTGTCAGAGGGACATCGGTCCCGAACAAAGAGCCACCGCTTACCTCATCTGTGCCCACCAGTGGCACCTATCAGTGCTGCCAATCACTGCCCATCCGTGCGTCATCATCAGTGCTGCCTATCAGTCACCTACCAGTGCCTATCGGCACCATCAGTGCTGCGTATCGGTACCGCCCTTCAGTAGTGCCCATCAGTGCCACCCATCAATGCCGCCTCATCAGTGCAGCCTTTTTAATGCCCATCAATGCAGGAGAAAAATTACCTGTTTTATAACAAACTATGAAATTTTTTTTTGGGGTGGGGGGGGGTTTCAAACATTTTGGTCTTTTTTTTTGTTTAGCAAAAAATAAAGACCACAGTGGTGATTAAATACCACCAAAAGAAAGCTCTATTTTTCTGAAAAAAATAATAAAAATTTCATATGGGTACAGTATAGCATGACCGCTTTCAGTGCTGAAAGCTGGAAATTAGCCTGTACAGGAAGTGTCCAGTAGTGGTTAAGCTTTGACAATAAAACCCGGAAGCTGATTGGTTTCTATGCAGAGTTGCACCAGGATTATTCACTCTTCAGTTTTAGTAAATCAGCGCCCCCCCCCCCCCCCCCCCACAGTCATATCAAAGTATTTATTGAGAGTGAGAAAGCTTAGTGCTTTGATTTAGGGCTATTGCTTTGAGCATGCATGGGATTTATCTGTGAAAAGAGACCCGACTGGAGTAAAAATGGCAGTGACAAAATATAAGAGAGACAATACATGTGACAAGTGTTTTGCTGGGCTGACTTTGTTCATTTTGCAGTTACTGTGCTTATATTTACTGAAATACAAATACTTTGCATTTTTTTGTTGTTTTTTTCCCCCACGGTGAAGTAATATCTGATGCAACATTTGTAATGTCGCCCCACTATCTCTGTTGCTCCACCACATCTGTTCCAGTTCCTATGTGCCCTGAAGAATATGCACTATGAAGCAGAAGATGTCGGCTAATGGCCCATGAGCCAAAGCTTCCTTCTCTTATGTTTCCCCTAAAGGGAGCCAAGACTCCCACTTTGTCTCATGATAAGAGAGGATGGCCTTTCAAGGATGATTTAGTCTGTTTAGTACTGCTGTATTTTAACGCACAATAACATTAATGTTGTGAGCTGACCCATAGGCTTTCAAGTGTAGGCAATTTTACGGAATTTCCATCAGCATGACATTGGTGAAAATAGATCTTTGCAGCCCATGAATATTTTTTTTTTTTTTTTGATGATGGCTGTTTAAGGACTCAAGCACACAGAGCTTAATTTTTTTTTATCGCTTGTACAGCGTTTTTTTCAGCCTTTAAAAACATCTCTAAAAACATCTCTATTTAAGCCTATGTGTCCATGCACACATAGGCATTTACAGGCATTTCAGAAGAGGAGTGTTTACATGCTGAAAAAAAAAAAATATATAGACATAAACACATTTTAAAGGCCAGAATAAATGAATATTCTTGCCAGTAGTATTCATTTACACTAAAACGCTATATGCACATAAACGCATTTGTAATACGTGAATGTTGGTGTGTTTTTCATGGCACATTTTACTGCCAGCACTTCTGGCGTACAAAAGGGTTTTTTTCAGACACCCTTTGCATATGAGGCCTAAAGGAGATACTTTTTCATTTTTTTGTTTCTTTTCTTTAATTCCTTTTAAAAGGTTTTAAAAAAACTATTGTACATCAGGAGCAGTGCAGCATTGTTGCCCCCCCCCCCCCCCATCACAGAAAGCTGTATCAGGTTTGTTTTACTAGCAGAATCAACAAATAGTTGTGGAAATATGCAGAGGAACTAAGAGAAAAATGCAAATCCACTTATGAAGTGCTGCAGCACTTTTAAATGGTGGGCCATAGTTGTTCTTTAACCACTTAATGACCGGAAGGTTTTACCCCCTTAATGACCATAGCATTTTTTGCGATACGGCACTGCGTCACTTTAACCGACAATTTTGCGGTCGTGTGATGCTGTGCCCAAACAAAATTGACGTCCTTTTTTTTTTTTTTCACAAATCAAGCTTTTTTTTGGTGGTATTTGATCACCTGCGGTTTTTACTTTTTGCACAATAAACAAAAGAAAAGCGACAATTAAAAAAATCAAAAATAATAATAAAATGTTTAACTTTTTGCTATAATAAATATCCCTAAAAAACAAATTTCTTTATCAGTTGAGGCCAGCATGTATTACTGTGTAAATGTCACTGGCAGGGAAGGCGTTAACACCAGAGAGAGATCAAGGAGTTAAATGTGTTCCCTCATGTGTGTTTCTAACTGTGAGGGGGTGCCACTGACTAGAGGAGGAGCCAGATCGTTGTTCCTATGTAGTAGCAACAGATGATCTCCCCGTTCTGGCTCTCGTGCCCATGATCATGGGTGGCCAGTGGTCATCGTGCCTGCCGGCCACACGCATCGGGTCCCCCGCCATGCAGCGGGCGCGCCTGCTATTCCTCGTAAGGGAGCAGTCCTACATATACAGCGATTTGCGCAGGAGAGCCATCCTGCCACCGTAAATGTACTGGAGTCGGTCTGGAAGTGATTCTAAGGGTCATTTTTTTTTTAATAACAATTAACAATCTATGCGGTGGTTTTTCACAGAGCAGCTCTGATTCTCTTCTTCTCTGATCCCTCACCGACACACCTGGCTCCTCCTCCCTTACCAGTGCCCCCAAAAAGCAAGCTGCTTACTATGGGGGCACTGGTGCGTGCTCGCTTCTTTGCCCTGATACATGCATCCATAAGACACGTAGAACCAGGCTCGGGACCGCCCCCGCTTTCTCCTCATTGGCTTACTGGCTGTGATTGAAAGCCAATGAAGAGAGAGAGACCCGGGATAGCAACGGCTCCTGTGAACATTGCTGGATTGAGTGGGGTCTCAGGTGAGTTTAGGGAGGAGCTGCACACAGATGTGTTTTTTACCTTTTTGCATAAAATGCTTGAAGGTAACAAAAATCTTCAGCCTTTACAAGCACTTTAAGTAACAAAGTAGGCAGGCAAACATGGAGAAGTCAAAGTACTTTAGAAGATTACCAGAGGGCAATACGATTTGTTATGATATGTTGCAAATTACCTTTTGATCTTTAAAATTATCAGTAAACCTAAGAGAGAGTAGTTATTGGGAAAAATCGGGAGGGTGAATCTCCCTGGTGAGGCACAGTGATAAAAACTGAACAGAGATTCTAACCTCTTACCAAAACTGTTTTGGCCTTACATACACTTTAACTATACAGGAAATATCTCTTTACTTTTGTTTGAGTAACAGATTTTCTTTAACATGCCTTTTGAAAAAAAAAAAACCTTTGCCCTTGCCCCTTAATGTAGCATTTATGAAAATGTATGCACACCTAACATGCACTCAGGAACTACACCGATTGCCACCATTTTGCTTTCAAAATTCACGCACTGTGATCTGCCGCTTTAACAGAGAGTTTGCTGAGCAAGAGGAGAGACTTTTTTCATGCACTATAACGTTGGCTCATGCCAATTAATGTATATTAGCGAAGATTCCTGCTGGTTTTGTTTTGTTTTGCTTTCTGAAGCCCCCTGCTGCTGTTGATTACACCTAGATCTGCTACTGATTGGAACTGTTAAAAGGCAGATAGTGTGTTGGGTGATTACAGCTGAATCCTTTAATCGTACAACTGTAAAAACTCTGTATTTCATTCCAGCTTCATATCGCAGCTGATCAAGAACAGCACAGCAATTCCTTGTAATGACTAAATATACATATACCTGTGTGGAAATATGTTGTGTTTTTTTTTTTTTGGTAAAGGAAAAATATTTAGGGGATTTATTTCAATATCATAAATAAGGCCCCTTTCACACAGGCTTTCCTATCAGATGCGCCTTTTAGTTTTTCAGGCGCACCTGATCAGACGCTCCATTCAGCCCTATGGAGCGGCGGATGTCAGCGGTGACATGTCCGCTGACATCCACCATTATCCGATCCGATCGGGTCCGTCGGATGGAAAACCTATTTTCCATTCGTCTCGCAAATCGGATCAGTTAGGGTTGGATAAAAAGGGACAGGCAGTCTGTTTTCTTCTGATCGCTATAGAGGACAGTGGGGCTCTGACAGGTCCAACTCTACACAGTGAGTGGAGACGGACCTGTCATCTGCCTGTTCAGCAGAGTGATTCCTGTTGAGCAAAGCAGAGTTTGTACATGGACAAGCCCGTGTGAAAGGACCCCAAGTTTCTTGTTCAGGAAGTTTAGCTTTAAATAATATTTGTCTTTTGTCATAACCCTTTGTGGGTATCTTTATGCTCTTTTTCATTATTATTTAAGTTCCACGTGAAAAGCAGTTGACTCTATCCACGTGATAGATTTGTGCTCGCTCGCTCGCTCAGATTCTGTCTCTGTCCATACTGATGTAATAACTCTCACAGAAGCATTGTTATATTGGCACCACTTAGATCCTTTGCAAGCCTTAATCTGCAGGAACATGATTTCTAATTTTTACGTGAAGTGAACAAGTCTTTTAAAAGACAGAAGAAGAGGCGCCTCTTAAGTAAACTGTATAATATTTATTAAAACGATGTATACAAGCACTTACATCTTGGTAAGTGAAGTAAGGCACATCAGGGAGTCCTGTGCAGTAAGTCTATGCGCTAGCTGGATTGCTGCTGTAGATGCTTCATCCTACCTGGTCTCCTGTGAATGCCGATCGTCGGCTCAGATTGTAACTGGAACAGGAAGGAGGGCTGGAACACACATGGATTACGTATCACTCAATTAATGTATTTTTCACTCCATAAGACGCACCTAGGTTTTATAGGAGGAACACAAAAAAAAAATATTCTGAACCAAATGGTGTACTAAAATATTTACCAGTGCCCATGAAATGCTGCCTGACCTGTGGCTATTAACAATGCAGCCTGACCTGTGCCCATTAACGATGCAGCCTGACCTGTGTCCATTAACGATGCAGCCTGACCTGTGCCCATTAGCGATGCAGACTGACCTGTGCCCATTAACGATGCAGCCTGACCTGTGCCCATTAACGATGCAGCCTGACCTGTGCCCATTAACGATGCAGCCTGACCTGTGCCCATTAACGATGCAGCCTGACCTGTGCCCATTAACAATGCAGCCTTGCCTGTGCCCATTAACGATGCAGCCTGGCCTGTGCCCATTAACGATGCAGCCTGGCCTGTGCCCATTAACAATGCAGCCTGACCTGTGCCCATTAACGATGCAGCCTGGCCTGTGCCCATTAACGATGCAGCCTGGCCTGTGCCCATTAACGATGCAGCCTGGCCTGTGCCCATTAACGATGCAACTTGACCTGTGCCCGGCGACTGGCGAGGACGTCCTCATATCCTCCTGTCACTCAGATCGAAGACCGTGCTCTTTCTTCGATCTGAGTGACAGGAGGATATGAGGACGTAAATGTAACATTTAAGAACACCAACTCCAAAGCTTGAAACTATAGGATTCAAATAAACACTCCTCCCGTCAGGAGGACACTACCATAGCTAACGTATGCATATGAGAAAAAGAAAAGGAAAAGAAAGAGAATATGAGGACGTCCTCGCCAGTCGCAGGAGCGGCAGTACTCAACTAGGCCACTGGGGCTGCTGTCTTCTGTGAGTGACAGGCTTAGCCAGGAGATCGCCAGGCCCGCGGGAGATGTCCGCCCACTATCGAGACTTAACGGCGATAGCGACGGGGAGGCCTGGTCAGTATTCGCTCCATAATATGCAGGGACATTTTCCCCCATTTCTTAGGGGGGGGGAAAGTCTTATGGAGCGAAAAATACGGTATATCCATTCCTGAAACCTTTCCCCAAATTTTTATTTGGCCTCCCTTCTGGCTTTCCGTTTCAGAGCTGGGTCCTTGAAAACATCCTTGTTCACAACAGCTTTGTCAAGAGTGATATCAACAGAGTATTCATTTTAACTCAATGGCTGCCCTGAAAAGAAAAAGCGGCTATTGAGTTAAAACAAATACTCTGATATTTTCCTTTCCCACTGAGGAGTTTTTCAGGCGTTTAAGCACTAAAAATGATGCTAAATTCCCCCGAAAAACTCCTGCCCTGCCGCCTGGAGCGATGCACTAGCAGGACCGCGCCAAAAGTCCTGCTAGCAGCACCTTTGGAGCCGTGAAGGAGCGGTGTGTTGAATGGCATCCAGAGAGGGAAACTAGGATGTATAGTTTATGGTCGTAGCTGTCACTTCTGTTAGATTTGCAAAGAACAAAAAAAAAAGATAAAACCTCACTCCACCCAAAATGTTTGAATTTTTTTAGAGTAGTGTTCTATGGTAATACAATAATTTTGCCCCAGCTGTGTCATATAAGGCACAATTTATTTATCACCCCCCCAAAGAATAAAACATAAGGATCTTTTTTAGTATAATGATCCATACTCTTTTCAACAGGCTTTGCTGACAAGTTGACTTTAATTAAATGACTCATCTCTATCTTCTCCCAAGTTTTAATGTTTTCTCCTAGCATATGCTTCTGCATCTTAAATTTCCTGATCTTTGGCTTTCCAGAAAATGAGCTCCATAGATTCTGTATTGTACCATTTGGTATCATTTATAATCTAATTAGAAAACTCAAGGGACAAGTGTTATTTTTTTTGCACCTGCCCATTCAAATTTTTGTTCTTTTAAAATGTCCATTTAACAAGGCACTAGGGCTTTTATTGTCATTTGTGTTTATTTCGCCTTTCTCTTTTCGCTCCCTCTCTTTTTATTTTTAACATAATAGTCTAATAACTGTAAGGTGTGTCAATTATGATATGGTGTTCTGTTTAATATAATAAGATGCACAAAATAACATTACAGTAGCCTCTAGGCTACAACGATCATGGTCAAGGCTATTTCTTTTGCAGTTTTTTCCAGTTTTAGAGCACACAATTTATGGGAATTGGTGATGTGTGGAACAGTTTAAAATGACTCGACTAGTCCTTGCCACTCACACAGCTCATTGACATGCTTACAAAAATACCAGAACAAATACACTATGAAATTAATTTTAAATATTCGCCTCAGTGTAGTTTTTTTAAGCTGCTTAGCAGGTATGGCTATAGTATAAGTTAAAGGGGTTGTTAAGTCAAAAGCTTTTTTTTTTTTATCTTAACCCCTTAAGGACCGCCGCATGTACATTTACTTCGGCAGAATGGCACAGACACATCAACGTATATATACGTTGCTGCCTTGACGTAGGTCGGGGGTCCGATCGGGACCCCCCCCCGGTACATGCGGCGGTCCGGTTTGCTGAAGGAGCGATCCGTGCTGTGGGGGCGGCGGTTCGTTTTTGTCCGCCCCCTCCGTATCGCTCCCAGCCAATCCGCGCGCTCCCCTGCAGTGTCATTTCCTCCTCCTGTGTAAACACAAGAGGAGGAAGTGATGTGATCTCTGCTCTCTGCGTTTTTTTCAACCGCCGCTGAGGAGCACTGGCGTAGCGGGGGGGGCAGGGGGGGCTGTCGCACCGGGCGAAAAATTGCGGGGGGGCCAAATCCTGGCGTCCTTGTCACAGATTGCGATCCGCGGAACGCACTGCCGCCGCCACCTTAGGATAGGCCGCGGCTTTGGCTTAGCTCCGGAGCGGTCAGCCATCTTGGTACACATGGCGGCGGTGCGCGATGACGTCATCACTACTCTACTCAATTTAAATAAAATGAATGTGACTTTTTATACGGAAATACCCAGCAGTTATTCTTGGCTATCTTTTGCTTCTTCTGTATATGGCTTTCAACAGGACATATCTGGAGATAATCAACAGTAGATCTCACAGAGCAGTATACAATGTAAGGGCAACAGTAGATCTGTCAACATGCCTCCCTGCCATCATGCAGAAAAATATCGCCAAAGAATGTTGGCATCTTTCATGGCCAGTGATAATAAATCCAAATACTATAGAAACTTGCATCCTGATTTTTGGAAAAAAAA
Source organism: Rana kukunoris (assembly GCA_029574335.1). Classification (NCBI taxonomy): domain Eukaryota; kingdom Metazoa; phylum Chordata; class Amphibia; order Anura; family Ranidae; genus Rana; species Rana kukunoris. The sequence goes on along the minus strand of CM056053.1, from coordinate 110,644,348 downwards.
AACTTTGGAGATTTTAGAGAATGGTAGACAAATCTATGGAAAACATAGAAAATCAGAGATGATTTCGTTCTGGCAAAATGTTTTTGGGCGCAGGCTTTCTAGTTTTCAAAAGTGATATATTAGTAGCAGACCCCAATGCTTTTATTTAATGAAATGTTTTATCATCATCGTAGTGCATGATGTCTAAAGCAGACCTTGCAACAAAAAGCAAAGTCTGCTATTTCATGTACAAATGGAACATAACGCCCTGTTAAAACAACTTACCTTGCTGAGAGTGCACTCCCAGCATGGTAGCTGGCAGTGATTGTAAGCTCCTGATGCATACTTGTGATTGGGAGCTTTCTGATCATGTGACCGCTGTGACAGCCAATCAATACCCACCTCTGCCTTCCAGCGTTGAGAACTCTTAAAGGGTCAGGAGGCAGTTGATGTGAATGGGTTCAATTACTTGATTTTTTTATTTAATTTTTTCTTTATTTTTGCAATTGTTGACCATTGTCATTACTTCTAGATGCATAAAAATGTTTCATTATTTTATTTATTTATTACGGGTACTTATAATAGCATCATCAATTTACTCAGCACTTTACTTTTTTATCATTATACATTTACATCTTTAAATGGAGTATTATAGTTAGAACCTCTATCTGTGTTCCCATGTAGATGATTTTCCTTTGCTTCCTACTGTGTCCCAAGGACAGAAATGATGACAATCTCTCTCTAATGGGCACATAGCAATTAAAGGGGTCAGTTTTTTATTTTCTAAATAGGTTCCTTTAAGCTAGTGCATTGTTGGTTCACTTACCATTTCCTTCGATTTCCCTTCTTTGGCGGGGTTTGCACCTATGCGAATTGGTTGCGGCTTAAACCGCATCCAATTCTCATAACATTATAAAATTGATTGATTTCAATGAGGCTGGTTCACATATGTGCGATGCATTCGCACTGCGCATTGCCGAAAAAACGTGTGCGTCTTTTAGGCCCTGCGGTGCGGCTCAGGTGCGAATTCAGGTCCATTATCTTCTATGGCCACGCATCTGATTCGCACATGTGTTCATTTCTCTTCAGGATTTCTGTCATTCAGCTCAATACACTTCCCCCCTCTCCCTCCCCTCTCCCAGGTCTCCAAATTTGCATCTAAAATTGAGCTGATTTGCTGAACAGTTCTCTTATCTCTCTGGAGAGATAAGAGAGCTAAAATTCGCACCACACAAGTGTGAACCTGGCCTAAATGTTTTTTTTTCTTTGTCTGAATTTCTCACTTCCTGTTCCTCCTCAGTAAGCTTTCCAGCATCATCCGAGCAGTGGTTAGTCAGCCAGATCCGCTTACTAAACAGCTTACTGAGAAGGAACAGGAAGTGAGAAATTCAGACAAAGAAAAAAAAACATTTAGAAGGGAAATCGAAGGAAAAGGTTAGTGAACCAACAAAGCACTAGCTTAAAGGAACCTATTTAGAAAAAAAAAAAAAAAAAACCTTTACAACCAGCATGTTTATTAGTAGTAGGGAGCATTTATAAACATTGTAGGTGTTTTGGTGTCCAAGAGGAATGGATTTCCTTAAAGCGGAGTTCCACCCTTAAAATCACTTTGTTTCATTACATCCAGCATACTGGCGTCAGCGCCAGTATGCTGTTTTTTTTTTTTTTTTAATGCACGTACTTACTTTATATAAAATCATTGAATTTCAGGCGCACCGCGGAATGTCGGCGCTATAAGGCGTCACGCCTTCCGGAAACAGCCGATTAGCATTCGGCTTTTCTCGGCGCCTGCGCACAGACCCAGGAGCTGACTGCGCAGGCGCCGCATATAGCCGCGTCACTCCCTCCGAAAAAACCCGAACTAGGACCGGCTATTTTCGGCGCCTGCGCAGTCAGCTCCTGGGTCTGTGCGCAGGCGCCGAGAAAAGCCGAATGCTAATCGGCTGTTTCCGGAAGGCGTGACGCCTTATAGCGGCGACATTCCGCGGTGCGCCTGAAATTCAATGATTTTATATAAAGTAAGTACGTGCATTAAAAAAAAAAAAAAACAGCATACTGGCGCTGACGCCAGTATGCTGGATGTAATGAAACAAAGTGATTTTAAGGGTGGAACTCCGCTTTAATTTCTGTTGCGTCATTTGCACTGGAAATGGTAGAAATATACCCAGTAGGAATACAGATAGCAAAAATAGCTTAACTGGGATTTTTAGCATTCCTCACCCTATCCAAAACATTTATTTATATATTTACTCTTGGGTGGAGTTTCAGTTTGCTATTTTTTTTTTTATTCTGAACAAAGTGACCGTGTCAGTTGATAGGCCACCCTCTCTAGTCAGTCATATGATGCGCCCAGAGGCGATTTAGTTTGCATGTGCTGCGCTATATACGTTTTTCACTCACTCACTCATATGATCCATGCTATGCACCCAAGCCACTTCTCCTACCACCAGTATCCTTGCAAAACCTTTCATGGATGAGGGAGCACCTAAACCCCCCCCCCCCCCCACCCGCAACTGTGCTCAGTTCTAAACAGCCAAAACCAGACCTAAATACTGTCAGGTTTGGGGGGCCTATGGTGTCATCACCCACCCTGGCAAAGCTCCAACATCAGCCAACTCTTGAGATGCTTCTACTTGGAGGCATCAGAAGAAAGTGGCTTGGTAAGTAAAAAATAGGTTCGGGTGGAGGAGTTATCTAGAGACACTCACTGCAAAGTAACAGAGTCTTGAACATTGAAACAAAACCGATCCCCTTTAATTTTCCTACATACACCGGATCCAAGGAAATATTCATTGGTTGCTACTTGGAGCACAGTCAGATGCATTTTCGGAGTCTGCCATACAGAAGGCCACTTGTGCTCCCGTCTACAAAAATGAATGCAATAGCTTTCAGATGTTAGCAGTAATTGAAAAGTAAATATGAAGATTGTCTATTGCTCATTAGTCATTTAGAAGCCTGTGCTTCTGTATTTTCTACAGCTGTGAATGTTTTATGACTTTTCCTGTGTTGGAGTTTTGTACCTAATATCCTGCAAAGAATAAAACATGACACTGTGAGTGATACAGTGCTTAGAGACTTCAGAGAATCAACTGCGGAGCCTCTGACAATGTAATGTTAACCCTTTGGATGACCTCTGTTTGACTGGGGCTTACGTGAAGGAGAGACACACATACCGTTATCAAGCAAAGGCTGGCAACGATAAAGCACTTTCTACATTCATTCTAAGGTTTAGAATCATAACATGCCAGGCTTTCTGTACGTATTATTGTTTTTATCCTTCACATAAAAACTGCTGCACATTAATGGTATTCATTTATTATACCATGTAGTTTTATATTTTGCAGACTGTTCATTTGTGTGCTGTTTCCTTGTGTGATTAAATTCAGTGTGTTAGCATTCATTTGTGGGCTGATGTTAACTTATGTGTATGAGACTTTCTAAAAATCTGCACTGTGTAAAATAGAAAACAAACAAATTGCATAATCATTTGTGGAAAATAAAATAGAGGAAAATGCATGACAGAATGGAATGGTAATGCAGAACAATTTAGAATTTTTAGAAAAAGTATTCATATATACCAGGGCTCAAGTCCTGCGGGAACGCGTGGGAACAGAGTTCCTGCACTTTTTTTCACAGCAGGAACTCGGTTCCCATTGCAGGACCAGAGCAGCCGAGAGTAGCCGAGCCGCCCAAGCCAATCCTTCACTAAGCGCCGATGCCCAGCGCGAGTCACTGTCACTGTCAGGGGCAGGCGAACCTTTGTAATCCTTTATGTTCCTGGCCGCTTCTTGTATATGGATTCATCAAGTAGTGTGCGGGTATTCTGTCACTTCTTCGATGCCTCAGGCTGGGTTCACACTTGTGCGGTGCGTATTTCAGCTCTTTTATCTCTGCAGATAGATAAGGGAAGTGTTCAGCAGATTATCTCCGTTTTTGCTGCGAATTTGGAGACCTGGGAGAAGTTCCGGGTGAGAGGAGAGTGGGGGAGAAGTGTATTGAGCTGAATGAGAGAAATTCCTGAAGAGAACTGAACACATCTGCGAATCAGCTGCGTACCCATAGAAGATAATTGGACTGAATTCGCACCTGAGCCGCACCCCAAGGCATAAAATCCGCACACGTTTTTTCTGCAATGCGCAGTGCAAATGCATCGCACATATGTGAACCAGCATCATTGAAAACAATGTATTTAGAAATGTTCTGCGTATTAAATGCGGTTTAAGCCACACTCAAATCGCATAGGTGTGAACCCAGCCTTAATGTCTACTGGGAGCTTTTGTCATTGTTCCCAGGAGACACTACAGAAGTCTGCCACGAGTTATGGCGGGATTTAGTAAGAACATGCGGTTTAGTAATTATGCATATGAGCGTATCTTTCTTTTTTTGGTGGGGGAGTGGATCTTGGGTGGGAGTTCCCACACTTTTTTCCCCAGGACTTGACCCCTGATATATACCCTATATATACATATATACCCTTAACAATTTTCTACATTTTCCAGTAGACAGCGGGTGGGGGAGGGGACAGACAGACATGGCAATCTATGCCCAGAAGTGATAGCAAATACCTGGATTAGAAAGGTATTTGCTCCCTTCCTCCCCCCTGAAAGGTGCCAAAGGTAACACCAGAGGGGGGTGGGAGGATTCTGAAAAGCAGAAGTTACATTTTTTTTGGTGGAACTCTGCTTTAACTTGTCTCTTCAAAATACCCCATAGTTGTTCAATTGGGTTCTGATCAGGAGACATACTTGGCCACTGAACCACTTTCACTCTGTTCTTCAGGAATGCAACAGTGGCCTTAGATGTGTGTTTTGGATCATTGTCATGTTGGAATAGTCAAGGGCATGGAGTGATGGTAGCATCTTCTCTTTCAATATAGAGCAGTGCATCTGTAAATTCATGATACCATCAATGAAATGCAGCTCCTTGACACCACCAGCACTCATGCAGCCCCACAGAAGGACCCTGCCACCACCATGCTTCACTGTAGGCACCATGCATTTTTCTTTGTACCCCTCACCTTTGCGACACCATACAGTTTTGAAGCCATCAGTTCCAAAAACATTTATCTTGGTCTCATCACTCCAGAGTACAGAGTCCCAGTAATTTTCTTTTTCAGCATGGGCCTTGGCAAATTCTAGGCGGGCTTTTTTGTGCAAGGTCTTTAGGAGAGGCTTCCTTTGTGGACAACTCCCATGCATGCCATTCCTCTACAGTGTACGCTGTATTGTGTAATTTTTGTATCACCTTTGCTACAGTATTCTGACTTATGAGTAAAGCTTTGCTGATCTTCTTGTAGCCTTAACCTTTCTTGTATAAAGAAATTATGTCCTTAGGCCTTGTGACATTTTTCTTCCATGTGTTGCCATTGCTGACAGCATGAAATGGGAAGGGGTTTTCTTTGTTAAAGCGGAGGTTCGGCGTTAAAAAAAAATAAAAAATGTCAGCAGCTACAAACACTGTAGATGCTGATTTTTAATAAGGACACTTACCTGTCCAGGGTGCCCACGATGTCGGCAGCCGAAGCCGAGCAACTGCTCGGGTCTCGGCTGCCCCACCACCATCCTTGGTGAGGGAATTTAGGAAGTGAAGCGTTGCGGCTTCACTTCCCAGTTCCCTACAGTGAATGTGCGAGTCACACGGCGCTATGTGAATGAGCGGATGTCTCCTGGGATACAGACAAGGTCCCAGAAGACACAGCTCCCCATTTCCCAGGAGGTAGCGCGAGGAGGAGAAGAAAGAAGATCACCACAGATTAGTAACAGCCATTTTTCTTTCAATTTTTTCTTTGCCTTTTTGGCTATTTTTTTGGGGTGGACCTCTGCTTTTAGTAACACCCTTTTATAGTCATCTATCTGCTGGACATCTATTTAATGAATAATTAGACTCACCTGTAGTGGAATTCTTGTAAATTAGGATATTAATGCTCTTAAGGCCCCTTTCACATGTACGGATCCCGTGAGGATCCGTACATGTCTTATCCGCTTGCTTAGTGGGAATCGCTCCGTTGATCCCCACCGAGCCTGAAGATGACAGGGCAGTCCGCACACACTGTGCTTGGACCGCCCCCTCAGATCCCCCCATAGGGGAGAGCAAACACTGACCGTCTGTCCGTGTTCACCCAATCCCAAAATTAGGCACAGCAGACAATGGTAAGAGGAAAACAAAAGGTGCGGTTTTATTTGAACTATATACAAAAAGAAATATGACAGAAAACAAAATAAATACAAAAAGAAATCCTGGTAAATCTGATCTGCTCGCTATATACGTTGGTGTCCCTAACTAACAACTGGGTACAGCCTTGTGCTGCCCCAGTCCCTGACTCCCTGCTGTTTAAGTTCTTAGCAATAGCCACACAGGCTTGGTCCTACCACACAGACATCACACTCCCCAGACTATCCACAGAGGTCTGGGTCCAGGTTGGAGCATCTCTCTTAGCATGCTGGGAGTTTTTGTAGAGGACCTAATGAGCCCACCTAATTCAGCTGGGCTCATCAAGTCCTCCCAGCAGGACTCCCAGCACTCCCCCTAGAGTTCCAAACCGGCAAAAAGCCTGAATCTAGGAGATATATATACTGCATCTTGGACGCAACCAGGGAATTTAACCTGCCTGTTGTCACAATATATATATATATATATATATATATATATATATATATATATATATATATATATATATATATGTGTGTGTGTGTGTATGTGTATATATAATATTTACATACAGTGTATATTTATATATTCTATGGAGTTAATCCAGAAGCACACATTGCAGCCCCCTTTTTTGAAGAAAAAAAAAAACAACAAAAAGTTATTTATTTTGTGAAGAACTACTACTAAAAAGTGTCACATATGTTGTATACAAAAATAAAAGCTTAACATTGGTTGGCTTTTAGATATGAATATTTAGATTTGACCAAGTGATAAATATATAGTATATGATATTTTTATTTATTTTTTGTTCATAAAAGTGAACATTGAAAGCACAACTAATTCTTTGAGTGTGACTCCATATCTGTGTAGGATCTGGCTGTTGGTTTGTGCTATGAACTATTTATAGGTTGCCAATGTATGTTACTTACAGAAGAGAGAGTAGGGCAAGTAAGAGCGTGGAAGCTTCACACAGCCATCAAGGGATTGACATGCTTCATTAATATATGCATGCATTAATGCTGATGCAATAAAACTTTCAAAATTGAACTGGCGTGAGATTATATTATTTAGGGCAAATCAAAATTATTTTTAAAAGCAAAGGTGGACCATATTTTAATTTTAAATAGCCTTCTTCTCTCACATATATATGAAAGGTCATGCTAGCAATTCAATGTAGTTAATATAAATATTAATGTTGATTTATCACCTAATATCATATGAAAAGGCACAAGTGCAATAGTTCCAAATATTTCTAAAAGCCAAGTTAGAAATAACAAACTGTATCTCTCCTGACTGTCATCATGCTGTCTGCTTCACTGTTTAACCACTTAAGACCCGGACCAATACGCTGGCAAATGACCCAAGGGGTTTTTGCGATTCGGCACTGTGTCGCTTTAACAGACAATTGCGCGGTCGTACGACGTGGCTCCCAAACAAAATTTGCGTCCTTTTTTTCCCACAAATAGAGCTTTCTTTTGGTGGTATTTGATCACCTCTGCGGTTTTTATTTTTTGCGCTATAAACAAAAATAGAGCGACAATTTAAAAAAAAATGCAATATTTTTTACTTTTTGCTATAATAAATATCCCCCAAAAATATATAAAAAAACATTTTTTTCCCTCAGTTTAGGCCGATACGTATTCTTCTACGTATTTTTGGTAAAAAATATCGCAATAAGCGTTTATCGGTCGGTTTTCGCAAAATTTATAGCGTTTACAAAATAAGGGATAGTTTTATTGCATTTTTATTAATTATTTTTTTTTTTACTACTAATAGCGGCGATCAGCGATTTTTCTCGTGACTGCGACAATATGGCGGACACTTCGGACAATTTTTACACATTTTTGGGACAATTGTCATTTTCACAGCAAAAAATGCATTTAAATTGCATTGTTTACTGTGGAAATGACAGTTGCAGTTTGGGAGTTAACCACAGGTGGCGCTGTAGGGAATGTGTGCCCTAATGTGTGTGTTTACTACTGTAGGGGGGTGTGGCTGTAGGTGTGACGTCATCGATCGCGTCCCCCTATTACAGGGATGACGCGATCGATGCTCCGGCCACAGAGAAGCACGGGGAAGCCGTGTGTACACACGGCTCTCCCCGTTCTTCCGCTCCAGGGACGGATCGCCGCACTGCAGCGGCGATCGGGTCCGCGAATCCCGCGGTCCCGGAGCTTCGGACCGGGTCGCGGGCGCGCGCCCGCGACCCACGGCTGGGTACTAAAACCAACGTATATATACGTTGATGTGCCCAGCCGTGCCATTCTGCCGACGTAAATCTGCAGGAGGCGGTCCTTAAGTGGTTAACAAACCACAATACACCTAGATACAGAAACATGACTTGTCACTGTCATGTTGAGCTGAATTTTTGGGGACTAGGTTAGGCTAGGTTCAAATATTATGCCGTAGTGCTCACAGGTGCTAATGCGTGGGGGTGCTGTTAAGAATTAATGGCACCCTTGTACATCTGCTAAAGAGCATTGTGCGGGTTGGTAACACATTCGATTATGTATGCATTCCCAACTTTCATATTGGTGATCCTAGGCTTATGCCAGTAACTTATTACAATTAGGGGTGAGCTTTAGATTCAAGCTAAGCTCCATATTTAGCCAGTTTGCTCAAGCAAACACCCTGCCGATGTTTGTAGGCAAACATCATCCACAGAACTGTCATTACCACTATGGAACTAGAGATCACTGTCTGGCTGGTGTATGCAAATAAATCAACCAGAGATCATGGGTGACCATATTTGGCCAATGACGTCACTGAGGATCCCCAACAGGCTTGTTCACATACAGCAGGGAACTGCCATTTTGCCACGGGGGTGCAATGTGTAAATGTTGTTGGGCAGCTAGTCTTTGTGTTAGTGAGCCAACACTGTTGGGCAGTGGGGAGGTTGGTCACTATGATTGATAAGGATCTATATCACTGGACGACGTTATTTACATTGGGGGGGGGGGGGATATTGTATTTTGCAATATTTTTGTGGGGGGTGCGAGTAAAAAAAAAAAAAAAAAAAAGAGTACTAATATACCTCATACCAATCTGGGGGACTGGATAGCTGGGCTAAATATAAAGGGAGCTTACATATTCTAATAAGTTTTACCTGAAAAGCCCCACATTCTTTTGTGTACTGGATGAGGGCTTTTTACCCTGATTTGGAGTGCCTTGAGGTGTGTAGGCTTTACTGCCTGAGGGAGGGGGGGGGTGAGATATATTCACTCCCCTCCTTTTCCTTTTTGCTCAGGCTGCTTGCATGGATAAGGGTCTAGTTTGAATATTATGGGAAACCTCATGCTATTATTTAAAAAATTGCCTTTTCGAAAGTGTATAAAGGTTCCCCCAAAAATTCATGCCAAACCCTTATCCAGGCATGCAGCCTGGGTCGTTAGGAAAAAGAAGACAGCGAGCATGTAGCCCCCTTCCTGAACCGCTCAACTGAAAACGCAAACAGCTGCCTGACAATTTTCACACTTCTCACTACTGCCACAAAATAACAGATCCCTTTCGAACTATATATATATATATATATATATATATATATATATATATATATATATATATATATATATATATATATATTGATACCATTCTGATACTGGGACCATATTTGGTCAATTACATCACCCAGAATATCTGACTGTTTTATTTTTTTATTTTTTGTTTACTAAAGCTAGAGAGGGCAACATTTGTCACAATTCTATTCTGCATAGAAACCATTCAGCTTCCAGGTTTTATTGCCAAAGCATAATTGAACAAGCTATGGTTAGAAGCTGTGCAAAGAAACCCACAAAAGGGGTATGGGAGGGAATTGGAACTTTACCATACCCAGGAGGTAACATAAATTATGTAGAGATAAAAAATACCAAATTTGTTAGAAGATGATTGACTTCTATGCAGAATTGTGACTGATTTTGCCCTCTTTAGTAGCTTTAGTAGATAAACCCCACAGTGACTAGTGTTTGTAAGCAAACTAGTCTGGGATCATGGGTGGCCAGGAAGAGGAGGGCAGAAAGCATGCACCCTTCCCACCCCCCAAACCATACCAGGCCACATTCCTTCTGTACTTTGCAAATATGGAGTGGTAAAGCCTCCCATCCTTGTAAGGTACCTTGTCCCATTGTTGAGAAGACAGGGGCCTTATCCCCAGATATCCACCCCCCTCTCCCAGTATAAGGTACTGATATATCCCTTATTACTCATTCCTACCCCAAATTTTAGGTAAATAAAAACTGTGACAAAGTCTATTTATTAAAAAGAAAAAGGGATACAATGTCCCCCAATGTAAGTCCAGTGAAAATGGAAACATTTTCAGGCAGTGGGTTGTACAAATACTGTATTTGTGGGGCTTGAAATAGAAACAGTGGGCCAGATTCACATACAATTAGATTCGCGTAGAGTATCTGAAATACACTACGCCGCCGTATTTTACCTGGCTCTACGTGGAATCCCGGTAGATTTTGTCCAGTAAACTACGGCGGCGTAGTGTATTTCTCCTGGCGCAAGCCATCTACGCGAGTAGGGGGCGTGAAGCATTTAAAATAGGCGCGTTCACGCGGCGATCGAACTGCGCATGCTCCGTTCAGAAATTTCCCGCCGTGCATTGCGCGAAATCACGTCATTTTTTTTTTGAGTAGCGTAGTTTACGGACATTCCTATTCCCGAACGAGTTACGTAAAAAAAAAAAAAAAAAAATTTAAATTCGACACGGGAACGACGGCCATACTTAACATGGGCTACGCACCGTTAGACCAGCAAAAAGCTGGTCTAACAGTACGTAGAAAAAATTAGACGAAAGCGATTGCGAAGACCGCTCGTATCTTCGTGGATCGCCGTAAAAACTCATTTGCATATCCCGACGCTGAAAACGACGCGGACTCCTCCCAGCGGCCGCAAAAATATTGCAGCGTAGATCCGAAGGCTTACGAAGACGTAAGCCTCTCGGATCGAAGCCCGAAGCCGCCGTATCATGGTTTGAGGATTCAAACTAGTGATACAGCGCGCGAAATTTGAAATTACTCCTGTCTAACACCAGTTAGACAGGCGTAATTGCTCTGTGAATCTGGGCCAGTATGTGTAGGTACACTTATAATTAAGCACTTCAGACCCGGATCTTATGCCGCGTACACACGATCATTTTTTGTGATGAAAAAAACAACGTTTTCTGTGAAGTAAAAAACTAAGTTTTTGAAACGTCACTTTTCAAAGACGATGTTGCCTACACACCATCGTTTTTTTCACAAAAAGCGAGGTTACGTTCACCACTCTTTTCCATTGAAGCTCGCTTCATAACTAGCTTCTGGGCATGTGCGGGTTGAAAAACGTCGTTTTAAACAACGTTTTTGCTACACACGGTGACTTTTTGTAAAACAAAAAACGACGTTTTGAAAAACGACACAAAAAATTCAAGCATGTTGGAATTTTTTTTTTGGTCGTTTTTTGGAAGACAAAAAACAACGTTTTGCCCACACACGATCAATTTAAATGACGTTTTAAAAAACAACGTTTTGCCCACACACGATCAATTTAAATGACGTTTTAAAAAACAACGTTTTTTTCATTGCAAAAAACGACCGTGTGTACGCGGCATAATTCTGTATTTTTTTTGCTAGAAAATTACTTGGAGCCCCCAAACATCATATATATTTTTTTTCCTAACACCCTAGAGAATAAAATAGCGTTTGTTGCATTACTTTTTGTCACACCGTATTTGCGCAGTGGTCTTAAAGGGACACTAAGTCAGGGATTTAAAAAAAAAAAATAACAAACATGTAATACTTACCTCCACTGTGCAGTTCGTTTTGCACAGAGTGGCCCGGAAACCTGTCTTCTGCGGTCCCTCGGCGGCTGTCTGGGCTCCTCCTCGCAAAAGCTTTCCTTCTTCATGCTAGGGCGCTCGCATGGAGGAAAGCTTTTGCGAGCGCGCTCCCGTGATACAGCGGCGGCCATAGCCGCCGACTGTATCACTCGGCTCCGCCCCCCAGCGTGCCGCGTCATCCGCCCTGATTGACAGCAGCGCTAGCCAATGGCTGCGCAGCTATCAATCCGCCCAGCCAATCAACGGCCAGGCTGGGAACCGAAGAGGACGACGTGGACGCGCCCGGGAGATTCGAACGGTCAGGTAAGTACAACGGGGGCTCGGGGGGGGGGCGGTGCTGCTAGATGGGTAAAAAAAAACTTGTACCTTTACAACCCCTTTAAGCCATGTACACACGATCGGTTTGTCTGATGAAAACCGGTTTGTTTTCCATCGGTGAAAAAAAATAGAACATGTTTTAAATGTTTCTTATGGATAAAAAAAACGATAGAAAAAAAATATTTTGGGAACATTTTTATTTTTTTAAATTAAAAAATAAGACAATAGTAAAGTTAGCCCAATTTTTTTTTATATTGCGAACGATGATGTTAGGCCAAGTAAATTAATTACCAACATGTTTCCCTTCAAAGTTGTCGACGCTCGTGGAATGGCGACACATTTTTACCCTTAAAAATCTCCATAGGCGACATTTAAAAAATTCTACCAGTTGCAGTTGGCCACCATGCTGCAGATCAGTTCCAGGGTCTCGGCAATCTTCTTATAGCCTAGGCCATCTTTATGTAGAGCAGTGTTTCTCAATTCCAGTCCTCACGCCCCCCCAACAGGTCAGGTTTTCAGGATTTCCATTATTTTGCACAGGTGATTTGATCAGTTTCACTGCCTTAGTAATTCCCACAGCCTTTTCATCTGAGGGAAATCCTGAAAACATGACCTGTTGGGGGGGCGTGAGGACTGGAATTGAGAAACACTGATGTAGAGCAACAACTCTTTTTTTCAGATCCTCAGAGAGTTCTTTGCCATGAGGTGCCATGTTGAACTTCCAGTGACCAGTGTGAGAGCCAAAACACCAAATTTAACACACCTGCTCCCCTTTTATAGCTGAGACCTTGTAACACTAACGAGTCACATGACAGGGGGGCGGGGAAATGGTTAATTGGGATCAATTTGGACATTTTCACTTAATGGTGTACTCACTTTTGTTGCCAGCTGTTTAGTCATTAATGGCTGTGGGTTGAGTTATTTTGAGGGGATAGCACAATTACACTGTTATACAAGCTGTATAATCACTACTTTACATTGTAACAAAGTGTAATTTCTTCAGTGTTGTCACATGAAAAGATATAATAAAATACTTAGAAAATAATACTACAGAAAATGTGAGGGGTGTACTCACATTTGTAAAATACTGTATAATTGGTTCTTTACTGTTGGGTTTTAAATATATATAATTTTATATATATATATATATATATATATATATATATATATATATATATATATATATATATATATATATCCTTTTTTTATTTTATTTTTTGTTTCTCTGTTTTCATGTTTTCTACATAACTCAACCTTCTGATTTGCGTGAAGTATGACTACAATTAGAAGTGCCATCTCACTTTTAGCGGTATTGACAGTTTTTTTTTCATAACACTATGAATGGGCTTGTTCTGCTCTAGATCCACCTTATTATTTCAGTAAGAGTATTATAAACAACTTGAAGGTTTTAACATGAGGAGGATTTGAAATCCAGTATCTTAGACCATACTACCGTCCTTCATTTCTCATACCATAAAGGTTATGTCCTTGGAAATGCATGACTGTATGAATGGTTACATTTTTGCGAGTTTATCAAAGCCTAACTTGCCCAATAATATAGATAGCTGAGCTACATGGTGATATTATAGTGTTGTGCTTACTGTATAAGCACCTTGTTTATGAATGTCCAAGTTTATCAATTTTAAATCATTCTGCTTTGATTCTCTGTGTGTTATTACACGACACATGTAATTAAGACAATATTAAAATGAGACAATAGAAGAGGTAAAATACCAAGAATATTCTTAATTAAACATGAATCTGTAAAAATGGACCAGTTAAATGCAGCGTTCATAGGGTTGGATTTGGTATTGGAGACAGTAGGTACATGCCTAAATGCTGCAGAGGTAGCTTTTCCCTGGAGAGTTAATGGCATTGTTTTTCCTATGACCGATTTAAAGGGGTTGTAAAGGTACATTTTTCCCAAGGCATCTTTCAGGACAGCACCTTGAGAGATAGTGACTCCACCCACAACCATTGGAAACACCTTCTTCCTCCAGGTCTTTAAAGGGAGGCGCTTCCCTAGGACACCTCAGTTTTTGTGTTTCCTCCGGCCTGGAGGGAACATCTTCTGTGAGGGGAGTCAATATCTCAGGTGTTCCTGGGAGACGGCTTCCTTACTACCTTTCCTCCGGTGAGACCGTCTGTCCTCCTGTGCTACCCGAACGGCAGAGGTACCATTCGGGCTCCTTTTCCCCCTAAGTGCTCGGTGAGAGCCAAAGAAATGCCTGTCGCTTGGAAAGAACGGCGGTCATGCATGCGCCCCCGCCGCCATTTTGGCGTGGTCCAGAATGCTACAGCAGGTCGCCGTTTCCGGTCCGGTGCAGAGGCGCTGTGGGAGTTTGTAAACGGTGTGGGAGCCGCTGTGAAGCGCTGTTCATCTGCAATGGAGGACGCAGAGGTTACAGCGGTGGGGACAGGCACCAGCAAGGCCCAGGTAGGAGGCAGCAGTTTGAGTCTGCCTTTTTTCCCTTACTTACCCTTTTTTCTTTACAGTCTCCTTTTTTTCCTTAATCTCCCTAGTGGCAAGGGGCCTGTCTGGGCACTGGAATGGGCACATTTCTTTCCTAGTGCACCTATGGGGGCTCCATCTACTGGGACTGGGTCTCATTAAAGCGGAGTTTCACCCTAAATATAAGATCTCCCATGCGCTTCAGCATACTGGCGTCAGCGCCAGTATGCTGGGTTTTTTTTTTTTTTATAGCACACTTACTGTTTTATCGTAGAAATCCTTTTCTGTCCCCCGCGGTGGACGGCGCCAGTACAGCGCGTCACATCTTCCTAAGATACCCGATATGGACTCGGGTATTTCCGGCGCTATGCGGCGCCTGCGCACAGACCTAGGAGCTGACTGCGCAGGCGCCGTATTTCTCCGAGTCCTATTTCGGAGGGCGTGACGCGCCATAGCCGTAGGACTCGGAGAAATACGGCGCCTGCGCAGTCAGCTCCTAGGTCTGTGCGCAGGCGCCGCATAGCGCCGGAAATACCCGAGTCCATATCGGGTATCTTAGGAAGATGTGACGCGCTGTACTGGCGCCGTCCACCGCGGGGGACAGAAAAGGATTTCTACGATAAAACAGTAAGTGTGCTATAAAAAAAAAAAAAAACCCAGCATACTGGCGCTGACGCCAGTATGCTGAAGCGCATGGGAGATCTTATATTTAGGGTGAAACTCCGCTTTAAGGATTCCCCTGCTTTCTTAGATTGGGTCAGACATCAAGTCTCCTGACCTACCTGACAGGTCGGTGCTGTGTAAATCTCAGAACTAGATGGACAGAAATTATTATTATACAGGATTTATATAGTGCCAACAGTTTGCGCAGCGCTTTACAACATTAGGGAAGACCGTACAGTTACAATACAATTCAATACAGGAGGGATCAGAGGGCCCTGCTCGTTAGAGCTTACAATCTAGAAGGGAGGGTCAAGTGGAACAAAGGGTAGTAGATGTGGGGGGTGATCAGATGGACACAATTAAAATACAGTTGTTAGATGTGGGTAGGATAGGCTTCTCCTGAAGAGGAGGGTTTTCAAGGATCCTCTAAAAGCTAGTAGAGAAGGAGATTGACGGACAGATTGGGGTAAGGAGTTCCTCGAGACGAGCATGGGAGGAGGTGATGAGAGAGCTAGAGAGCAGGAGGTCTTGAGAAGAACGAAGAGAACGATTAGGTTGGTATTTAGAGACTAGGTCAGTGATGTAGCTGGGGGCAGAGTTGTGGATGGCTTTGTAGGTAGTAGTTAGTATTTTGAATTTAATTTGTTGGGCGAGTGGAAGCCAGTGGAGGGATTGACAGAGAGGAGCAGCAGAGACAGAGCAGTTGGTAAGGTAGATGAGTCTGGAAGCAGCATTCATGATGGACTGAAGGGGGGATAGGGTATGCAGCGGTAAGCCAATGAGAAGGGAGTTCCAGTAATCAAGGTGAGAGATGGCCAGGGAGTGTGAAATTAAGAGCTTTGTTGTGTCATTGGTTAGAAAGGGGCGTATTTTGGATATGTTGCGGAGGTTGAGGGGGCAAGATTTGGACAGTGATTGGACGTGGGGCTTGAAGGAGAGTTCAGAGTCCAGGACTACTCCTAGGACCTTGGCATGTGGGGATGGGCTTATGGTTGTGCCATCAATAAATGCAATTCTGTTGGCAAGTTAAACAGCTCCTTTATACTGCATGTATTTTTTATCTGTTTAGGGGTTTGAGTTGAGTTCAGCGTTTAATTACACATTGCAGCTTAAAAAACATCCATCAGAAGCCAGAAGTGCTAGGTGAAAGGATAGATGTGGTGACACATACTCGTAAAGCAATAAAGTGTCTGAAGTTTGGGAATAAAAAATAAAATATAATATACACACATAATCAGGCCGATTCTGCCTCTGTCCTCCAGCGCCTCTAAGCCTGGGAACTGAACCATCAAAGGTCGCTGGTTGATTGGTTCTCAGTGTTAAGTGAGCAAAGAACCAGTGACTGTCAGCCATAGGCTCTCTGTTTTTTCTCTCCGGTGCCTACTGGAGTGCCGGCGCTGTGGAGGGGGCAGGAGCGGTTGGCTCAGCAGCTCGCTAAGAAGCTGAGCTAGCTGCCACTCAGAGATCTGGGTGGATCCCCAGCTCAGTAAATTTTAAAGCCCACCGTCAGCTGAAAATGGTCCACAGGAGTGCAGAAATGCACTTCTGTGATCTGTAGGAGAAGTAAGATTAAAAGCGCTTTGGTGCTACTTCTCATTTTAAGATTAGCATTTACATTTAGCTGCCTAACAAAGACTACAAACACTAAACACACTATACAAAACAATATACAATATGTCATTGGAGTAGAACATCAATGCAATGGAAGGTGGGATGCTACATAAAAAGGGGCGTGGTTAACAATCACCAAAGATTATATGCTATGGTAACAAATACATTATTTCCTTGCAATATGGGATAAGCTGACATGCAGCCCACTATGTGGCACCCTAAAAATGTTTGTGTCTGTGACTATCCTCTCTATCATTTGATCCCAATTGACAAAACTTTTTTTGTGATTCAAGACTATTAATGCAAATACACTGAACAAGAAATACAGCCAAAACAGGCTTTGATCTTTTCATTATACACATATGCCTGTTGGAGGCACAAGCGCCAGGTCCTGTTTTCCAAAATTAATTCAGAAAAGGTGTCCAGTTTTGGGCATTTGTTGTAATATGTTGGCCGATTTATGTGGTATATAATATTATAAGTCCAAAATTGACCAGGCAAGATTTCAGTTGACATTTGGTGCCTGTTGAGATGATTGCACATTACAAAAGAGGCTTGTCGATTGTCAATATGCAAAGATCCAGGATAAGTCTATTTTACACATCAAACCTGTACTCAGGCCACATTTGGTAGCTGTAATCTAATTACACATATCAAAAGGGGTTAGTGGCCAAACAAGATTTACTACACATGTCAAAGGGGACAGATAATAACTCTGATGTGCTCAGGCCACCTTTGTTATCTGTAATCTAATTGCACATTTTAGAGGAGGCATGTTAATATGCAAGAATGCAAATTAGGGCATGTTTCCGGCTGGGGTCATTATCTGTCACTCTAAAAGACAGGATTCAGATCAAAGACGGCCAATCAAATTGCTCAGCCATTCAGTGGATTGGTGTATTGGCGAACATGGCATGTAGGCAATATTCTGCCGAGACCATTTGGAGTTTGAGGCAATGCGCCGCAATACTGCCAGCCATCACCAGAAAGGCCCTAAGAACTGAGCGACTATGGAGAACCAATCATAGATCGACGGTTAGACATTTCAGACTTTTACCCCAGGTCAAGCACATATCATGTGCCCTGATCAATACTAGATCGGCAGTAAAACACCGACTAGAAATCCGCGACTTCATTCAACAAAAGGATCTAGACTGTCTTTTTATTACAGAGAGCTGGCTCACAGCCGACTGTAACACCATTCTAGGAGAATTGGTGCCAGAAAATTACCGTATCATAACGGAAAACAGAATAGGGCAAAGAGGAGGCGGCCTGGCGGTGATCCACAAGATTCATCTTACGATCACCAAACCAGTCCGCCAAAACCCTCTTCCATTCATGGAATCCCTTACTCTGCAACTGCAAGCAAGTTCAAAGGAGACCGTCCACATTCTGCTCTGCTATAGGCCACCCGGCCCAAAATCGCAGCTGCTCTCATCATGGACGGATTTCTTCTCCACTTATACCCTCAACAGTAAACAACTTTTGCTGTTAGGGGATTTCAATCTCTGGGCCAATTCCTCACAAGACCCCATTGCCGACGCCTGTATTGACCACCTGGAAGGATTAGGATTGCAGCAACTAGTGTGTGGGCCCACACATGCTTCAGGTCACACACTTGATCTTATTTTCAGACAAGCTCTGGAAATAAAAATTAGGGAAAATGAAAAATTGCCATGGACAGACCACCAGGCAATTATATTCAGTATTTCCACCATCCCCCCCGCAACAAAAACATCGAATCCAGTGACAACACACTGGACTAGATGTCAGAAGAAGCTCCACTCGGAACTCTTCAAAACGACCTTAAGGAAAAAAATAGAAACAACCCAGCCGCAGCAAACGGCCGTTGAAACATTGAAAGCCATAAACTCGGCCATGCTACAGTCAGCCGACTTGGTAGCGCCGAAACGAATAACCCGCATTCGGAAAAACAACCGCAGCTGGTTTAACAACCAGCTGTCGTTACTGAAGCAAGAACGCAGAAGGGCAGAATCTGCCTGGAAAAGATGTTCTTCTGAGCTAAACCTATCCATCTACAAGGCGACAACAAGAAAATACCACAAAGGAATTTTCCAAGCCAAGAAGAATTATTTTTCGGAGGCTATCAACGGTGCCCAAAACCGCCCCCGCGAACTCTTCAAGATGGTCACCCAGACCATGAAACCAGGATGCATTGAAGCCCCCAGTTTGGACACACAAGAATTTTGCAATGAGCTATCGGATTATTTCGTTAATAAAATCGAGGCAATCCGTGAAAGCATTCAGCAAAATTTTTCTCCCCTCAGCCCCCCCTGTAGCCTCTCACACAGCACCCATAGTAATTCTCCGATATCAGGTAAGTTCACCCTGGAACCCATCTCCATCGAGTCCACTAAGAATGTCATTTGTACTCTGCGCAATGGCGCAGCGCCAAATGACATTATCCCCACAAAACTGCTGAAGGAATGCGCCCACATCCTGGCTCCTCCCATCACGCAGCTTATCAACCAGTCTTTCTTGGAAGGCATAGTGCCCTCACAGTTGAAAGAGGGTGTAATCCAACCCATCCTGAAGAAACCCTCCCTGGACCCCAAGGACCCACTCCACCGCCGTCCCATAACAAGCCTCAACGTATTCTCTAAGATAATGGAAAAAGTAGTGGTACAACAGCTGCAACTGCATCTAGATACCTACAAGCTACTTGACCCATTGCAATCAGGCTTCCGTCCCGGACATGGGACAGAAACAGCATTACTGAAAGTATGGGACGATGTTCTCAAGGCCGCAGACGAAGGAGAATCTTGTCTCCTGGTTCTGTTGGACCTAAGTGCAGCTTTTGACACTGTAGACCACAATCTGTTACTGACTCGGCTTTCTGAAGTAGCCAGAGTCGCAGAAGGCGATTTATCTTGGTTCTCCTCTTTTTTGGAAAACCGATCGCAAACAGTGAAGCTAGGACCTTTTACGTCTGAAAAACGCACAGTAACATGCGGAGTCCCTCAAGGATCGCCTCTGTCACCAGTGCTATTCAACATCTATCTTCGTCCTCTTTTTGAGATTATTAGCAGCCAAAATCTGCTTTATCACTCTTATGCAGATGACACGCAACTGTATTTCCGCATCTGCAATAGACAGGATCACCACCTCAATCTAGAGACATGTCTCTCTTTGATAGAGGACTGGATGACAAAGAGTTATCTTAAACTCAATGGAGCGAAAACAGAACTTCTTCTGTTTCACGCCAAGCGAAGGAATCAACCCTCAACAGCGTGGTCTCCCCCACCTATTTTGGGCAAGCTCATCACCCCTAGCGCCAAAGTCAAAAGCCTAGGGGTCATTTTTGACTCCTTTATGACAATGGACGCACAAATAGGGTCAGTGGTCAGCGGATCTCACCATCTACTGCGCCTACTACGCAGACTCACTCCGTTCATCCCTAAAGAAGATCTAGCGGTCGTGGTGGGAGCTATTGTAAACTCCAGGTTGGATTATGCAAATGCCCTTTACCTCGGTCTCCCCAAATACCAAATCGCTCGTCTGCAAGTCGTTCAGAATACGGCTGCCAGACTTGTGACTGGGAAAAAACCCTGGGAATCCATCTCACCTTCACTGAGAGCCCTTCATTGGCTGCCAGTTAAAGACAGAATCGCTTTTAAAGCCCTCTGTCTTACGCATAGATGTGTCCATGAGAATGCCCCCCTTTACTTATGCGAATTAATAAAAGCGCATAATCCAAATCGCGTTTTGCGATCCACGAATCAGAACCTGCTCCAGGTTCCGAAAGCCAACTTCAAGTCCAAAGGAGAAAGAAGATTTGCGATCCAGGGTCCCAGACTATGGAACGCTTTACCAACCAGCATTCGGTTGGAGGAGAACCACCTAGCATTTAGGAAAAAGGTCAAGACTTTTCTCTTTTGATATCAAAGGAGACAGGAACAACAAGCGCCCAGAGGCGATTCAGTTTGCATGTGCCACGCTATATAAGTTCTCATTCATTCAGTGGATAGGCAAGATAATTCTGGAGGTCAGTCTAGTCACTCTCAGAATATTCTCTGAATATGAAGGCACAGGTCTAGGAAAAGATGGGACTCTGAATTATATACTCTGTTCGATTTGTATCGTCTGTGGACTTTTGAACTTTGTTCTGTATTGGAAGTCAAATAAAATGCACTTTCTGGAGAACTTGGGTATTGCTGCGGCACATAACTTATAGTCATCATACTAATACCTAAATATCAATTATCTACTGGACACTATACATTATATCACTACAGCATTCTTTGATATTCACAATCATTTTTAGGGGAGGGGGCTGTGGTGAGGGGTGGTGGCTGCAACTTCTACTCCAGTGACCAAGTTAAAAATAAAAAAAAGTTAAATGCACAGTAAAATATTTATTTGAATCAAACTGGCATTTTGTATAAAATAGTAGTCTTTTCATAAAAACTTCGGCAAAAGTGTTTTGCGCACGCTAATCTCTTTTGGGAAACACTGTATAACTTAAAACAGAATATTATGATGGGATTCATACCGTTGAAAAGAAGCTGGTTCCAATATTTTAGCAGCTGTCATCTCGAATCATTTAAGATGTCTTTAGATGCATTTTTGAGGTAGACGAAGAATCTTGAGCTTTCTTCTTCCGTCATGGAATGATTGCTAGTGATTTACTGAATTGTGGCAATTGTGTTTGCAAACAGAGACAGCTGGTGAGTCAAAAATTCCACCACTAGAGAAATCTCATCAGTGTAATAAAGGCACTATGAAATACACCTAACTGCTAGGTACATGTGTGTGCCTTTTTAGTCACTTATGGTTGGCAGGTTTTCGGGACAAGGTTTACATACAAATCCACATATTTTCTGTTTGACTTTTTCTCATTGTAATATTCTCAGCGATAAAAAAATATATTCTCTTGGTGGTTGAAAAGTAACTTAGTTGGACATTGGAGAGGCTTCCTTTAAGAGTCTTCTCTAGGCTGGGAACATTCTGATACTAGCAAAAAGGATCTTGGAGTGAATTGAAGTGCCCAAGTTAAATTCTTGTTGTTGTTTGAGTATAATTTAGATAGATCTGCTGTAAACAAGAGTACACCACCAATTCAGAAGGAAGAAGAGAGGCTCAGTAGTCAGGCCAACAGTAGAGAGAAGTGTAGATTCCAGTACAGATGGCAGGAGACAGACTAGGTGTAGCTATAGCAAGTTTACATGTTCTCTTGTGCCTGCGTGGGTTTCCTTCAGGCCCCTCCAGTTTCCACCTACACTCCAAAGACATGCTGGTAGGTCGTTTGTCCCCTGTCTAAATTGGCCCTAGTATGTGTTTTGTATGAATGTGCCTTAAATAACCAGATGCTGTGCCAAGTGAGTGGAAGAATGCTCAAAGACTAGTCTACAGTTAGCAACAGTAAATTAGAGGACAGGCTGAATCAAGTCGGAAAATTATTTTTGGGCATACCATTCATATTGTGGCAGTGTGGTACCCCACCAGGGTGATGTTAACACATGATTCTCAATCAGGCAGGTTGAGGGGCTCCAAGGGTTTTTGTTTAGTTAGGCAGAAACTGGCTTTTCGGTTTCCACATTGTTTCGAAAAATCTGTTTTGGGACCTGGAGCCCGAAGCTTTCTAAGGCCTCGTACACATGATCGGACATATCCGATGAAAACGGTCCGCGGACCATTTCCATCGGATATGTCCGATCGGGAGTTTGATCCGATGGTGTGTACACACCATCGGATCAAATTCCCCGCCGCCGGACGGCGCGGTGACGCGGCGGTGACGTTGACGCCGCCACGTCACCGCACCAGGAAGTTAAACACTTCCGCGCATGCGCCGAATCCATTCGGCGGCGGCGCGGCGGCGGTGGGGGACGACATGTCTGCTGGTAAGTGTACTAACCAGCAGACATGTCGGGCGGACAGATTCCACCGGATGGATTTCAAAGCATGCTTTGAAATCTGTCGGGTGGAGAAATCTGTCCGCTAGCCCATACACACGAGCGGAGATGTCTGCTGAAGCGGACATATCCCCTCGTGTGTACGAGGCCTCAGAGATCCACGTGGGATGAAATCTCTAGTCCTGGGTCCATGTTTTGTGAGCAGCCAACACACTGATTGCACAGGTGTGTGCAGGTCTTTTAGTAGTGATCTGACCAGAGTTCTAAGCTCTACCCCAGTAGACAGGAGGTCTGGCCCTGGTGTCAGGAGAACTCAACCTAGGAGAGAGGTGCGAGCCAGAGCAGCAAAGAGGCTGCTAAGTGTATGATCTAAACATTGGTGGGCGAGCAGTAGGATGCATTAAGGTGAAAAACGTTTACCTTTACAACCCCTCTAAAGTCCCTAAAAGCTCTACAGTTAAATCTAGTTCTCGCAATATAATGTAAAGGCATCTTTCTTAGATGTTTAAGAATGCTGCTAATATGTTGCAGTTGTATTTATTTTTTGAGGAGGAAGCATGTTTCAATAGTGAAATAGCAACCTGCAGCAGGAAGGTTGGGGATTTCGGAGTTATGGAGTTTTATTATGATTTACTATGAAGCCTGTCATATATACTGACACTTCCTTGCCGCTCATCATAACTCATCTTCAGGAAATTCCCAGCTTTCAGTTTACTCTCCCAAGAAATTGATACAAAGAGAGACTATGCTTTGCTCTACATCCTGACAAAACCTAAATGATTTCCTATTAAAGTGTATCTGTGGTCATCATAATGTAAAATCAAATATTCGTTTACATAGTATTCTAGTTATTTATAGTAGCATAGTACCGTGGAATATGTAGTCCTTGAAAAAGGTAAGTAAACAGCAGAGTAAAAGCTACAAAGCATGCAGGGACTTCAGGGAGTTGTGGAAAGAGAAGCCAGCAAACTGACAGTAATCACAACACCAAAGGGGATTTTTTAAGTAGGTATATGCTGGATTGTCAAAAATACTATTATTTGCATTGTTATTGCAATGCTTATATATGCTTATGCTAACCAAATGAAAGTCCTGGATCTATATACAGTATTTTTCTGTGATAGAAAATGAATACATCCACTTACCAAAACCCTGAATGTTAATTTTAAAGAAGTATAATGTAAAACCTAACCACTTGCCAACTGTACTATAGCTGAATGACTGCTACAGTGCGGCTGGATAGTTCTGGTAAGGCATCATATGACGTCCTTCTCTGATCAGTTGCTGATTACAGATTTAGGTAAAGAGCTGATCAGTGATTCTTTACCACCAGTCACAGCTGATCACGATATAATCGGACTCCGGTTATCAGCATTCCTTTCCTCACACTGACAGTGTGAGGAGAGGAGAGACAATAACTGGTTTGTGTAAAAGGGACATGTACACTGGTAAACAGTGCCCTGATTATCAATGTAGTACCAATGCTACCAATCAGTGCCCATCACTGCCACCTATCAGTGCCCGTCAGTTCCGCCTCATCAGTGCAGCCTATCAATACCTATCAGTGCACATCAGAGAAGGAGATAAATGATGTGCTTGCAAAATTTTCGAACAAACTATGAAAATGTTTTTTTCTTTCCATTTTCAAACTTTTTTCCTTTAACAAAAAATAAATAGACTCGGTGGTAATTTAATAACCCCAAAAGAAAGCGCTACTAAAAGATAAAGATAAACATTTCATATGAAGTGGAACCGCTGACTGAGGATTACCACCAAATATCTATGGGGGATACACTGAGATTAGGCATGATCAACCGAATAATATCCCTACTATGCTTACCTTCCTGCATGCTCCCCCACTCCTCCCCCCCTTCATTTCCTAGTCTTCCTTTTTTCTCAATCTTTCTTTTTTTCTCTCTAATTATATGCATAACTGCCTTTCTTTGAAACAGAAATTATTTAAAATAAATAGAAGTAAATATCTTTTGAGGTGCTGTAAGAACGGTGTATACACCGCTCCTACAGCGCCCCTTCCCATTGAAATCAATGGGCAGTGATGGCAAAGCGCCGCTTTTAACACTTTTTCGGCTGCTAGCGGGGGTTAAAAGTGCCCCACTAGCAGCCGAAAAGCGCTGCAAAAACGACAGTAAAGCGCCGCTAAAAATAAATAGCAGAACTTTAATGCAGATGCCCGGGCGCTGCCAGTGTGAAAGTGCCCTTAATCTCTGTTATTTTGCAGTTTTGCAGCATTTTCTATATGGCACTGTGAAGAGTTTTGGATATTAGAGTGTAACTTAAAGTAATAATTTCTATCTACTGTCACGTTCCTCTGCTATCTACACAAGTCGCATTTCCTGACACCAAGAGGTAAAACATTGACAGGGGAGGGAGCTCAAGCACACAACCTATTATTGATAGCCTTAGCTCTGTTCCTGTTCAATCAGCTCTCACTGAGCTCTGCAGAGTGTAATTTCAGCTCTCCGCCCCCTGCTTTCTGAAAGCTCAGAGAATATGTAAAAAATCTGCACTTTAAATGGCTGTGGATGGGAGAGAACAGCAGATAAACAGGTACAACTCATGTTGGACAATTTGTGTCATCTCTATCACCTGAGACCAGTCACTTCACAATGTCTATGTAAAGGTCTACAACCACTATAAATCAAATTATAACCACTTTAAATGGATGATGCTGTGCATGGCTATACAGCATAATCATGGTATTGGGAACATTGTTTACCATTTACTTATCACTGTGAGTCACACTCGCCCTACTAACATGGTGTGGGTAGAGGTCTTGTGCTCTAGATGTCGTTTTCTAAATGGAGAAAAGGCATAGAATACCAAAGTGGACTGTTTTGTAATCCATGGGACTCCTAAGTCTACCTAATGCAGACGATCCGCAATCTGGCCTGCAGGTCACAGTTTAAGATTTACCAATTCGCCAATGGAGGTGCAAATTCAACTTTTATAGCATTCATTAGGCGCATAGCTGGTTGACCACCTCTTACTTCACCTACTTACTTTGGGTGATTTTGAGTTTCCAGTGCATAAAGACAAATGTTATTTGTTCCTAAGGCTCTTGGATAGGGTGCAGAGGATAGCTGTTAAGCATACTGCAGTGCTAAGTGGAAGCAGTGTAAAAAGTTTGACTACAAAGCTTTATCTAAGTGTAAACTGCAGGCTCTGTTCACACTGTTGCTTTGTGCATGCAGCATTTTTGTCATCTCAGCACATGGCAACATATGTTCGTGCCTTAGGCTCCATTCACATCTGAGAGACAAAACGCCGGTCGCCCAACGCTCTTGTCGCTCTAGATGTGAAATAACATTGCGGTCTATGGAGATGGTTCACATCTCAACGCCTGTCGCCTGAAAAAAAGTCCCGGACCCTTTTTTTCAGGCGACATTGGCGTTCGCTCATAGACCGCAATGTTAAAGAAAGAAGAAAAAAAAAAGTTTAATCTACAGGCGGCAAGATAAGCCGCGTACGCGGCGTATCGTGTCGCCTAGGTGTGAATGCAGCCTTAACACTCCCCATTCTGCACCATAATGCAAGTAAGTTAAAAAGGGGTGTTGTGGTGCTTTTTAGAATGAATATCGCTGCATTGCACCAGTGTGCATACTGCAGTGTAAGGCCGGGTTCACACCTATGCGAATTGATTGCGGCTTAAACCGCATTCAATTTGCAGAACATTTCTAAATACATTGTTTTCAATGATGTATGATGCACTGAAACCAGCGCAAATATTGCAAATAATAAATAGCAAACAGTGATCACACTGTGAACTTGGTAAGAAAACAAATGAGCCCTGAGGCCCTGTACACACGAGGAGACATGTCCGATGACCATTTTCATCGGACATGTCTCCCGGGATATTTTGGTCTGATGTGTGTACACGCGGACAGAGAACACGGTGACGTAGACGACACCGACGTGCTCAAACAAGGGAGTGCTATGCTTCCACGCATGCGTTGAATCAATTTGACGCATGCGCGGGATTTCGGTCCGATGGTTTGGCGTACTAACCATCGGACATGTCCGACTGACAGGTTTCCAGCGGACAAGATTCTAAGCATGCTTAGAAACTTTTGTCCACTGGAAACCTGTCCGCTAGGCCGTACACACGATCGAACATGTCCGCTGAAACTGGTCTGCGGACCAGTTTCAGCGGACATGTCTCCTCGTGTGTACGCGGCCTAATGGGTTAATCACAGTCCACCAAAAAAGTCCATAGCAGATTGAATAATGATTGTCTCCAAAGTGAAAGAAAGATAATCCTAACTCCTGAAGAAAGTGATGAGAGAAGCACCTCCACCTAAGTCACACACTGACTCTTACCAGAACTCTATGATTTCTTATTACAGGAGATCATAGACAGCATATAATAATGGTATCCTCACAGCATATCACCAAGCTGGCACGGTCACAGTGATGGATGGCCTCAAGCTGTATACCGGTACACATGTTTTAAAAAGAAAAGAGAGCTCCCATAGCATAAGATCCTCAAAGTTTTTCATAAGATAAAAAAGATGTACACCTACAGTGCAGAAAATAAGTATTTGAACACCCTGCTATTTTGCAAGTTCTCCCACTTGGAAATCATGGAGGGGTCTGAAATTGTCATCGTAGGTGCATGTCCACTGTGAGAGACATAATCAAAAAAAAAATTCCAGAAATCACAATGTATGATTTTTTTAACTATTTATTTGTATGATACAGCTGCAAAGAAGTATTTGAACACCTGAGAAAATCAATGTTAATATTTGGTACAGTCGCCTTTGTTTGCAATTACAGAGGTCAAACGTTTCTTGTCGTTTTTCACCAGGTTTGCACACACTGGAGGAGGGATTTTGGCCCACTCCTCCACACAGATCTTCTCTAGATCAGTCAGGTTTCTGGGCTGTCGCTGAGAAACACGGAGTTTGAGCTCCCTCCAAAGATTCTCTATTGGGTTTAGGTCTGGAGACTGGCTAGGCCACGCCAGAACCTTGATATGCTTCTTACAGAGCCACTCCTTGGTTATCCTGGATGTGTGCTTCGGGTCATTGTCATGTTGGAAGACCCAGCCTCGACCCATCTTCAAAGCTCTAACTGAGGGAAGGAGGTTGTTGCCCAAAATCTCGCAATACATGGCCCCGGTCATCCTCTCCTTAATACAGTGCAGTCGCCCTGTCCCATGTGCTGAAATACACCCCCAAAGCATGATGCTACCACCCCCATGCTTCACAGTAGGGATGGTGTTCTTGGGATGGTACTCATCATTCTTCTTCCTCCAAACACGGTTAGTGGAATTATGACCAAAAAGTTCTATTTTGGTCTCAACTGACCACATGACTTTCTCCCATGACTCCTCTGGATCATCCAAATGGTCATTGGCAAACTTAAGACGGGCCTTGACATGTGCTGGTTTAAGCAGGGGAACCTTCCGTGCCATGCATGATTTCAAACCATGACGTCTTAGTGTATTACCCACAGTAACCTTGGAAACGGTGGTCCCAGCTCTTTTCAGGTCATTGACCAGCTCCTCCCGTGTAGTCCTGGGCTGATTTCTCACCTTTCTTAGGATCATTGAGACCCCACGAGGTGAGATTTTGCATGGAGCCCCAGTCCGAGGGAGATTGACAGTCATGTTTAGCTTCTTCCATTTTCTAATGATTGCTCCAACAGTGGACCTTTTTTCACCAAGCTGCTTGGCAATTTCCCCGTAGCCCTTTCCAGCCTTGTGGAGGTGTACAATTTTGTCTCTAGTGTCTTTGGACAGCTCTTTGGTCTTGGCCATGTTAGTAGTTGGATTCTTACTGATTGTATGGGGTGGACAGGTGTCTTTATGCAGCTAATGACCTCAAACAGGTGCATCTAATTTAGGATAATAAATGGAGTGGAGGTGGACATTTTAAAGGCAGACTAACAGGTCTTTGAGGGTCAGAATTCTAGCTGATAGACAGGTGTTCAAATACTTATTTGCAGCTGTATCATACAAATAAATAGTTAAAAAAATCATAAATGCACCTACGATGACAATTTCAGACCCCTCCATGATTTCCAAGTGGGAGAACTTGCAAAATAGCAGGGTGTTCAAATACTTATTTTCTGCACTGTACATCAAAGTAGTCGTAATACAGCATGTATAAAAGTCGAGCCGGCCGGCTCCTTGAACAAAACCCCTGTATCTCCTGGGTGTAAACACTTGACATGGTGACGTCAGAACGTCTCCTCCCAACGTTTCGTCTCGATGGGGACGTGACCTGCTATGGTCTTTTTTGGTGGACTGTGATTAACCCATTAGGGCTCATTTTGTTTTCTTACCAAGTTCACGTTGTGATCACTGTTCGCTATTTATTTCTTGCAATATTTGTACTGGTTTCAGTGCATCATACATTAGCGCAGCTTCTTTTTTTTGTATATTGTGTTTTGATGTTATATAACATTTTTTAGTTGCAGCTTTTTCAGTAGTTCGCACTGCGCTTTGCAGAAAAAACGTGTGCATTTCTAGGCATTGCGGTGTGGCTCAGGTGCAAATTCAGGCCCATTATCTTCTATGGGCATGCACCTGATTCGCACATGTGTTGCGGTGTGAACGGAAGTGTTCTCTCCTTTTCCTTCTCCACCTCTCAACTTCCAGTTGCAAAAACAACTGTAGGCATGATCATGGGCAGCACACATTTCTCAAAAACTCCAAATCCAATTCCACACAATACAGACTACTGGATAACCAGGAAGAGTCCAAGAAAGGTCACTACCGTTTATTAGCTGCATCAGCATACAGCTTACAATGATTGGCCTTCACAAACAACGCAGCTCTGAAGATAAAACCTTTAAATTCCCAGCTGATCCGCACCTAAAACGCAGTGGATCCGCTGAACAGCTGATAATGAACTTCGCAAAGACAACGGAGCTCAAAAACGCAACGCACTGGTGTGAATCCGTCCTAATAGTGTGGTTCCTAAGGCTGCATTCACACCACAGCGTATTGAATCGTTGGCAGATTTGCCACGATTCTGCCTGCGATTTCAACACACCCAAATTGTAGAACGTACATTTGAGATGCCATTCATTTGATAATCGTGCTGCAATCACATCAAACCACATTGCATGAAGCATGACGCACACGAGAAGCTACTGAACTTTTTTTGGGTGACAAGCTTCACGTGAATTTATCATGCAAAAATCATGCCAGAACCGCTCTGCGATTGTAGGTGCCAATTAAATTAACAACTTCTCAAATGCACTTTCTGTGATTTGCCATTCAGACCTGGGCATTTGAATTTGTGGGCAGAATCGTGGCAAATCTGCCGCTGATTCAGAATGCCCAGGTGTGAATGCAGCCTCAAGGTAAACTTTACAGATTTGCCACAATGACTACAGTTGATGTTGTTCGCTCGATTCTATAGTTTGCATTTAGTCGCTCTTTAAATCCAGCCATTTACAAACTTATCATTGGTAAGTAAAATATGTGGCGTGTGCCTGTCTTCGTCCTTTTATTACATCCTCGTAAAATAAATGCAGAGACAAGTAGTTTTAAGTCGACAATGCTGAATAGCATATTTATTGTATAATTCATTTGGATTACTTGTTTTGCTTTAATTGCTGGCCGTCCTTTCTCATTTATTTATGACTAACAGATATTATGTTGGTATATCCAGCTGCTTAATGCTTTCTGCAGAAAACAGGTGGCTATAATCATTTGCAGTCAGGTCACTGGGAAGAGAAGGGAGACAATCATGGTGAGGAAGTGAGAGAGAGCGCAGAGGGCATGTAGAGGGTGGGAAATGGCAGCACACGGTTTTCAGAGTGGATCTTACACAGCAAAAATGAGGAACCGATGAAACAATGAGGCGATAATTAGGTATCAGTAAATATAATTAACATAATCTTGCAAAATTATCTTCACTGTTAATTTTTTTGTTTTTGGAAAAGTGTTTTGTTACCCCCCCTTGTAATCTAGAAACGTGTCTAGAAAGTTCCTTAACCACTGCTGTACATGTCAGATCGTAAAGATTGTCAATCAGTATGAATTAAGAAGCCACTGATAGAAAACCCCTGCTCTTTGTCCGTGTGTCTGCCAGTGTAGACTTTACTGTCTGTCCACACTATCTTGTCAGCTAGTTGAGTTTTCAAGGGGTTGAGATTGAAGAGTATAGTCCTTTGCGTGCTTATGTAAAACACAATTCCTACCTTTTACTTAAAGGAGTTGTAAAGGCAGAAGGTTTTTTTATCTTAATACATTCAATGCATTAAGATAAAAAAAAACTTCTGTGTGTAGCAGCCTCCCCAGCACTCCCTAATTGCCTACCTGAGCCCCTTCTCTCTCCAGAGATGTCCACGAATGTCTAAGCCGGTCAGGACACTACTCCTGATTGGCTAAGACACAGCAGCAATGCCGTTGGCTCTCGAGCCTGTCAATCAGCCAGTCAGCCAATCAAGGGAAAGGGGGGATGGGGCCGGGTCGGGGCTCCGTGTCTGAATGGATACACAGAGCTTTGACTCGGCTCGGGTGCCCCCATAGAAAGCTGTGGGGGCACTCGATATGAGGGAGGGGCCAGGAGCAGCAAAGAGGGACCCGAGAAGATAAGGATTGGGGCTGCTCTGTGCAAAACCAGCTGCACAATGAGGTTAGTATAACATGCTTGTTTGTTTGTTTGTTTGTTTGTTTTTTAAAACAAACTAGACTTTACAATCACTTTATGCACTGACAAGAAAATAATGGTGCTGATAAGTAACTGTGCGTTTAAATGTATGTCAGGACGAAAAAGTAAACAAACCATGCTGTACATGTTTATTTCCCATGTTTATCCTAGTGCAGACTTTTTCAAACGGTGTACCTTTAGGTTTCCTCCTGGGTGCCTTGGCAAAATGCCTACAAATTGCCCAAAAATGTTATACAACTTAACAGGTGGATCATTCCTACCTTTTAGTTACACAAAGCCACAAGTTTTCATTGTGAACCATTACATCCTTCTAGCCGTTGGCATCCTAACAACAACAACCAATGACTTCATTGGTTGATAAGGAGGATGTTGGGCACCTGCACAGCATCCTTGTGTTCCCCTCCCACTCCCCTCTCCATCATTATTTGGGTCACATAAAAAAAAGTAATGCAGAGAAAAGTGTTTTTGCTTTCGAAGAATAAATTACGTTCTAATGTTGGCTGTCTTGCGTGTGTGCATTATGTAAAACTATTCGTTTTGTTTTTACATTTTAGTCTGGGGTCCCTCAAGATTGTGCTTAATTTTAAAGAGTGCCTTGACTGAATTCTTTTGGGGAAACACTGTTCTAGACTATACATGCTCCATGTGTATCCCTTTAAAATAACTATTCATCTGCCAGTAACCCTTCTAATGCTGGCCATAAATCAGGGGTCTCCAAACTTTCTAAATAAAGGGCCAGTTTACTGTCCCTCAGACTATACGGTAGCTTGGACTGTAGCCAGTGGGAGAAAACCATGCCTTATTGCTATTAGTGGGAGGAATAGTGCTCCACATTGGTGTCAGTGGTATGAATAGTGCCCCATCATTGTTATTAGTTGGAGGAATAGTGCCCCATCTCTTGTGTCAATGGATGGAATAGTGCCACATCATTGTTATTAGTTGGGGGAATAGTTCCCCATCTCTGGTGTCAATGGAAGGAATAGTGCCCCATCATTAGTGTCAGTGGGAGGAATAGTTGACCCTCATTTGTATCAGTGGAAGAGATAGTAGCCCATTATTGGTATCAGTGGGAAGAACAGTGCCCCATCATTGTCTCACTTTTGGTATCAAAGGCAGGAACTATGCTCCTCTGTTGCTGACTAAGGGGGGAATAATGCCCCAAGGGCTATGTAAAAGCAAGCAAAGGGCCGCAGTTTGGAGACCACTGTTATAGATGGATCGTTTTCTATTCATTCAGCCTGCAGGCTGAGTGAAATAAATGAACCGACCTCTCTATCCACACAATTGAGGTCATTGGAGGAATCTTCCCAGCTGAGATTTGTATTTTGACAGCAGGGATGCTCCACTGTTAAAATACAGTAATCGGCAAGCCCATTGGCTACAAACACTGACCCAGAAAAATGTTTCCAACAAGCAGGATCGACTTTGTTTGAGCAGAAGCTGCCACATACGGATTGAAATTGAAACCAAATATTAATCCATGTACGGCCAGCTCATCTTCCTGTTTGGGCTGACAAGACAGTGCGTTTTCTGTTCTAGATACCTCTAGGGGTGTTGAAAATGATTGCCGCATCGATGCATCACAATTATGCCTTTCCTGATTCGGCATTGATGCGGGTATGCAGCCTAATCGATTATGCATGACGTCATTCCGGCTCCTCCCACTCGCCCGCACAGCAGTGTCTTTTCCGGTCTTGACACACCAGCGATCGGCACCGTTCCCCGTCATTAGAGGATGTAGCCTAAGTATTCCGCCCTCATCCACTCTCCCCCTCCTCAGGATTTGTACCTGTGTGGAGTGACACCGGTCATCTCCTCGATGGGTGGGCGCAGATCACTGCACGGAGCTGTGAGACAGATCACTGCAGCTGTCTTATCACCCGTGGGATAAGGCATAGAGTCGGCTTCAGAAAACAAGCTGCGAGGAGAGGGGGGGGTGGTGGGAGGTGAGATAAGTCTGTCATGCTTGATGTATGTGAGGGGTGAGTGCTTAGAAGTGGTACATCCCCCTCCCCCACATGCTGCACCTATCCAGTGTATAATGTCTGTGTGCCTAACACATTGGGGGCTGAAAAAAAAATGTTTCACCAGTGCTATTGAATTGATGTAAACTGAACACCAACTGGGAAAAGTGACATGCAAAAAAAAACCTCCTGTGATACCGTAGGATCTTTTTGATCATTCCTATTACATATAAACATGTACTGGTCCAGTCCCTTCATGGGTTTATTCTAATAAACTTTGTTTTTCTTTATTACTGTCACTAATGGATTGACTTAATTCTGGTCTTAACCCATTGAGCGCTGACTCACATTGGGGGCTCCACAGTGCACACTCTTTTTCTGTCTAATTTCTTCCAACAATTTCCCTATCACCTCTCCCCTCTGGAAACATGCACTGATCTGCAAGCAGTATATTATTTCTTGCTGATTGGAATGTCTTCCCTTTTTTTTCCCCACTGATGTTGACCTGTTTACTATCCAAGTTGCTGCCAAAAGACTAAAGGGTATTATTTTTTCCTTTAAAATTAATAAAATATATTATATTTACCTGCTGTCTCCTGTAGCATGTCTGCAGTCCCTGACCATCTCCTGTAGCATGTCTGCAGTCCCTGACCATCTCCTGTAGCATGTCTGCAGTCCCTGACCATCTCCTGTAGCATGTCTGCAGTCCCTGACCATCTCCTGTAGCATGTCTGCAGTCCCTGACCATCTCCTGTAGCATGTCTGCAGTCCCTGACCATCTCCTGTAGCATGTCTGCAGTCTCTGACCGGCTCTTGTACCATGTCTGCAGTCTCTGACCGTCTCTTGTACCATGTCTGCAGTCTCTGACCGTCTCCTGTACCATGTCTGCAGTCTCTGACCGTCTCATGTACCATGTCTGCAGTCCCTGACCGTCTCCTGTAGCATGTCTGTAGTCCCTGGCCATCTCCTGTAGCATGTCTGCAGTCTCTGACCATCTCCTGTAGCATGTCTGCAGTTTCTGACCATCTCCTGTAACATGCCTGCAGTTTCTGACCATCTCCTGTAGCATGTCTGCAGACTTTGACCATCTCCTGTAGCATGTCTGCAGACTCTGACCATCTCCTGTAGCATGTCTGCAGACTCTGACCATCTCCTGTAGCATGTCTGCAGTCTCTGAATATCTATTGTAGCATGTCTGCAGTCTCTGACCATCTCCTGTAGTAATTTGGGGGGGGGGGGGTGGGCCTGGAGCTCCTCTAAGTGGTTGTCTGCTGTGTTTAGACTTTGCTGCATGCAGGGAGTCTTGTATTCTTTAAAAAAAAAAAAAGAAGAAAAATAAGAACAGATAAAATAAGAAAATTGAGTTCTCCTGACTGCTTGAATTTTTTTATGAAAACCGTGCTCAGAAATCGTAATGCATCGTGATATCGAATTGAATCGTTGACATGATAATCGTATCAAATCGTGGGGCCAGTGAAGATGCGCACCTCTAGATTCCTCCTCCTGTCCCTCACCCCTCCCTGTCCACCTCCACATGCATTCATTGTTTTATTTTGCAGCCAAATGCTGTTGCATACAAGAGCCTGTACACACACTGTGTGAGACTTTTGAGAGATGTAGTTCTGGAGCCGTGCCTGCTGATTGCACAGGCTAACATGCAGAATGTCACAAGAGAAATAAGCTTCACATAAAACTTTGTCAAGAAAGCTAGTAAAATACTCAGATTTGGATTCAGAATACTTTATTCATCCCAAAGGAAATTATTATGATATAATTACAAATTAACAAAGACAGCACACAATAGCGAACAGAAACAAGACACAATAACATAAAATAACACAATAAACAATAAAATGATCAATAACAGCAATTAATACCAAATAAAATAAAATGAATACTATACTGTAATAAACCATACTATCCCATTAACATACTACATAGAATAAATAGCACTGATTGAAAAATAACAGAAAACAAACAAAATGCAATATATTGCACCACTTTCTCTAACATTACCCCCAAATCATTACACATAGTTAACCTAATACCAACATAAAAGACTACATAAGACTACATACACATCTGGATCATAAACCATGTTAAATCCTCACATCCAGCACTCACAGAAAAGAATGATATAATTTGATGGCCATGGGCAAAAATGATTTCCTGTGCTGCTCTGTAGTGCATTGTGGTTGTAAATATAAAAATTACATTACATATTACTTTCAGGTAAATTTTATAGTAGTAGCTCACAATATGTACTTCCAATATATCCATTATAGTTTCTCTTTAATAACATTAGAAGTACTCTTCAGCGTATATACAGCATTGAATTTTTAAACAAACTTCTACTTTATTAAACTTTTTGAGAAAAAGTTATGTCTATCATTTAGTAAATCTTTAGTTGAATATAATTTCATTTTATTAAAACCTCACCTAATAAGTTTTGGAATTATTCTTTAATTGAACCTGGTGCCCTCAAGTGTTTTTACATCTTTTTTTTTTTGCTAAATTGGATTTTGTTAATGGAAGGATTTTAAATGATAAAATTAGGTAATATAGTATCATAAAATGTCATGTCCACTCTAAATTAAAATATGTTGGGTGTTTTTAATAGGTTGTGGGCAGCAATCATTTGTACTAACATATTTGTAAATAATTATTTATGAACAACTCTGAAGAATACACTGTATGTGTCTTACTACCCATTTGCTGAGACACAGGGTACATGATCTGATAGGACCGGGTGTCCTAAAAAAAAAGTAATTTATGAAGTATTGGCTTTTGCTACATGTAGGACAAATGAAGCACAAATCGCTGATGTGGCACCACATCCGTATACATTTAGAATGAAAAACAAATGTTTGTTGTCACATGTAACCCAAAAATTAAGTGAACACTTGACAAAATAAAATGTAAAAATGTTTTATAAACATAATTCTGCTAAAACGTTCCTAAAAACATTTTATTACACTTTCTGATTGCATATAATAGATTTCCGGATGTATGATCATATATATATATATATATATATATATATATATATATATATATATATATATATATATATATATGAGCTGTGTGTGTGTGTGTGTGTTCACAAAATACAGACTACCACAAATGTATTGGGCCAGAATGCAGAAAGAGATTGAGTGCTGATAGAGCGCATTGCACAGATGGATGGCTTCTTCAGGAGACACTATTATAATAGGTAATGAATCACAGTTACTTACAAATTTCATACCGATACATAAATCATGAAATAAATACAAACAATATAAGCATTGAGTACTAACATACTGTACATGAAACCAGGATCTTATAGTGCTTAATCCAGTTGGAGGGAATGATCCAAGTCACCTCACAAAATAGAAATTGCACATTAGGGGTTAAAGTATGATCTTGGCCTGATAACATGCACACGAGTTGACACAAAGGCATATGAATGGCTATTAAAGGTAACCATCCTCACCTGTAAACTGTTTGTAATTAGTGTGTATAAAAGGTCAACAAGTTTCTGGACTCCTGACAGACCCTTGCTTCTTTCATCCAGTGCTGCACTGACTTTCTGGATTCTGAGTCATGGGGAAAGCAAATGAAAAGTCATAGGGTTTGTGGGAAAAGGAAGTTAAACTGTATAAAACAGGAAAGGGATATAAAAAAGTCTCTAATCAAGAAGTGGAAAATTAGGGATTCTGTTGAAACCAAACCACGGTCAGGTAAACCAACTAAAATTTCATCCACAACTGCCAGGTTCTACTGGACCTTAGCGCATGCCTTTGACACAGTAGACCACAAACTATTACTGACTCGGCTGGCTGAAGTAGCCAGAGTCGCAGAAGGTGATCTATCATGGTTTTCCTCCTTTTTGGACAACCGATCACAAACAGTGAAATTAGGACCTTTCACCTCTGAAAAACGCACGGTGTCATGCGGAGTCCCTCAAGGATCCCCCCTGTCACCGGTGCTCTTCAACATCTATCTTCGCCCTCTCTTTGAAATCATCAGTAGCCAACAACTACTTTATCACTCATACACAGACGACACGCAACTGTATTTTCGCATCTGCAATAAAAAGGATCATCATCTCAGTTTAGAGAAGAGTCTCTCTTTGATAGAAAACTGGATGACTAAGGCCTCGTACACACAATCAAATCTGTCTGCTGGAAACGGTCTGCTAGACCGTCCCAGCAAACAGATTCGACCGTGTGTACGGGCGAGCCGACGGATTTGGCCAGCCGACAGATTTGAAAGCATGCTTACCAATCTGTCGGCTGGGAACCCGTCCGCCCGACATGTCTGCTGGTTAGTACGCTAACCAGCAGACATGTCTTCTCGCACACGCGCCGAATGATTTCAACGCATGCGCGGAAGTGTTTTACTTCCTGGTGCGGTGACGTACCCCATCAGTTTAAGGGGTTATCATCTTCTCTGCATGCTACGTAGACTCATCCCCTTTATCCCGGAAGAGATCACAGCAGTAGTGGTTGGAACAATCATCAACTCACGACTCGACTATGCAAACTCCCTCTACTTAGGACTACCGAAATACCAGATTTCACGTCTTCAAGTCGTCCAGAACACGGCAGCCAGACTGGTAACAGGTAAAAAACCATAGGAAACAATCTCCCCGGTCTTGAGGTCCTCCCACTGGCTGCCCGTACAGGACCAGGTGACTTTCAAGAAGCTATGCCTCACCCACAAATGTACACAAGGAAACGCTCCTCAATACTTAAGGGAGAAAATAAAACCCTACGTCGCCAAGCGTGTGCTCCGGTCAACCAACCAAAACCTTCTCCAAATCCCTAAATTCTGCTACAAATCTAAGGGAGAACGTAGATTTGCAGTCCAATGACCCCGGCTTTGGAATGCTCTACCCACGACCATTCGCTTGGAAGAAAACCATCAGGCTTTTAGGAAAAAACTAAAGACCCACCTCTTCTAAAGGATCAGGGCAACACTGGATGCAAAGCGCCTTGAGGCGATTAAGTTTGCATTTGTTGCACTATACAAGTTACTCACTCACTCACTAAGAACAAGTTTTTCCAAAAACATGTATATTGCGTGAAAACTGAATTTAACTTTATAAGCAAACAGTTGTTCTATTATTGCCCCCCTGCATTTAAAAATTACCTTTTTTATTTTGTTGGGAGGGCTTTATTTGTTTTATTTTTTCTTGTGGCTCCGCCCTCTATCACCATTTTGGCCTAGGCTAGCAGGATGTATCTTGCTCCTGCAGCCCACTCTAAAGCCCTCATCAAATATCTCAGGAGGCTGCTGGAACACATTCAAGGAGAGGTGGAAGAGGACCAAGATGGCGGTGCAGGACACAGGCACAGGCACCTGAACAGTGAATTGCTACAGGACAACTTTGGATCCACTGGACAGGCGAGTGTGTATTTAGAATTTTCCCATTACAAAAGGTAAGTAGGATGTGAAGAGGGAGGTGTATGGGGGAGTCACGTTCCTTTTTTAAGTGTGTTTGATTATGTTTTATTCAAAGGATACAAGCAGCACATGTCTATACCATAAGAAATCTGCCCTTCTGGGCAAACACTTAGACAGCTGTAAATATATTTCAAAAAGTTATATTATTTACCATAATTGTGTAGTACAGGGCATAAAAATATTGAGCAACTAGTCAAAACATTTCCCAGAGTTAGATTGTTTTATGTGCTCTTTACCATCTCATTTTCCAGTTACATAGCAATGACTGAGCAAATGCAGAAATGTTTATTTACTTGTGAGTGCAGCTGTGGGTTTCAACAACACCTCTCCCGCTTCAGACGCCGCTCATGCAGAGTGACCTAACACAACGCGTATCTGAAAATGCCTCACAACAGAGTGGAAATTATTGGAATTTAATACAGTGTATCTTTATTTTCTCATTCATGGAGCAGAAACAATTTATTTTCCTATGAGGAGGTGAACGGTTTTCCTTTTACACAGTGAGCGGCAGAGAGGCATGGGAAAGACATTTGATGCTACATTTTAAAGTGAACCTGTCACAGACCTGGATAATCCAGAGGAAATTGTTATATATAGGGTGCTTAAGGCAAAAACCAAAAGAAAAACCTCCTATTGTGGAGAAGTACACAGGCTAAATCAGGATATGAGCAGGGAGTAGGCAAGCAGATGTCTTGCTTTGCACTTCAGCAGCACTTCATTGAAGAGAACAAACAATAAAGAAATGGCAGCGTGAGATCCTCATTAGAATGTAGAAGTAATTTACAGTGCCTTGAAAGTATTCGTGCCCCTTGAAATTTTTAATTTCCATTTATCATGTTACAACCAAAAACGTAAATGTATTTTATTGGGATTTTATGTGATAAACCAACACAAAGTGGCACATAATTGTGAAGTGGAAGGAAAATGATAAATGGTTTTCCAATTTCTTTACAAATAAACATCTGAAAAGTGTGGCAGGCGTTTGTATTCAGCCCCCTTTGCTCTGGTACCCCTAACTAAAATTTTGTGAAACCAATTATAGAGTCCACCTGTGTGTAATTTAATCTCAGTATAAATACAGCTGTTTTGTGAAGCCCTCAAAGGTTTGTTAGAGAATCTTAGTGAACAAACAGCATCATGAAGGCCAAGGTATACACCAGACAGGTCAGGGATACATTTATGAAGTTTAAAGCAGGATTGGGTCATTAAAAAATATCCCAAGCTTTGAACAACTTATGGAGCACTGTTTAATCCATCATTC
Source organism: Rana kukunoris (assembly GCA_029574335.1). Classification (NCBI taxonomy): domain Eukaryota; kingdom Metazoa; phylum Chordata; class Amphibia; order Anura; family Ranidae; genus Rana; species Rana kukunoris. Next base: position 110,604,162 of record CM056053.1, on the reverse strand, counting down.
GAAAATAGAAAGAGTATGGCACAAATGCAAACCAACATGCCTACAAAGACATGCTGTCCACCTAAACTGACAAGCCTGGCAAGGGCATTAATCAGAGAAGCAGCCAAGAGGCCCATCGTAACTCTGGACAACTTTTAATCATGCACTCCACAAAATCTGGCCTTTATAGAAGAGTGGCAAGAAGAAAGCCATGAGAAGTCCCTTCTGCAGTTTGCAAGAAGCCATGTGGAAGAAGGTGCTCTGGTCAGATCAGACCAAAATTTAACTTTTTGTCCGAAAAGCAAAACACTGTGTGTAGCGCAAAATTAACACTGCACATCACCCTGAACCCATTGTGAAATGGGGTGGTGGCAGCATCCTGTTGTGGGGATGGCAAGGACAGGGAAGCTGGTCAGAGTTTATGGGAAGATGGATCCCACATGGTAACAATTTTTTTAGAAGTTTTTTAGAAGTTTAATCCTCCTTAATCCTCCTTTGTCTAAAACCTCTGAAACATGTTACTGCCCCCAGCACCACCCCTAACTCCTTACAGCATCCTGTTGTGGGGATTGCCACGGGGTAGACTGCTCTTGTGCAGAACATGGACTATTGGCAGGCTTACCGACAGCTGTCATGATCTGATCTCCCTGATGCGCTGGCTAGAGGGATAGGACAGGCTCTTACACGGACAGCCTTGTGGTTTCTTTATTTATGGCACAGCAAACAACCCTGTGGTGTTTTGATTTTTCCATCCATCTAAGCTGCTGGTTGGTAGTGAGACTTGCCACCAGCATTGCTATGGGAATCTCCCTGCTGGACTTTCCCCTAATACTGATGAGCTTGTTTACTTCACAATTATTGTAAGTGTTTTTAACCGCTTTTGGCACATTAAAGTCTTATATTACTGAAATTGGAAGTGCCTTTTTTTTTTTATGTTCTATCCTGGAAAATCTAAACAGAGCTTATGGGGAGAAGATTAATAAGCAGGTTACCTTCAGTGGAAGGGAAACTAATCGTCAACACAGTCAGTAGATCTAGTGTTATAAGCAAGTTAACAACAAATCCCATTTTTTTTCTGTAATAGAATCAGTAATCCAATCATCCAATACAGACTTCTAAGTGGGAAATCACAACAGCAGTCATTAGTGAGAATGTCTATATTCTACTATGTCTTCCAGAGCTGCCTGTCCTGCAGAGCTCATTACTGTGATTTGTGAGACAGGTAAATATTTTACTGTCCTGAATATGAACTAAGGGCTTGTTTAGGCATTCTTTGCTCTCTGAAGAGTTATCTGTGTTCAATTGCTTTTCAGAGGGGTTTTGACAGCCATTATACCACCTCCTTACCACCTGTTTTAACCCCTAGAAACCCACACTGCAACCACATGCATTGCCCGCAGTTGTGGGGCAGTGGGCAATGCCGCAAATAGGCCAGATGCAAAGCATTACAGCCGCAGCAGGCATACAGTACATCCTCATCCACTGCCTTTGCAGCTTAAGAGGGGAGTGTTTTGGAGGGATGGTATGTTTCTCAACCACATGTTTTTATCCCCCCCCACCTGAAAGTGTAAGACTGTCCTTAAGCTGTAACATCAGATACTCTAAAGCTACGTGTACGCATGGAGCTGTCACTGTTACGCCTCTGAAAGTGATCCGCCTCTGAATAGCTTTTTCTCCAGCCAGAATAACAGTTTAACATTGCGGGACTGCATTGCAACTTTGAGCCAAGCGTTTAGCTTGTGCGTTGGCCCTATTGATTTTAATGGGCAAGTTTGATAGGCAGTGTAGCCTGTCAGACTCTGCAGCCTGAGTTAAAATCACCACAGCCGCTAAGCAAAGCATCGTGGCCTCAGCATGTGTACAGTCCTCTCAGGCTGTAATATTAGAATTCAGGTGGGTGAACATGATTTTACTGCCCTTGGCCACCAATGTGAAAGAACCCTTAGGGATGAATAGTACAGCCTTCTGAGAAAAGCAGTCAGTTACCCGGACTGTAATGTGGCCATAGTTGCGAGAAACAAATGTGAATTTTTTTTCTTTTAAGGCTAAGTTCACCTTTTAAAGACAATACTAAATGCACATATTTTTGCAGGAAAAAATGTGCATTTATCATTTTTATATACACAAGAGCCTGCAAAGCATCACATCTCTGATCAGTGGATAACGAGTGCAATGCCAGCTCCTGTAGACTCTTTTTTTCAGTGCCTGTGTGGAGCAGGGAGAAAGGGTCAATGGATTATGAGAGCAGTAATTACTGTACTTTTTTTCATTAGAGAACAATGTGCCTACTACGCTCCTAGCAGATCATTGAGATCTGCTAATCATGCTAAATTGACCATTCCTAAATTCAAAAAAGCAAAATGCGGAGGAAGGACGTTGAATTTACAATGAATGATCCACATTTTGGAATTCCTTACCTCTATCTATGAGACTTGAGAATGATCTATTAAAGTTTAAGAAGTTTTTAAAAACGTTTTTATTTTCACAAGCTTATGACCCAACTTGGGGTCAGACATTGGCATCGCTTTTAATTTTCTTTTGAATTCTGCCTTTACCTGCTTTTATGATTGTTTTACTGTGTACTATGCTGAGAGATCTTTTTCTGTATATGGGATATGTTGGTTCTATGAGCGCATCGGGGCCCTCGGGGTAAAGACTGCGCTCTCAATAAGCATTTTAATAAATAAAGTACAAGTCTATCTTCCATGGTGGAAGGTCGGTCTTGTAGTTCATTCATTCACAGATCACAGTGAATGAATGATGCAGCTGTTCTGGAGGAGTCCTGCACTCCAGTGCTGATTTCAAAAGTGAAGAAAAAAGAACCCCCCACATGCTGGGGAAGAACAAGCTCCTGCACACTGGCAAGGCTGTCCCTAAATACAGATGCTACAGTGCGGAAAATAAGTATTTGAACACCCTGCTATTTTGCAAGTTCTCCCACTTGGAAATCATGGAGGGGTCTGAAATTGTCATCGTAGGTGCATGTCCACTGTGAGAGACATAATCAAAAAAAAAATTCCAGAAATCACAATTTATGAATTTTTTTTAACTATTTATTTGTATGATACAGCTGCAAAGAAGTATTTGAACACCTGTCTATCAGCTAGAATTCTGACCCTCAAAGACCTGTTAGTCTGCCTTTAAAATGTCCACCTCCACTCCATTTATTATCCTAAATTAGATGCACCTGTTTGAGGTCATTAGCTGCATAAAGACACCTGTCCACCCCATACAATCAGTAAGAATCCAACTACTAACATGGCCAAGACCAAAGAGCTGTCCAAAGACACTAGAGACAAAATTGTACACCTCCACAAGGCTGGAAAGGGCTATGGGGAAAAAGGTCCACTGTTGGAGCAATCATTAGAAAATGGAAGAAGCTAAACATGACTGTCAATCTCCCTCGGACTGGGGCTCCATGCAAAATCTCACCTCGTGGAGTCTCAATGATCCTAAGAAAGGTGAGAAATCAGCCCAGGACTACACGGGAGGAGCTGGTCAATGACCTGAAAAGACCTGGGACCACCGTTTCCAAGGTTACTGTTGGTAATACACTAAGACGTCATGGTTTGAAATCATGCATGGCACGGAAGTTTCCCCTGCTTAAACCAGCACATGTCAAGGCCCGTCTTAAGTTTGCCAATGACCATTTGGATGATCCAGAGAAGTCATGGGAGAAAGTCATGTGGTCAGATGAGACCAAAATAGAACTTTTTGGTCATAATTCCACTAACCGTGTTTGGAGGAAGAAGAATGATGAGTACCATCCCAAGAACACCATCCCTACTGTGAAGCATGGGGGTGGTAGCATCATGCTTTGGGGGTGTTTTTCTGCACATGGGACAGGGCGACTGCACTGTATTAAGGAGAGGATGACCGGGGCCATGTATTGCGAGATTTTGGGCAACAACCCCCTTCCCTCAGTTAGAGCTTTGAAGATGGGTCGAGGCTGGGTCTTCCAACATGACATAGACCCGAAGCACACAGCCAGGATAACCAAGGAGTGGCTCTGTAAGAAGCATATCAAGGTTCTGGCGTGGCCTAGCCAGTCTCCAGACCTAAACCCAATAGAGAATCTTTGGAGGGAGCTCAAACTCTGTGTTTCTCAGCGACAGCCCAGAAACCTGACTGATCTAGAGAAGATCTGTGTGGAGGAGTGGGCCAAAATCCCTCCTCCAGTGTGTGCAAACCTGGTGAAAAGCTACAAGAAACGTTTGACCTCTGTAATTGCAAACAAAGGCTACTGTACCAAATATTAACATTGATTTTCTCAGGTGTTCAAATACTTCTTTGCAGCTGTATCATACAAATAAATAGTTAAAAAAAATCATACATTGTGATTTCTGGAATTTTTTTTTTTTGATTATGTCTCTCACAGTGGACATGCACCTACGATGACAATTTCAGACCCCTCCATGATTTCCAAGTGGGAGAACTTGCAAAATAGCAGGGTGTTCAAATACTTATTTTCCGCACTGTATATCCTTTTTTTTTTCTTCTTCTTCTTCTTTTACCAGAAACATATTTTTTCCTTTAATTTAAGAATAAGATAATTTAAGATAAGTTTTGCTTTAACATTTTTTTAAACCAAAGTGCTATGGTGATGTGCAAACCTGGCAAACAGCAACCATAATTTTGAGCTTTTGTATTTTTAAAATATAATACGGAAAGATGGTGACTAACTGGTTCCTCTGCTTTACCCTTCCTAATGCTATACTCCCACAGGGCCATAAAAGACTAAAAGCTACATTCCTCAGCTACTTACTGTTCCCACGTCTTCAAGAATCCATTACAGTCATTTGGATTTGTGATGGCTAAACAGTTGGGTGTCACTGGCAGTTCTTGAGAACATATCTTCCTACTATAGTCGCCAAGAAGCACAAAAACCATCATGTGATACACCTTACTAGAAGTAACTCAGGATGGAAATATCAGCTTTGAATACATTATTAATTTTGTTCAGGTTAAGTGTCACTTTTCTAGGTCTCTTGTATAACCATGTTATAAAGATATATATAGTAAATGGGTATGATTATATATTATTTGTGCCCTTGCACTTTATGTACAGTAAGCATAAGAATTTTTTTTTTAAGAATTTTTTTAAGATCCTGTCTAATTAAAGCTGTGGACAGAATATATCAGAATTTTATACAAGATTGGCGTTTTAAGCTGGTAACAGGTGAATGCATGAACCTTTTGCTGTTGGCTTAGCAAACAGAAATGAATGCTTTGTTGCAGGCATCATAGGAAATATATTTGGCATCTCATGCTGTGCTCAGTCTTTCTTCCACAAACAGCATTGTGGAAACAACAGGGAGCAATTTGTAATGTCCCGTGAGTGAACTTAAATGAAGATAGGAAACAATGCTGGAAGAGGTATACGAGGACCAAATCGCCACTGTTTAATTGATGGTATGATTATACAAATTCCTTTTATAAATTCACAATTTGAGGGCAAGAAGTATTCCAGTACATTAATGCTCATTAAGACTTTAGCTATTAATAAATGGCAATAAACATAGTATGCGTTTTACATTTGAGGATCATGTAACCCTGATTACCCGTTCATTGGGTTTCTCTTTTTTTGGTAGCCTACTATACTAATTAAAATTGCTAAAATGTAAAAGATATTTTACAATATAGTAGTTACACCTTTATTTAAACTAAATTGCAATTTAAAGCTTATAGCAATGATATAACACAGAACTCAAGCAGTTGTAGTATTAAAAATGGGACCATGCTCTAACTTGTTCTCGAGACCTCTGTCGCAGATATCTGTATCCTACATACTGTTTTACATTTCAATATACTCCAGTGTTTATTGTGCCCTTTTGACTTAGAAAATAGCTTATATAGTATTGATAATCCTACTCGGGCAACTGTTTTGAAATATAGCTTTTTCCACTTGCAATGTTTTGGCTTAAATCTCAAAAGCTGATTCTGTGGTCATCAAGAGTACAAATGAAAAAAAAATGTACATGTGGTTATTCATGAATTGAGCTGAATTCTAGGCATGCCACAACTTACAGTAAAAGCATTTGTTAAACCAAAAGAAAAAAAAAATCCTACCCCTTCCTTGTGCAGTGTCATTTGGCCCCCTGTAACACCTAAAAAAACTGGCTAATCCTGCCAGTTTCTACCCTGAGCCCAGCCACCATGGTCAGTTTATGTCATCCACAGCCCTATTCTCTATCTGCTCTCTGCTCCTGTGTCCTCCTCTTCCTCCCTTCCCTCCCTGCCTGTCAACTCGTGATAGTTATTCACCCCCCACCGTCCTGCTGCTTTCATGACTGTAACCTCTATGTACCATCTGCGCTGTCTCCTATTGAAGTGTCCCCCTATGTGTGTAATTTATAAAAATAAATGCTGCAAATATCTAATTTCAGAGCCGAGATCACATGACCGGCTGGATCTCTCAGCCCCTCCCACTGCATCCGACCGGTCATCTGATTGCGATCTCGGCTCTGAAATTAGGTATTTGCAGCATTTATAAATCTCACACAAAGGGGGATACTACAAGGAGATGGCACGGAGGAACGAAGCAGCAGAAAGACAGGGAACTTAAAACTTTGGAGAGAGATAAGTAAACACTACATATGTATGTGCCTAGGTCACATTTCATGAATTGGGTTTACAAACAATTAAGGTAAATCAACACCAATTATTTCCATTTTTAGGTTTCTATGCATTACTGTTGAGAGAACTGATCTAAAAAGCCAAGACTACTCAAAGTTGGCTATTATATTTTTACATTTAAAACTTGTTTAGGCTTCATGTACACACAGCCTACTTTGACCGCTGGCCGCAGGAAAATGCCATGGTTTGCATCAAAACGTTCTTATCCTGAAACCAATTCTTCCGTGTTCAGGAGAGGGGGGTTGAAACTCCCTTAACCGCAGCAGCTCTTAAACTTCTGTAAAAAATGTATGTGTACATTATTGCAAAAAATAAAACGCCAACAGCTCCTAAACTCAAGTTTAGCAGCTGAAGTGTACATTATAAGGCCCTGTACACACGATCAGACCGGTCTGATGAAACTTGTCCGACGGACTGTTTTCATTAGACAACTGTGAACTTGTCTGATGGTCTGATGTGCGTACACACCATCGGACCAAAATCCGATCAGACCAGAAAGCGGTGACGTAGAACACAACGATGTGATGAAAAACGAAGTTCAATGCTTCCAAGCATGCGTCACCTTGATTCTGAGCATGCGCGGGTTTTTGGTCCGATGTTTTTGTGTACTAACCATCGAACCTGTCCGACAGACAGGTGTCCATCAGACAGGTTTTAAAGCATGTTTTAAAACTTTGGTCCGACGGACAACGGTCTGATGGGCCGTACACACCATCGGACCTGTCTGATCGTTTGTACGCGCCCTAAGTCTTAAATACTGCATGCCTGGACCACTACCTAATTACCACATACATTTAATTATTTATTTCCTTTTTTGAATTGACTTTGACACCTTTTCATGTGGTATTTCCAGAGCGTTTTGAGCATTTTTCGGTAAATACTGCAGAACGGTAGAGAGAATTGACAGTTTCAGGATTGCATGCGATATTTGGGTAAAATGTGTCCCAATGCCTAAATACCACATGCCATCTGCTTTGGTGAATTAAGCCCACTGTCTTCACAAATTAATATTTACAGCTTTTATTTTTTTTGTTCAAAGTTCAGCATACATAAGAGAAGGAAAAGAACCTCTGCTAGTTGCTTAGTGTTGTCTGCATCCCTGTTTGGAGATTTGGTGGAACAATAAAGCACAACATGTTCTAACTATTCCCAAGTCTTTTCTGGAATAAATACACATATTTTTACCATGATTATCACTTTAGATTTTTTTTTAATACATATTTATAATGTACAATACATTTTTACTTTTAAACATTTTACTTTTGCTTAGGATAATACTGAAATGGCATGGGTGTATCATATGTTTACTTGCAACCCTTTTTATGCAGTAAATTGTATCTGTCTTGCTGCAGAAAAGCAAACATGTCAATTAGGGTCCTACCTTTTAACACAGTTAAATGCTGTTTGTATTTCAAGATTCTTATCTTGGCTATCTTAAAGGGGGTTGTAAAGGTAACCCCCCCCCCCCCCCCTAAATAGCTTCCTTTACCTTAGTGCAGTCCTACTTCACTTACCTCATCCTTCGATTTTTCTTTTAAATGTCCTTATTTCTTCTGAGAAATCCTCACTTCCTGTTCTTCTGTCTGTAACTCCACACAGTAATGAAAGACTTTCTCCCTAGTGTGGAGTGTCATGCTCGCCCCCTCCCTTGAGGGGGCGAGCAGCATAGTCAGGACGCCCACTAACACACAGCTCCTTTCTCTATCTGCAACGTAGAGAGCGTCCTGACTCTCCACACCAGGGAGAAAGCCTTGCATTACTGTGTGGAGTTACAGACAGAAGAACAGGAAATGAGGATTTCTCAGAAGAAATAAGGACATTTAAAAGAAAAATCGAAGGGTGAGGTAAGTGAAGGACGACTGCACTAAGGTAAAGGAAGCTATTTAGGGCTTTTTTTTTTTACCTTTCCAACCCCTTTAAGCTGACTATAGGCTTAAATCTTGGCTGGTTTGGCAGGAACCAGCCGAGATTCGAATCATGAATGGGCAGGCTGAATCTACCCAAGTTGATCGATCAATCAACTTGGGTACAACCAGTGTGCTGGTTTTTACACGCAATTTTTGCTAGTGCCTGTTATAGCCACTAGCTATGATGCCATGGCTCTGTGGGAGGTATCCTCCTGTTAACACTTTCTGTGTTAATGGGGGGAATCAAGCCCTGGTTGTAGGAAAGAAATTTGCACTGTCTATGGCCGACCTTTTATGTTTTCTTTATATATATATATATATATATATATATATATATATATATAAACGGTGGTAGTTTTAAATGTTTAAACTCATTCAATCCTGAATTTTTTAATTATTCACAGCTACTGTAGTATTAGATACAAGAGGTAATAAAGCCAAAGACGAACATTTATTAAACTCTGACTTAGAAGCTGGATTTGTTAAATGTAGCTCGGAATACAAATTAGAAAGATTGTTACACATTTTAGGAGGATTAGTGTGTACCTTCCCCTCCAAGTCCTTTAAATTAATAATATCTTAATTGAAAGTCATTTTAACAAAGCTAGCCAGTAATCTATCTGGCTTATTCCCTTTTCGATAATCTCTCTGAAATGTTTTGCATTTTTCATTTTTTTTTTTTAAATTGTAAAATTTCTTCCTAACCACTTGCCGGCTGCCTCAGGTACATTTACGTCAGCAGAATGGCTCGGGCAGGCAAAGCATCGTACCTGTACGTTGCTTTGAATCTGCCGCCTAGTGCCCACCGCAAGCTCCATGACTGTGCCCGCGGGACCCGTAGACTCAATGTCGGTGTCATGTCACTTGAAGCCCAGCGTCCCCCACAGTTAGAATCACTCCCTAGGACACACTTAACCCCTTCATCGCCCGCTAGTGTTTAACCCCTTCCTTGCCAGTGTCAGTTACACAGTAATCGGTGCATTTTTATAGCACTGATCGCTGTACAAATGACAATGGTCCCAAAATTGTGTCAAAAGTGTCCGATATGCCCGCCATAATGTCGCAGTCACTGCCATTACTAGTTAAAAAAAAAATTATAATAAAAATGCCATAACACTATCCACTATTTTGTAGATGCTATAACTTTTGCACAAACCAATCAATATACGCTTATTGCATTTTTATTTATTTTTTTACCAAGATATGTAGAAGAATACATATCGGTCTAAACTGAGGCAAATGTTGTTTTTATTATATATTTTTGGGGGATATTTATTATAGCAAATAGTAAAAAATATAGCTTTTTTTTTTTTCAAAATTGGCACTTTTTGTTTGTTTGTTTATAGCGGAAAAAAAAATGCAGATGTGACCAAATACCACCAAAACAAAAGCCCCATTTCTGTGAAAAAAAGGATGCCAATTTTTTTGGGTGCAACGTCGCACAACTGCGCAATTGTCAGTTAAAGTGACGAATCGCAAAAAATGGCCCGTTCATTGGGCAGCAAATTGTTCCTGGGTTGAAGTGGTTAAAAAAAAACCATAAACTTGCATCTCATAATTAACAATAGGAAACTAAAAATAAATTGTATAAAACTGTGGAAGTCTATACGACATACTGTAGTCTCTTTCAGTGCATCTATAATGTATACCTGTATATATATCAATGTTTGCATGAAGTTCAATTTTATCAGTTTTTTTAACCACTTTCTTACCGGCCCATAGTCATATGACGTCCACAGAGGGGGTATTCCCAAGAATCGTCCAGCGCCAGATGGGAAGCATAAAGATGACTGGTCACCAGTCATCTCTATGATCGCTGGAGGACCGGGAGTGATGTGATGTCACGCCCGGTCACCCGTAAGTAAACAAAGCCGCGATTGCGGCTAGTAAGCATGAGATTGGTGAGTTTTTTTTCACAATCTCATGCTTTCCAGCCTGGAGGAGAGATGAACGGTTTTATTGACCCCGCATCTCTCCATAAAGAGGACCTGTCACAATACTATTCCTATTACAAGGGATCTGTCTGCTGGGGACATATTGGTGTACACACGATCAAACCAAAATCCCCGCGGTGACATGGCAGTGACGTAAAACACTTCCGCGCATGCGTCAAAACCATTCGGCGCATGTGTGAGAAGACATGTCTGCTGGTTAGCGTACTAACCAGCAGACATGTCGGGTGGACGGGTTCCCAGCCGACAGATTTCAAAGCATGCTTTGAAATCTGTCGGGTGGCCAAATCCGTCGGCTCGCCCGTACACACGATCGAATCTGTCTGCTGGGACGGTCGGGCCGACCGTTTCCAGCAGATAGATTTGATCGTGTGTACGCGGCCTAATAGGAATAAAAGTGATCAAAAAAAATAAAAATTTTAAAAAAAGTGTAAAAATAAAAAAATAAGTAAAATAAAAAATAAAATATATTTTTTTTTAAAACGTCCCTTTCCCCGGAAGCTCGCGCTCAGCAGCGAATGCACACGTAAGTCCTGCCCCTGTATGTAAACACTGTTCAAACCACATATGTGAGGTATCACCCCGTGCGTTAGAGCATGTGCAACAATTCTAGCACTAGATCTCCTCTGTAACTCTAAACTGGTAACCTGTAAACATGTTCAAAGGGTCGCCTATGGAGATCTTTAAGTAACAAAGTTTGGTGCCATTCCATGAGTGTGCGCAATTTTAAAGTGTGACATGTTAGGTATATATTTATTCGGCGTAACATCATCATTCATATTTTACCAAAAAATTGGGCTAACTTCACTGTTTTGTTATTTTTTTAATTCATGAAACCATTTTTTTTCCAAAAATAGGCGTTTGAGAGATTATTGCGCAAATACCATGCAAGATAAAAAGTTGCAATGACCGCTATTTTATTCCCTATGGCAGCATTTCTCAACCAGTTTGTGCCGTCAGAGGTTCTTAGATGTGCCGCGGGGTCAGGGGAGAGAAGGGCTTTCAGATGAGCCTGATCTCCTGCCAAACTGTACATTGGCACTGTGAGAAACTCGGTTGGCTTCAAAGGTTAGAGTAAGGTGCAGAGGAGTGTGCTGTGCTCTCTGCTTCCCCCTAGAGTGCAGTACCCAGCTGAATGAGGAATCTGGAAATGTACTGAGTTAGAGGCTAGATTTGTTTTAAAAGGGCTTTATACATGTGTCTGTGCACATGTGAGTGTCTGTCTGTGTGCGCGCGCACGCATTTGAGTGTCTGCATGCGAGTTCTGTGTGCACATGTGAGTGTCTGCATGTGAGTGTCTGTGTGTGTGCACATGTGAGTGTCTGTGTGTGCGCATGCAAGTGTCTGTATGTATGTGCATGTCTGTGTGTGTGTGTAAGCATGTGTCTGTCTCTGTGTGTGTTACTTTTAATCCTGCCCACCCCCATTCCTGTATTATCAGAATGGCTTTTGTAGGGCTTGTTTGATAGCAGCAAGGACTGTTGTTCCTCTGAAAAGGAATCCATGCACAGATCGCTTTTCAGAGGCATTTGACAGTAGGGAAAGAGGCCATATGTTGCCTCCTCACCACCTGTTTTAAGCCCCTAAATGCAGCATCACTATACCACAACCATGCAATGCACACAGTTGCAGTGTAGTTGCAGTGCAGCCCCATTTGCCCTCGGTATACCTCCAGTTGCAGCCACAGCATGTGTACCAAGTTGGGGGTGGTAAAAACGGCTCAACCATGTGGTTTTACCGCCATTCTGACATGTGAACAAGCCCTTGGTTCACATCTGTGTGGCTGCGTGTAGGGCAGCCCATTCATTTCAATGGGCTTCCGTACCCACAAAAATGCAGGGAAACAAGTCCCCACCTTTTTTTTTAAGTTGCACTGCAGCAAAAGCACCCCACGTGCTCTGTGATACACCGTAATGTGAACCAAGCCTTGGACTGGGGTGCCTCAAGACTGAAAATACTTTTCAAGGGCTCCCGACTGGAAAAAGGTTGAGAAACGCTGCCCTAGGGTGTCTGCTAAAAAAAACATATGTAATGTTTGGGGGTTTTGATTAATTTTCTAGCAAAAGAATGATGGTTTGTACATGTAGGAGAGAAGTGCCAGAATAGGCCCGGTATGGAGGTGGGTATAAAAGCCCTGTATTTAAGGGGTTAAATATAAGCATTATTAATGTTGATGTGCTTGTACAGGCAGTGCAGAATTATTAGGCAAATGAGTATTTTGACCACATCATCCTCTTTATGCATGTTGTCTTACTCCAAGCTGTATAGGCTCGAAAGCCTACTACCAATTAAGCATATTAGGTGATGTGCATCTCTGTAATGAGAAGGGGTGTGGTCTAATGACATCAACACCCTATATCAGGTGTGCATAATTATTAGGCAACTTCCTTTCCTTTGGCAAAATGGGTCAAAAGAAGGACTTGACAGGCTCAGAAAAGTCAAAAATAGTGAGATATCTTGCAGAGGGATGCAGCACTCTTAAAATTGCAAAGCTTCTGAAGCGTGATCATCGAACAATCAAGCGTTTCATTCAAAATAGTCAACAGGGTCGCAAGAAGCGTGTGGAAAAACCAAGGTGCAAAATAACTGCCCATGAACTGAGAAAAGTCAAGCGTGCAGCTGCCAAGATGCCACTTGCCACCAGTTTGGCCATATTTCAGAGCTGCAACATCACTGGAGTGCCCAAAAGCACAAGGTGTGCAATACTCAGAGACATGGCCAAGGTAAGAAAGGCTGAAAGACGACCACCACTCAACAAGACACACAAGCTGAAACGTCAAGACTGGGCCAAGAAATATCTCAAGAATGATTTTTCTAAGGTTTTATGGACTGATGAAATGAGAGTGAGTCTTGATGGGCCAGATGGATGGACCCGTGGCTGGATTGGTAAAGGGCAGCGAGCTCCAGTCCGACTTAGACGCCAGCAAGGTGGAGGTGGAGTACTGGTTTGGGCTGGTATCATCAAAGATGAGCTTGTGGGGCCTTTTCGGGTTGAGGATGGAATCAAGCTCAACTCCTAGTCCTACTGACAGTTTCTGGAAGACACCTTCTTCAAGCAGTGGTACAGGAAGAAGTCTGCATCCTTCAAGAAAAACATGATTTTCATGCAGGACAATGCTCCATCACACGCGTCCAAGTACTCCACAGCGTGGCTGGCAAGAAAGGGTATAAAAGAAGAAAAACTAATGACATGGCCTCCTTGTTCACCTGATCTGAACCCCATTGAGAACCTGTGGTCCATCATCAAATGTGAGATTGACAAGGAGGGAAAACAGTACACCTCTCTGAACAGTGTCTGGGAGGCTGTGGTTGCTGCTGCACGCAATGTTGATGGTGAACAGATCAAAACACTGACAGAATCCATGGATGGCAGGCTGCATGAGTGTCCTTGCAAAGAAAGGTGGCTATATTGGTCACTGATTTGTTTTTGTTTTGTTTTTGAATGTCAGAAATGTATATTTGTGAATGTTGAGATGTTATATTGGTTTCACTGGTAAAAATAAATAATTGAAATGGGTATATATTTGTTTTTTGTTAAGTTGCCTAATAATTATGCACAGTAATAGTCACCTGCACACACAGATATCCCCCTAAAATAGCTAAAACTAAAAACAAACTAAAAACTCATTCCAAAAATATTCAGCTTTGATATTAATGAGTTTTTTGGGTTCATTGAGAACATGGTTGTTGTTCAATAATAAAATTAATCCTCAAAAATACAACTTGCCTAATAATTCTGCACTCCCTGTATAGAAAATCTATTAAGCCACAACTAGCAAAGACATTTTGTAAAAATGCTTTAATATTTTGAGAAACACTTTAACTTTACACCTGATTTAATCCGGAGTTAAGTTCAAATATGTATTGAGGTTTTACTTTTCTTCTGCTCTGTATTGTCCAATAGATCGTATATTATCCACAGGGTTTTTGTTGCATTCTTAGTGATAACTGCATCCCACTGTGTTGAGAGTCTATGCGAAACCACATGAGAGAGATTAAATAGAAAACATTTGACTATTACAAAGTGCGGCTGCTAAAAATTGATTAGGGCTTCGAGGTGGCATCAATGGGCGATATTAAATATTGAGTGACACATGTAAAGACAAATGCTGGCCTATATATAATTTATTTGGCCTGGTAAATGGATTTGTCTTGCAACATGCAGGCCCCCCACAGTCACTGCGAGTATTTGAGTGGATGGCGAAGTAAATAAATAATAAAACGACTTTACCGTGCAATCTAACACTATTAAATATTAAGAATTTCAGACAATTGATTCTTAATTCTTAATCAAGTTCCTCCGTACCACATGTTCCATACTTCGGAATGAAAGATTTCTTTTTCAGGTCTGTTGATGATGCCTAGATTAAACCGCTGTTTTCAATGCTGTGTGTTTTGTTGTATATTTATTGGCTGAAGACCTGATTTCCAAAGGTGGGCCATTTATGTAGCTAACTGTCCAAATATTAGGTTGTATATTAGTACAGTGTCTTTCTCTGTGACTTTTACTGGGCTATAAAGTGTATCTAAACCCAAGAACAATAATGTAATACAATACAGCAGTGGTTCTCAACCTGGGGGTCAAATGACAATTTGCCTGGGGTCACCGAATCCTGGGCTGTTTCTGAAGCCCGCAGCGCTCACAGCCTTTTTGCAGCCATACAGCAGGGTTGTCCCTGGAGCCTGTGGCCGCCCAGCTGGGCTGCTCCTTTAGCCCTTGGCTGTGGGGCAGAGACTACAGGTCAGCTGACTGGTGAGAAAAGTGAAGTGCGAGGGGGGTTAGGGGACCCTATCTCCTGATTCTGGCATAGGTGTCACTGCTGCAAGACACCACAGAGCTGGAGACACATTTAGTAACACTACCTGTGATTAGAGTTGCCATTTAAAGTCCCCACTACAGTTCTCAGATCAGCAGATGATCTTGATCAAGAGCATCTAAGGTGGCTGATCAGAACTCCCCGCCAGCACTCCCACCTCCAAGGAGTAAGAGAAGGAATAAAAATAGAGAAAACATTGGAGGGAGAGGAAAAGATGGGGAGGAAAAAAGGGAGGGAAAGAATGAGAGAAAGAACAGGAAAGATAACTAGAGAGAGGGATGGGGGGGGGGGCAAGAAATTAAGATAGAGAAATAAAAGTGAAAGAAAGGAAAACATAGAGAGAGTGGTACATCCTAAAATGTACTGTACCAGAAGGGGTTTTAATACTGTACGAGTGGAAGGGATTTAGGGAGCCCTAAATGTCCGTGGGCTAGGGGTGCAAATTACTTGTCTTGCCTTGGGTGCTGACAATCCACACTACGGAAACTATACTGTTAGGGGTCCCCACAACTTGGGAAATTTTATCAAGGGGTCACGGCACAAGAAAGGTTGAGAACCACTGCATTACAGCTTATCAGTCATTAGGTGCCCTGGCTGCATTAGTTTTTTTTTTTTTTTTTTTAACCACTTCAGCCCTGGAAGGATTTACCCCCCTAATGACCAGGCCGTTTTTTGCGATACGGCACTGCGTCAATTTAACTGACAATCGTGCGACATTGTTCCCAAACAAAATTTACATCCTTTTTTTTCCACAAATAGAGCTTTTTTTGGTGGTATTTGATCACCTCTGTGGTTTTTATCTTTTGCGCTAAAAACAAACACAGAGCGAAAAATTTTGAATAATAAAACTATTTTCTTTTTACTTTTTGCTATAATACATATCCCAAAAAAATAAATAAAATAAATGTATTCATCGGTTTAGGCCGATATATATTCTTCTACACAGGAACAGTTTATCCGATGACAACGGTCCGAAGGACCGTTGTCATCGGTTAACCGATGAAGCTGACTGATGGTCTGATGTGCCTACACACCATCATGACCGATCCCGCGCACCCGATCGCCGCCGGATTCCCGCAATCGGTCCCTGGAGCTGAAGAACGGAGAGAGGTGCGTGTGTAAACACACCTTCCCTCTTCTTCATTGTGGCAATGTCAGTGATCATCTGTTCCCTGATATAGGGAAAGACAATCACTGACATCACACGTCCAGCCCCGCCCCCCTACAGTTAGAAACACATATGAGGTCACACTTAACCCCTACAGCGCCCCCTAGCGGTTAACTCCTAAACTGCAATTGCAATTTTCACAGTGATCCATGCATTTTTATAGCACTTTTTGCTGTGAAAATGACAATGGTCCCAAAAATGTGTCAAAATTGTCCGATGTGTCTGCCATAATGTCACGGTCATGAAAAAAATAGCTGATCACTGCCATTAGCAGTAAAACAATATATTAACCACTTAAGGACCGCCTCATGCAAATTTACGTCGGCAGAATGGCACGGCTGGGCACAAGAACGTACAGGTACTTCCTCTTTAAGTGCCCAGCCTTTAAGTGTCCGAAGCTCCATGACCGCGAGACCCGTGGACCCGATCGCCGCTGGAGTCCCGCGATCAGTCACCGGAGCTGAAGAACGGGAAGAGCTGTGTGTAGGGAAACACAATCGATGACGTCACACCTACAGCCACACCCCTACAGCCACAGTTAGAAAAAGACATGAGGTCACACATAACCCCTTCAGCACCCCTTTGTTGTTAACTCCCAGACTGCAACTGTCATTTTCACAATAAACAATGCATTTTTAATGCATTTTTTGCTGTGAAAATGACAATGGTCCCAAAAATTTGTCAAAATTGTCCGAAATGTCCGCCATAATGTCGCAGTCATGAAAAAAAAAATCGCTGATCGCCGCCATTAGTAGTAAAAAAAATTATAATTAATAAAAATGCAATAAAACTATCCCCTATTTTGGAAACGCTATAAATTTTGCACAAACCAACCGATAAATGCTTATTGAGATTTTTTTTTACCAAAAATAGGTAGAAGAATACGTATCGGCCTAAACTGAGGAAAAAAACATTTTTTATATATTTGTGGGTGATATTTATTATTGCAAAAAGTTAAAAATATTGATTTCTTTTCAAAATTGTCGCTCTATTTTTGTTTATAGCGCAAAAAAAAAAAAAACACGCAGAGGTGATCAAATACCACCAAAAGAAATCTCTATTTGTGGGAAAAAAGGGCGCCAATTTTGTTTGGGAGCCACGTCGCACAACCGCGCAATTGTCAGTTAAAATGACGCAGTGCTGAATCGCAAAAAGAGGCCAGGTTATGCCTTAACCTGCATATTGGTCCGGGTCTTAAGTGGTTAATATGGACCTTTCTCAGAGGAATGGTTCCAACACCATTTGAATCTATGCCACAAAGAATTAAGGCGGTTCTGAAGGCAAAGGTGGGTCCAACCCGGTACTAGCAAGGTGTACCTAAATAAAGTGGCCTGTGAGTGTATACTTTAAATGAAATCAACTACTCTGCAAATGGAGGACAGTTCTATTACTGTTCTAAAGTAGTAAACCCCTGGTAACAGAAAAATTAGGGCTGCCATTGCTGGAGCCATTATGAAATGGCTAGTTGCCTGGCCTTATAGTCTACCGATAACAGAAATATGGGGCCATTGTTGATGCCATTATGAAAATGCTAGTTGCCTGTTCTACTAAGTCAAGGGATTTGGTTGGAGATATGGGACTTTCAAGGTGCACCATACAAAAATTCACTCAAGATTTAGTATAAAAAAATATATACAAATTGTTTATTCAAAACAGGACATACAACATATCATAAAAATATAGTTAGAGCAGTATAGTCATGGCTATAGGTATACACACACATCCTATTAATTGCCGATGATTTGCTGTAATCACATATTCAATTACATCCACCTCTTTCAACATATGTTTCACCAAAAAGGCTTCTTTAGGAAAGGACATATAAATTCATTTATTACATAGACTCATTGTTCAATCAGCTTTAGGTATAAAGAAAACAGAAACATTATTAATAAGTCATGTTTTAACTTTTGACAAATACATGTTAAACAAATTTGTAGATGCATGACTGTATGTACCAACCAGCGCAAACCCCATACGAAAGAAACCCCTATCTCTCTAATTGAGCATAAGGAATGATTGATACAGGGACTTGAGTTGAGAGACAGTATGATTCCACGACCAGATCCAGTCCAAATTATGCCAGATCTCCTGTAGGGAGGAGTATCACCCTTAACATAAAAACCAATACTAAAAAATGTATGTAACCTGAAAAATACACCACATACACCAAACACCTAAACATAGGTGGAGAGTGGGAGTCCACAACAGGCTCTAAATCATGAACCTCACTCACCTCATTTCCACCTATTAATTGTTAATTATGCTGGGAGCCTTGAGCAGATGGAAAACGCTGTCATCCGTATACTATTGGTGTGGAGGGGGGGAGAGAAAAAAAGGGGATAAAGAAAATGCAGGTGTCAGAGACACCATACAATTATAAGTCAGAAATTATTTAAAATAATATTTGTAGTAGGGTTGTCCCGATACCGATACTAGTATCGGTATCGGGACCGATACCGAGTATTTGCGGGAGTACTTGTACTCCCGCAAATACCCCCGATGCCTAATCCGGATACTTTCTTTTTTGTTTTCGGAGTGGGGGCGGAAAGAGGGCAGAGAGCGGGTGGAGAGGGGGCGGAGAGTGGGCGGGAACCGATCGGAGGGGAGACACGGATATGGATTTTCATGATACACTGGGACCACACACTTGTTTACAGTAGTGAACAGCCGGGCCGTAGCACCGTATTGGTCGACTCCGTACCCGGAAGAGGCGTGACCATTCCCGCCTCAAATGACAATAGCTCCGACCAATCTTGACACCGAGTGTCACAAGTAAAGCCCGCCCACCGACTGTTCTGTCCAGCCGACTCTCACCCGAGGGCGGGACTTCCGTTGTTAGGGTGATGGCGACTCTGGCGCTGCAGTGTGTCGGGGAGAGGCCCGGCATGTTCGGACAGAGATTGTAGTGGGAGTGAAGCAGGGATGAACGGCTTCAGTACGGAGGAGGACAGCAGGGATGGGCCGCCGGCTCCTGCCGCTCCGTTCTTTGGTCAGACATGTTGTTTGATAGACGGGGGAGAGCGATGCGCCCAGCCAGCTGGGAACGCTTCTTTCAGCAAGAGAGTGCAGAAGAGTATCAGTCAGAAGAGACTCAAACTGGACATCGATAAGAGCGTGAGTCCCCCACTGTGTGTGTGGTGTGCCAGTGTGCACAGCATTGTGTGTGTGTGATATATAGTGTAGTGTGCCAGTGTGTACAACATTTTGTGTGTGTGGTGTGCCAGTGTGTACTGCATGACTGCATATGAGGGGAAGACATGGCTGCATATGAGGGGGAGACATGACTGCATATGAGGGGGAGACATGACTGCATATGAGGGGGAGACATGACTGCATATGAGGGGGAGACATGGCTTCATATGAGGGGGGAGTTATGGCTGCATTTGGGGGGGGAAACATGGTTGCATATGGGGGGGAGACATGGCTGCATATGGGGGGGACATGGCTGCATTTAAAAAAAAGTATCGGTATTCGGAATCGGTGAGTACATAAAAAAAGTATCGGTACTTGTACTCGGTCCTAAATAAGAGGCATCGGGACAACCCTAATTTGTAGGGTAACATCAATATCCTTTCTTGTTATGAAGCCTCACCTATATGTCTCCCCACACCAACGCAGTGCTTTCCATCCAAGGATTATTGTATCATCCGCACAAGGGCAGAGAAGGAGTAAGAGCACTACAGGTGAGGGAGGAAGAAGATTAAATCCCCACTTTGTGCCTGTCTATAAGTATAACATAAAATATAGGTAAGAAAGGAATAATTTACTTCTCAGGCTCAATGTTACTGCGTCTCAGCACACCCCCACATCACCATAGTATATACCTGCGATTTTGTCCAATCTCTGCATAGGCTCCCAGCGATCTCAACATGGCTGTTGCCATGTGGGCTTTATATACCCCTTCCAGCTGCGCCAGAGTGCGGCGTGTGACGTCACCCAGTGATGACGAATCGCGGACACAAATAGGGGAGGGTCCACGCGTCACAGACTAAAGCCGGGAAACCGGAAGCTTCCCCCCTAATAGCACATTGGATGGTTATGTGTGTTATTTCCAAGGAGCTGTGACGAAGAGGCACCTCGGGGCGGGCATGCACCCGGGACTTCCTCCCCCCAAAAAAACAGGGCTTGACCCGATTGAATGGAAACCCTTGGGCGTCAGTACAGGGATCTATAGACCTGAGGGAAGGATCACAAGTACTGGAGCACAGAAATTACTAAAAAAAAAAAAAAAGGAGGAAGAGTATTCTTTCCAGTTGCTCTCTAAATAGATAAAAACAATAATGTAAGTACATTACATCATTCACATCAATTCTTATGCGATTTAAAAAAAAAGTACATCTTAATTTGCAGTACATATGGTGTACAAATAATCACAACGTGTTCTTTGTTGTAATACCCTCCTTTGACGGTGGGATAGCACTGGCATTGTTGATCCAAGGACGATCCCTCGGATATCGAACAGACACCCAAATCCAAGGCATCAGGGTAGCTCCTAGGATAAAAGGAGCCACTGACCCAGAACTAATTTTCAGATCTAGGAAGTGGGATTTTTTTTAATCCAGTGTTTCCCAACTCCAGTCCTCAAGGCACAACAACAGGTCATGTTTTCAGGAATTCCATTATTTTGCACAGGTGATTCGATCAGTTTCACTGCCTTAGTAATCACCACAGCTGTTTCAATTGAGGGAAATCCTGAAAACATGACCTGTTGGTGTGCCTTGAGGACTGGAGTTGGGAAACACTGTTTTAATCTGATTGCTATTCTGATTCAATGATAGCATGCTATCGTCATGCAAATTTTTTAGGAGTTTGCTTATGTTAACGTGGGATTCCCTTGGTACTTCAAAAACTTACCAATAGGTTAACTGACTCCTATCCAAATCAGCCCTATTATGTGTGTACAAATGCCCTTGCGTCATCACATTCAGCTTCCCAGTGCCCTGCTGGACATTTGGGGAGGGTTAAGGAATGACATGTGGCCTACCTTGTAAAAATTCACGAAAAAAATGTGTGTGGGGAAAAGGCATATCAAACATGGTGCCCAGGCAGCTGACCCATAGAATCACCAAGAGTCAGATGGGACTTCAGCAATTACCGGTATATACATACAAAAACAGTAAAAGCCTCACAAAAGTGATTTGTGTATCACTTTTTCCCTTTATCAATAAAAGCTCCCTTTAATGCACTAGATCTGTGCGCTCATCTCCACTTTAATTCGGTATCTGTTGTCAATAGTAGTAACACAGAAGTAGCACAATTTGTAGAATATAGTGTTTTAAAAGATAATGGTTAACCCTTTTAGAGTTCAGGGGAGCATATAACCGAAAGGTTTAATGACTGTATTATACATGGCTGGATTATTTTATGCTTATTGCATACAGGCAGAATTTTATGTAAGCATCCTCACAGAAAATTAATAATTTACTTTCATCATTACAGGAAAGAGGGCAGTGAGTCTAATAGTCCAGAAACAAGAAGTCAAGCATGCTGAGATCAACTCACATGGCTTACTTGTCTGAGATCCAGAGTCTTTACTTACTCCCTGATTGAACTGAAATATCATATAAAAAGATATTTAGTTTGAGTAGAATTTAGAGCACTTTGGCAACATTTTTTAGTTGTGTAATGTTCTACAGTTTTACATAGGGAAACCTTTTAGTAACTGTATATCTTTAGGTTCATTGAGGTTTTAGCCAAGAGTGGATATCCAGGTGCTGTCCTCCCTAATAAAAAGCCACAGCTGAACATTTGCAAAAATTATAAAGTGCATGCATTTTTCCATCAAATCTTTGGAATTATTCAGCACCTCCAAGTCTCGTGACATGACTAATACATACACATTGGTCATGTGGTATTTACCGAAGGAGAAAAACAGAATGTGGGGCTATCCCCTGCTTGACTTTGCATAAATGTAGCTGTTTGACTGAGGCCACTTTATGAGCAGTGGAGTTTTGATAATGACACAAATAACAATGTTCACAAAGTCTGCTGCTTCAGTATTTATGATGACAATTTACATGTAATGCCAGAATGTTGCGAAGAGTAATCAGATGAATTGCAAAGTCCCTCTTTTCCATGAAACTGAACTTAATCCTCCCCAAAAAAATGTCTACTGCATTTGTGAAGGAGACTTCAGGGTGCCCAAGAAAGTTCAGAAAGCGCTAGGACAGTCTTCTACAGCTGATTCAGCTGTGGGAGCGGGGCACCACCAGTGCAGAGCTCACGCAAGCAGGTGTGAGTACATCTGCTTGCACAGTGAGGTGAAGACTTTTGGAGGATAGCCTGGTGTCAAAAAGGGCAGAAAATAAGCTACTTTTCTCCAGGAATAACATCAGAGACAGACAGCTATTCTGCAGAAGGTACAGGGAATGGACTGCTGAGGACTGGGGTAACGTCATTTTCTCTGATGAATTCCCTTTTCGATTATTTGGGGCATCCGTAAAAAACCTTGTCCGGAATGAAAAGGTGAGTGCTATCATCAGTCCTGTGTCATGCAAACGGTAAAGGATTCTGAGACCGTTCATGTGTGGGGTTGCTCCTCACTTCTCAGCCAAGGGAGAGGGGGCTCACTCGAAATTTTGCCTAAGAACACATCAATGAATAAAGAATGGTAAAAAAAAAAAACATCCCAAAGAGCAACTTCTCCAACCATCCAACAGTTTGATGACAAACAATGCCTCTTCTAGCATGATGGGGCACCTTGCCATAAGGCTAAAGTGATAACCAAGTGGTTTGGGGAACAAAACATGGAAAGTTTGGGTCCAGGAAAAACTGCCCAGACCCTAATCCCATTGAGAACTTGTGGTCAATTTTAAAGAGGCAGGTGAACAACCCCCCCCCCCCCAAGTTCTGCCAAACTCCAAGCATTAATTCATCAAGAGTGGGCTGCCATCAGTCAGGATGTGTCCCAAAAGTTGATTGACAGCATGCCAGGGTGAATTGCAGAGGTCTTGCAAAAGAAGGGTTAACATGGCAAATATTGACTCTTTGCATAAACGTAATGTACTGTATTTATTGGCGTATAACACTCACTTTTTTACCCTGAAAATAGAGGGTAAACTGTGCCTGTGTGTTATACGCAGGGGGGGCTGTGGAAAGTTTTTTTGTGAAAAACTTCCCTCTTAAAGTTAGTGTGCGTGTTATATGCCTGTGCGTGTTATATGCCGATAAATACGGTAATTGTCAATAAAAGCCTTTGACATTTATGAAATGCTTGTAAATCACAATAATTGTAATTATACTTCAGTATACCATGTGTCCCGTGGTGTACGATAAAGAAAGTAGGATTTAATAACAGCTTACCTGTAAAATCCTTTTCTTTGAGTACACCACAGGACACAGAGGTCCCCCCCTTCTACGGGATCCTTACTGCTTTGCTACAAAAACTAAGGTACTTCCTGTATGGGAGGGGTTATATGGAGGGGAACTTGTTCTCATTGGTTGTGCTAGTGTCCAATCACCTCTGGTGAACATACAACACACTATGTAATGACTTATGCCGCGTACACACGATCATTCAGCATGAAAAAAAACTTTGTTTTTCAAAAACATCATTTAACCACTTGACTACTGGGCACTTAAACCCCCTAATAACCAGACCAATTTTCAGCTTTCGTACTCTCACATTTTGAATGACAATAACTCAGTCATACAACACTGTAACCAAATGAAATTTTTGTCCTTTTTTTCCCACAAATAGAGCTTTCTTTTGGTGGTATTTTATCACCTCTGCGGTTTTTATTTTTTTCACTATAAATGAAAAAACGAAAATTTTGTAAAAAAATTAATTTTTCTTCATTTCTATTATAACATTTTGCAAAAAAGTAATTTTCTTTCTCGTACATCACGGGACACAGAGCAGCATATTCATTACTATATGGGTTATATGGAGTACCTTCAGGTGTGGACACTGGCAATCTCAAACAGGAAGTCCCCTCCCTATATAACCCCCTCCCCTAGAGGGAGTCCCTCAGTTTTTTCGCCAGTGTCTTAGGTGTTGGTCACGTAATAGCTTTGCTCCACATCCTTGGGATTAAGGGCGGGCTAACCGGATCTGTCCAAGGAGCCTCAGTGCCAAAGTGGACAGTACCCGGGCCCCAAACCGTGGGGTTTTGCCTATAATGCTCCTCTCTAGAGGGCTGGACCCTGGGCCCAGGACTTGGAGTTTTCTAAACCAAAAGATCATGTTTGCCAGGGTGCTGTATAGGTCCAGGACAGCGGTTCCTTCCAGGACCCCAGTGCCTGAAGGTCTACTACGCTACCCACGGAGATGGGAGAAGATTGGACCGTTTTGCAAACTTCCTGCGGCATGGAGCAGGTAAGAGGGGAGCCTGCGGGACTTGGTTCGACAGCAGGCTCTCCAGGGGAGATCTTAAGGGGGGTAGCCTGAGTATGCTCTGCATTGGCACCATGGTCACTATGTCTGATGGACAGGATGCCCTGAAATGTTCCCCCCCCATCACTTGATCCCCCTACCTATCTATGTATGTTTGCTAGCTACCTGCTGCTCGCTGGTTGAAGATCTTTAAAAAAAAAAAAAGGACAGATCTGTCTCTAGGCTAAAGGGACTCCTTAGGGGCCTGTTTTTAGCCTTACCTAGCCGGGATTCAAATCTGCCGCCTGATGCGTCCTCCAGCCTGCATTCCTGGGCTCCAGAGTGCGTCTCCTCCTCCTCTCCTCCCCCGACAGTCGCTCGCGCGTGCGCGCATGCATATAGAACATTTTTCGCGCCGTTCGGGAGGGGGGGGGCGGGGAGCGTGACTGCAGTGTAGAGTGGGCGTGCCTTCAATTGCTGTTATACACAGCAGGCGCGTTCTTAGCTCAGTTCAAAGCTGAGCTGGAAGAGAGAGGACGTAGAGCTGGCAGCACAGTGACTCCTGGTGGCGAGAAGGGGTACTACATGCTGGAGTCAGCTCCAATACTTTTTGTTAAGCCAAAAATCCCCTTGGCAACAGGTTGAATGCTGGCAAACATGTTGGGGGTGGGGCTGTATGTTGTGAAAAAACAATAATATTATAAAGGAAAACATACTAAGCCCCACCGTTTTTGGGCATTAGTGATCCTATTGTCCCCTAAACCTTATTTTTTTGTACTCCTGGCTATAACAGTCTGTTGTTGTAGGCAGAGTCCCTCGGTTTTGTATTATGGCTTCCAAGGGTTCAGGATCAAAACACAAAAAAAAAAAAAAAAAAAAGAAAAGGCAAAGACAAAGGATGCCAATACTTTCCCCACAGGTTATTCCTATAGGGGTCACCTTGGATAAGCCATTAAGGGGGTCTGGGGCTG
Source organism: Rana kukunoris (assembly GCA_029574335.1). Classification (NCBI taxonomy): domain Eukaryota; kingdom Metazoa; phylum Chordata; class Amphibia; order Anura; family Ranidae; genus Rana; species Rana kukunoris. Next base: position 110,578,415 of record CM056053.1, on the reverse strand, counting down.
AGGCTGGCCCAGGTCGGCCCAACCCTGTGTTATCACAGAGGAGATGCTAGCCGTCACCCTAGGGGGGGCTAGAGAAAAAAGTTAACAGCTATGATCGCTGGCTCTTTTTCTGGCAAGAAGCGGACTAGATCCCCATCGCCAAAAGGTGTATCCTCGGATGCTGAGATTCTCTCTCCGGAGGAATTAGAATTTCAGGAGGATCGGTTGGAACCTAGAGGAAGGATCTACCACTGAAGAATCATTTTCAGCCTCCCAGACGGAGAGTCTGTGGGTCCAGTCTTTGACAGACATGGTCCGCTCGGCATTTAATTTGCCATTTCCAGAGCCTCAGGTTCCTGCGGTATCCTCTTTGGGTTCTTTTAAAAGCGCCTTTAAGCAACGCAGCTTTTCCGGTCCATCCTCTGTTAGAGGAATTGGTTTTTCCAGGATTGGGACGACCGGACAGAACTTTTTCTGCCGCCTAAAGCTGACGATAGGGTAGTCTTTATGCACGTCTGCCAGGAAATATTGTGCTTTCAGGCACTCTTTCCCCTGACCAATTGCTCTTTAAAAGGGCCCGGATGGCTCAGTCGGTAGAGCATCGGACTTTTGGTCTGAGGGTCCAGGGTTCAAGTCCCGGTTCGGGCGCTGCTTTTCAACTACCCGTGAGGTCCTTGAGGCCACATCAAACTGAAAAGCCCGATCTCGTCTGATCTCGGAGGCTAAGCAGGGTCGGGCCTGGTTAGTGCCTGGATGGGAGACCGCCTGGAAGGTTTTCTGTTATTTACCCTATGGGAAAGACATTTCTTTATCATACATCACGGGACACAGAGCGCATAGTCATTACATATGGGTTATATGGGTACCTTCAGGTGTGGACACTGGTGTAATCAACTTCACAGGAAGTTCCTCCCTATATAACCCCCTCCCACTGAGAGTGCTTTAGTTTTTTCGCCAGTGTCTTAGGTGTTGGTCACGTCTAGCTGTCCCTCGGAGGTCTCGGGACCCAGGATAGCTAGCCGGATCCGTCCGAAGTGCTTCAAAGCCAAGGTGTACGGTACCCGGGCCCTGCTGGAGTGGGGTTTTGCCTATAATGCCTCTCCTTGGAGGGCTGGATTCTGGGCTCCAGTGCCTTAGTCTCTTCCAAGAACTAAACGCTACTGATGCCAGGATGCTATATAGGTCCAGGGGTGTGGGTTCCTTAACACAGGACCCCGGTCCCTGAAGGTCCAAGACAATACCCACGGAGATGGGGGAAGATTGGGCCTCTTGCATTTTGCAATACCCTGCGGCGTGGAGCAGGTAAGAGGGAACCTGCGGGACTTGGTTCGACAGTAGGTATCCCCCTGGGGGTTCTGGGTTGGCTAACAGTATGCTTGTGCATCAGCCACTATCTCCACTATGTCTGTGTAGGCAGGATGGGATACTAATGTTTACCCAGATAACATGTAGATATATGTATACTTGTGTAAGTTATATTTCTTAGGAAGCCCATGGGGACAGCTTCCTCGCTATGTGTGCACTACAATAAGATTAGTGCTTACCTGGTGTCTGTTGGTGCTGCCTAAACGCTGGTCCATGTTGTTTCCTCTGCTCTGCTTCCTCCATGTGGTTTCAGCGTGGTGCGCGCGATTGTGCGCGCGTGTGCGTGCACGCCGCCTTTTATAGCGTCGGCGTGCGTCGGGGGGGGCGGGCCAGCAGCGTCAGGGTCTGTTTAAAGGGAAACTTTTCTCTGGCTGGTCTTTCCCTCCTGGAGGCAGAGGAAGAAAGGATACAGAGCGTGCAGCTGGGTCTTTTGGCCACACAGGGACACCTAGTGGCGGTTTTGTGGATCTTCAGGTCTAGGACTTAGGTCCACTATTGACCAGAAAAAAAAAAGGAAGTTTTTTGCTTAAAGGGACTCAGCCTTAGATCCAGCAGTATCTGAGTCTACCTTGGACTCCGGCTAACGGGCATTGGTGTGTCAATACTCACAGGTTTCCTCAGTATTGCCACCTCCCAGGCGGGTAAAAAAAAAAAATTTTTTGAAAAAAAAAAAAAAAAAAGAAAAGGGAAAAAGAGAGAAATTAGTTCTTTTTCATTTTCCTCATACCTGCCCTCATATTGGTTACTCCTAGCTGCAACAGTCAGGTGTTGGCTATAGGGGTGACCCAAGGTTGTACAATGGCTCCAAAGGGATCTGGACCAGCCAAGGCTGCTAAAGGTGCCAAAAAGCAAAAGGGGTCTCCATCGGGGTCAGAGGATTTGGGCCAGGCTTCTACGGCCCCACCCTCGCCAGTTAGGACACCGAGTGGCATAGTACAAGAGCCATTGGGGGTGCTGGGGGCAGAGGCGGCCCCCGATCCACCCATTCCCGTTTACGTGACGGAAGAAATGCTAGCAGCCACCATGAGTGGGCTAGAGAAAAGGTTAACTGCGTTGTTTTCCCGTCCTTGCCCAAGTAGCAAGCGGGCTAGATCCCCCTCACCCAGTGTGGGGTTTTCAGATGCGGAGGTCTCCTCTTCAGAGGAACGGGACCCACAAGGGGATCAGGCAGACCCAAGTCCCGACGGTTCAGACAGGGAAAATTCCACTATAGATGAATATTTTTCGGCCTCTCAAGCGGAGAGCCTGTGGATCCAGTCTTTGACAGATATGGTTCGCACTGCCTTTAAACTTCCAGTGCCAGAACTAGTAGCCCCGGAGGTATCCTCATTGGGTTCTTTAAAGGCTCCATTAACTTGTGCGTCTTTTCCAATGCACCCCCTTCTGCGGAACGTGATTTACCAGGATTGGGCTCGACCTGATAGAATCTTTGTCCCTCCTAAAAGATTCTCTATTCTCTACCCTATGGAAGAGGAATATGTAAAGAAATGGGCACTCCCTACAGTGGACGCGGCCATTTCCTGCGTGAATAAATCCCTGACTTGTCCGGTTGAAAATGTCCATATGTTCAAGGATCCGGTCGACAAAAAATTTGAGACCCTACTGAAAGCAGCTTTCACCTCAGTAGGTGCCATGGTTCAGCCAGCAGTAGCAGCCATTGGTGTTTGTCAGGCCCTGAAGGATCAGGCAAAACATATATTAAAGGACATGCCGGCTCAGCATACTCATGAATTAGCAGAATTCCCTAGGGCTCTCTGCTTTGCAATAGATGCTATTAAGGACTCCATCCAACAGGCATCCCGTTCATCTCTACTGATGGTTCACATGCGTCGCCTTTTGTGGCTAAAGAACTGGTCAGCAGAGGCACCCTGCAAAAAGCTTTTAGCAGGGTTTCCCTTTCATGGGGGAAGACTATTCGGGGAAGACCTAGATAAATATATCCACACCATATCAAGTGGAAAAAGTACTTCCTTACCGGTCAAGAAAAGACCGCGTGGGCCCACGTTTAAACGACAGGCCATTGCAGGCTCGGCCCCTTCGACTTCCCGTCAGTATCGACGGCCTCCCGGGCGTTCAGCAGTTAATAGCCGCCCACAGGGACAAGCCGCGGCAAACAAGAGGCCCTGGTCTCGCAAGCCAGCTAAACCAGTCATCAAGTCAGATTCATGAAGGGGCGCCCCCACTCTCTTGGGTGGGGGGAAGACTTCAGTTTTACTCCGAAGTCTGGAGGGCCAGAATTCCCGACTCTTGGGTTCGGTCCGTAGTAGCCTCAGGCTACAAACTAGAGTTTCGAGAAATCCCCCCTCCTCATTTTCAGGGGTCAAGTCTTCCAAGCGACCCGTTAAAGAGGGCCTCTCTCGTAAAGGCGTTGGATCGCCTCTTGCTTCAAGGAGTAATTGTAGAAGTACCAACCCAAGAAAGGGGTCTGGGATTCTACTCCAACCTTTTTGTTATACCAAAACCCAATGGCGACGTCAGGCCTATATTAGACCTCAAACGCCTAAATCGCTTTCTAAGGATTCAGACCTTTCGTATGGACTCCATACGTTCAGTGACAGCCAGCCTGCATCAGGGCGACTTTCTAGCATCTATAGACATAAAGGATGCATATCTGCATGTGCCGATTTACCCAGCACATCACAAGTTTCTTCGTTTTACGATAAATCAAAGTCATTACCAGTTCGTAGCCCTCCCTTTCGGGTTGGCAACAGCTCCACGGGTATTCACAAAGGTGTTAGCCCCGGTGCTAGCCGTCCTAAGGACAGAAGGCATCTTGGTCCTGGCATACCTGGACGATCTCCTGGTTATCGACAGATCAGCTTCCAACCTCAATCATGCAGTAGTCCGCACAGTGCGGCATCTAGAAGAGTTCGGGTGGATTGTGAACCAAGAAAAATCAAGGTTACAACCCACAAGACAGTTGGAATATCTAGGCTTTCGGTTAGATACAGAATGCCAGAGGGTATTTTTACCTCAAGAGAAGATCAGGTCGTTGATTCAAACGATTCAAATAGTCTTAGGCAAAAAGAAGCCGACTATTCGCCTATGCATGCGACTGCTGGGAAAGATGGTGGCCGCCTTCGAAGCAGCGCCCTATGCCCAGATCCATACCAGAATTCTGCAGGCAGCTATTCTCTCTGCTTGGAACAAGTCCATACAGGCATTAGACCGTCCATTAGTTCTTTCCCCAGGAGTCAGGCGCAGCCTGTACTGGTGGCTGATCCCTCAAAAATTATCAAAAGGGAAAACCTTTTGCCCCATCTCGTGGAAAATAGTAACCACAGATGCCAGCCTAACAGGTTGGGGGGCAATCTTAGGAAAACGGACCCAGCAGGGACAGTGGTCAGAGGCAGAAAGTCTGCTTCCCATCAATGTCCTAGAGATCAGAGCTGCTCGGTTGGCCCTGGTCGCCTGGACTCTCCCCCTGCAGGGTCTGCCAGTAAGGATACAGTCCGACAATGCCACGGCGGTGGCATACATAAACCACCAGGGGGCACAAGGAGCCTAGCGGCTCAAAGGGAAGTAAACCTGATTTTTTCATGGGCCGAAGCCCATGTACCCTGCATCTCAGCAGTATTCATCCCAGGGATAGACAATTCTCAAGCAGATTTTTTGAGTCGTCAACAGTTACTCCCGGGAGAGTGGTCTCTTCACCCCCAGGTATTCCAAGAGATTTGCCAAAGATTCGGAGTTCCCGATGTGGACATCATGGCAACAAGATTCAACAAGAAGTTGGAAAAATTCGTATCCCGAGCCAGGGACCCCTCGGCCTACGGGACCGATGCGTTGGTTTGCCCCTGGCACCAGTTTTCTCTCCTGTATGCGTTCCCTCCACTACAGATGATTCCCCGCCTTCTACGAAGGATCAGGGTGGAGCGCAGGCCGGTGATCCTGGTGGCCCCAGCCTGGCCCAGAAGGGCTTGGTACGCACTCATCGTGAGGATGTCAGTAGGGGCACCGTGGCCACTCCCCCTGCGCCCAGATCTGCTGTCTCAGGGCCCGATCTACCACCCTGCTTCACAGCAGCTAAATTTGATGGCTTGGCGGCTGAATCCCTAATTCTTAAGGGCAGAGGCCTCTCAGCCCAAGTCATATCTACGTTAAGTCAAGCTAGAAAGCCAGTCTCTAGAAATATCTATTACAGAGTCTGGAGAACCTATGTGGAGTGGTGCGAGTCTCAAGGAGGGCATCCTCGCAAGTTTTTTATTGACAGGATCTTGCGATTCCTCCAGGTTGGCGTTGACAAGGGGTTGGCTCTTAGTACTCTAAAAGGGCAGGTGTCTGCCTTATCGATATGGTTTCAAAGGCCTTTGGCCACACATTCGCTTGTGAAAACCTTTTTGCAGGGGGTCTTGCATGTAAATCCCCCTATTAGAGCTCCCCTCTGCCCCTGGAATTTAAATCTGGTCTTGTCAGCTTTACAAAAGCAGCCGTTTGAACCTCTGACAGAAATCCCTCTTGTGCTGCTAACCCGAAAGTTGGTTTTCTTGGTGGCTATGGCTTCGGCCAGAAGGGTCTCCGAGCTGGCAGCCTTGTCTTGCAGGGAACCGTACCTGATTCTGCATAAGGACAGAGTGGTTCTAAGGTCATATCCAGTTTTCACTTGAATCAGGACCTAGTCCTACCATCCTTCTTTCCTACTCCCCAGTCCAGAGAGGAAAGACTGCTTCATACTTTGGACGTGGTCCGAGCCATGAGGGTCTATCTCAAGGCTACAGAAAAGATTCGGAAAACAGATGTGCTTTTCGTTCTCCCGGATGGCCCCAAGAAGGGTCAGCCGGCTGCCAAGTCTTCCTTGGCTAGGTGGATTAAGCAGCTGATTTTTCAGGCCTATGGTCTGAAGCGCGTTCCACCTCCCTTATCAGTTAAAGCCCATTCTACGAGGGCCATGAGTGCCTCCTGGGCGGCACACCATCAGATCTCTATGGCACAGGTTTGCAAAGCGGCAACCTGGTCTTCCGTACATACGTTTACTAAATTTTATAAGTTGGACGTCGCAAAGGCTACGGACGCAGCATTTGGGCAGGCGGTCCTACGGGCAGCAGTATAGAATCCTCTGGCCCGGTTCACGCCCCCTTTTTTTTCTGTTGGTGGAGCTATTTTTTACCTCCTGATATATTTTCTGTTTGGCTATTTTTGGCCTTACGGTCTCCCTCCCTTCATGGAGCATTGCTTTGGGACATCCCATATGTAATGACTATGCGCTCTGTGTCCCGTGATGTACGATAAAGAAAAAAGGATTTTTAATAACAGCTTACCTGTAAAATCCTTTTCTTGAAGTACATCACGGGACACAGAGCTCCCACCCCTCTTTTTGGGGAACATTGTGTAACCTCAGAGAAATTGCTTGCTACAAAACTAAAGCACTCTCAGTGGGAGGGGGTTATATAGGGAGGAACTTCCTGTGAAGTTGATTACACCAGTGTCCACACCTGAAGGTACCCATATAACCCATATGTAATGACTATGCGCTCTGTGTCCCGTGATGTACTTCAAGAAAAGGATTTTACAGGTAAGCTGTTATTAAAAATCCTTTTTTTTCTAAGAAAGGGGCGCTCCCAACTGTGGACGCAGCCATCTCATGGGTGAATAAATCATTAACTGGCCTGAGGGGAAACATACAAATGTTTAAGGTCCCGGTCGATAAACGTTTAGAGACACTTTTTCTAGCATCCTTTGCTACGGCAGGAGCAGTGGTACAGCCAGCAGTGGCTGCAATTGGAGTTTGTCAGGCGTTAAAGGACCAGACAAAACAGATGCTTAAAGACATCCCTGCCCAATAGGCAGAGGAGTAATTGGATATTCCCAGAGCTCTGTGCTTTGCGGTAGAGGCTATAAAAGACTCCATCCAGCAGGCGTCTCGTTTGTCACTATTTTTAGTGCATATGAGAAGGCTCTTATGGTTGAAGAACTGGGCGACCGAGCCCCATGCAAAAGACTACTGGCAGGCTTTCCCTTCCATGGAAAGATCTGGATAAATACATTCAGACTGTTCAAGTGGCAAAAGTACCCTTTTACCAGTCAAAAGAAGTTCCGGGGTCCTGCGTTTAAAAGGCAGCTCCCCCCTGTTCCGGGGCCCTCAAATTCCAGGCAGTATCGGGCCTCCTGCGCGATCAAATTTTTAACAATTGATCGCAAGGACAGGCCTCTGGGGGCAAGAGGCCATGGTATCGATCCCCGACAGAGGGGGTCCGATCATCTGTGGCCACAGGCTACAGATTAGAATTTCTAAAGTTTCCTCCACAAGGAAGGCCTCAATGCGGACGGCATTGGATCATCTGCTTTACCAGGGCATAATGGTAGAGGTACCAGCCCAAGAACAGGGGCTAGGTTTCTATTCCAATCTGTTTGTCATACCAAAGCCCATTGGCGATGTCAGACCAATTTTGGACCTAAAAGGTTTAAATGCTTACCTAAGGGTTCGCTCTTTCCGGATGGAATCCGTTCGGTCAGCAGCCGCCACACTCCAGAAGGACGACTTTCTGGCTTCTATAGACATGAAGGATGGTTACCTTCATGTACCAATCTTTCAGCCACATCAAAGATTTTTTACGCTTCGCAGTGATACAGCGTCACTTCCAATTCGTGGCGCTCCCCTTCGGGCTGGCTACGGTCCCCGGGTATTCACGAAGGTCCTAGCTCCAATTCTAGTCAATCTAAGGATCCAAGGGGTCTCGGTCCTAGCATACCTGGACAACCTCTTAATCATAGATCACTCGCTTCCTTGGCTGGAATGCGCAGTAGCCCTCATGGTTCAGTACCTCGAGAGGTTCGGCTGGGTCCTAAACCGGGGAAAGATCAGCATTTCAACCTACAAAGCAGCTGGAATATCTCGGCATGAGATTAGACACAGAACAGCAAAAGGTGTTCCTGCTCCTGGTAAAGGTCGAGGCTATCAAAAAATTGATTCAGTTGGTTCTAAGCAAAAGAGAACCAACTATTCGCCTATGTATGCGATTACTAGGCAAACTAATGGCCATGTTCGAGGCGATACCGCACGCTTCCACACTCGCGTCCTACAGAAGCAAGGCGCTGTGGCTTAGTTGGTGAAAGTGCCTGTCTAGTAAACTGGAGATCCTGAGTTCAGATCTCAGCAGTGCCTGCCGTGGCGTCCTTCCAAACAATTCTAGCAGCTTGGAGCAAGGGAGCAAAGGCCTTGGAGTTTCCTGTGACGCCGTCATTAAAGGTCCGGCAGAGGCTATGCTGGTGGTTAAACCCTCAGAACCTTCTGAAGGGGAGTCTTTCTGCCCAGTGGTCTGGAAGGCTAGAGAGCGGTTTTGAACGAGTTCACTCGCCAAGGAACTTGGGCAGAGGCGGAGAGGCAGCTGCCCATCAATATCTGGGAGATCGGAGCGGCTCGACTAGCCCTCCTGGCATAGACATCCAGATTACAGGGGTCCTCGGTGAGAATTCATTCAGACAATGCCACAGCGGTGGCATATATGTGAACCACCAAGGGGGAACCAAGAGTCAAGCCACTCAGAGAAAGATGAGCTTTGGTTTTTCGGTGGGCAGAGGTTTATGTACCCTGCATATCGGCGATATTCATTCCCGGGGTGGACAACCTGCAGGCGTACTTCCTAAGTCGCCAAACCCTGTCGCCGGGGGAGTGGTCTCTGCATCCACAGGTCTTTCAGACAATCTGCCAGAAGTGGGGAGTGCCAGACATGGACGTCGTGGCATCAGGATTCAACAAGAAGCTAGACAGGTTCATGTCTCGAACGAGGGACCCTATGGCCTGCGGAACCGATGCAATGGTTTGCCCTTGGCATCAATCATAACTTGTATATGCATTTCCCCCGCTGCAGTTACTACCCCGCCTGTTGCCCAGGATCATAGCACAGGCCGGTTATCCTGGTAGCCCCAGCTTGGTACCGGAGGGCATGATACTCACTAGTCCTGAAATTGGCAGCGGGAGGCCCTTGGACTCTTCCTCTATGGCCAGACCTACTCTCACAAGGCCCGATCCTCCACCCTGCATTACGGCGTCTAAATTTGACGGCCTGGCGGCTGAATCCCTGATTCTCAGGGGTAGAGGTCTGTCTAGGCAGGTAATCCCTACCCTCATTAAGGCTAGAAAGCCGGCCTCCAGGGTAATTTGTTACAGGGTTTGGAGGGCCTACGTAGGCTGGTGTGAGTCTAAGAGATGGTTTTCCCGCAAGTATACCATTGATAGAGTATTACGTTTTCTCCAGCTAGGAGTGGATAAAGGCCTGGCATTAAGCACGATCTAGGGACAGTTTTCAGCCTTATCAGTGTGGTTTCAAAGGCCGCTGGCCGCCCACTCGCTGGTTAAGACCTTCATACAGGGAGTCTTACGTGTTAATCCTCCAGTCAAATCACCACTTTGTCCATGGGACTTAAATCTTGTTCTGTCAACTCTACAGAAACAACCCTTTGAGCCGTTGGCTGAGGTACCTTTGGTTTTACTGACTAGAAAGTCGGTATTTCTGATCGCCATAGTTTCGGCCAGGAGAGTATCGGAATTGGCAGCCTTATCTTGTAAGGAACCATATCTCATTTTACATAAGGATAGGGCGGTTTTCCGTCCTCATCCTTCCTTTCTACCAAAGGTTATATCCAGTTTCCACCTGAACCAGGATGTGGTACTTCCATCCTTCTTTCTAAAACCCACCTCTAGAAGGGAGGGGTTGCTGCATACGTTGGATATTTTCAGGGCCATAAAGGCCTATCTTAAAGCTACAGAGAAGGTTCGGAAAACAGATGTGGTGTTCGTTTTACCGGAAGGGCCCAAGATGGATCAGGCAGCTGCTTGATCCACCATCGCAAGATGGATTAAACAATTAATCGTTCAGGCCTGTGGTTTGAAGAGGTTGCCTCCTCCTTTGTCGGTAAAGGCCCATTCTACCAGGGCCATGGGCACCTCCTGGGCAGCACATCATCAGATCTCTATGGCTCGAATATGCAAGGCAGCAACGTGGTCGTCAGTCCACATGTTTACAACATTTTTATCAATTGGACGTAAGAAGGAATGCGGATACAGCCTTTGGGCAGGCAGTACTACAGGCCGCGATTCAAGCTCCTCAGGATCTGAGGGGGCTCCCTTGATTTAGATTTGAGATTTACATTTCTTGTCTAAGTTGGATTTACTAGTATTTGAGTATACCTCTAAATTAAATCCTTTTTTGGAAGATGTCTCCCTCCCCTCATTAAAGCATTGCTTTCGGACATCCCATATAGTAATGAATATGCTGCTCTGTGTCCCGTGATGTACGAGAAAGAAAAAGAGATTTTTTAATACAGCTTACCTGTAAAATCTTTTTCTTGGAGTACATCACGGGACACAGAGCTCCCACCCCTCTTTTGGGGAACATTTTTGGGAGGCATACTGCTTGCTACAAAACTGAGGTACTTCCTCTATGGGAGGGGGTTATATAGGGAGGGGACTTCCTGTTTGAGATTGCCAGTGTCTACACCTGAAGGTACTCCATATAACCCATATAGTAATGAATATGCTGCTCTGTGTCCCGTGATGTACTCCAAGAAAAAGATTTTACAGGTAAGCTGTATTAAAAAATCTCTTTTTTCTTCATAAACTTGGCCTAAAATGTATACTTCTACATATCTTTGGTAACAAAACAAAAAAAAATTAGATATTATTTAGTCTGGGTGAAAGTTATAGGGTCTAAAAGCTATGGTACCAATTACTGAAAATTGATCAATTTGATCACATCTGATGTACTGACAGCCTCTCTCATTTCTTGAGACCCTAACATGCCAGAAAAGTACAAATACCCCCCAAATGACCCCTTTTTGGAAAGAAGACCTTCCAAGGTATTTAGAAAGAGGCATTGTGAGTTTTTTGAAGTTGTAATTTTTCCCACAATTCTTTGCAAAATCAAGATTTTTATTTTCTTTCCACAAAATTAGCAGGTTATTTTTCACACACAGCATATGCATACCACAAATTACACCCCAAAACACATTCTGCTATTCCTCCCGAGTATGGCGATACCACATGTGTGGGACTTTTACACAGCGTGGCCACATACAGAGGCCCAACATGCAGGGAACGCCATTAGGCGTTCTGGAACACCCAGACCAATTCTGACATTTCTCTCCTACATGTAAAAATCATCATTTATTTGCTAGAAAATTACATAGAACCCCAAAACATTATATATGCTTTTTTAGCAAAGACCCTAGAGAATACAATGGCGGTTGTTGCAACTTTTTATCGCGCATGGTATTTGCACAGCAATTTTTCGAACACATTTTTTTTGGAAATAAAACAGTTTTGTGCTTTTAAAAAAAAAAAAAACATTAAATTTAGCCCAATGTTTTTGCATAATATGAAAGATGAAGTTACGCCGAGTAAATAGATACCCAACATGTCACCCTTCAATATTGCACACGCTCGTGGAATGGCGCCAAACTTTGCGACTTAAAAATCCCCATAGGTGACGCTTTAAATATTTTTACTGGTTACATCATTTTAGTTGGAGAAGAGGTCTAGGGCCAAAATTATTGCTCTCGCTCTAACGTTCGCAGCGATACCTCACGTGTGGTTTGAACACCGTTTTCATATGTGGGCGGGACTTGAGTATGCGTTCGCTTCTGCATGCGAGCTCACGGGGACAGGGGCGCTGTATGCCCAGAGTATGCCCAGAGTATGCCCAGAGTATGCCCAGAGTATTGCAGAGTATGCCCAGAGTATGCCCAGAGTATTGCAGAGTGTTGCCCCCCAGAGTGTTGCCCCCCAGAGTGTTGCCCCCCAGAGTGTTGCCCCCCCAAGTATTGCCCCCCATTGCAGAGTATTACAGCAGGGATGGCTGAGCAGGAAGGGAGGGATGGATGGATCTGTGACTGCATTTGTCACAGATCCTGCCCGCAGCACTGGCGCTGCCATCCGCTCCCTCCCCTCTCCTCTCACACTGTACCGATCGGTACAGAGAGAGGAGGGAGGAACCGGCGTCATCAAATGACGCCGGTCTGTTTACATCTGATTGCGCCGTCATTGGACGGCGCGATCACGTGGTAAACCGCCGCTATCAGTTTACCGTGATCCGTGACCCGCCGGGTCCTCTGGACCCGGCTGTCACGGACATTCCCGTGTGCGCGCCCCAGGGGGCGCGCGGGAGCGCGACTCTGGAATCACGTTATATAACGTGATCCCAGAGTTAAGCAACCACCTTGCCGCCGTTATTTTTCGGCAGGTGGTTGCTAAGTGGTTAAAATGATCGTGTGTGGGCTACACATAATATTTCAGGTTCTGAAAAACGACAAAAAAAAAATTTGAACATGCTGCATTTTTTAACTTTGTTTTAAACTAGGTCGTTTTTCGGGTTGTAAAAAATTATACTGTGTGGGCTAAAACGACGTAAAAAAGCAGCGCATGCTCAGAAGCAAGTTATGAGACGGGAGCGCTCGTTCTGGTAAAACTACCGTTTATAATGGAGTAAGCACATTTATCACGGTGTCACAGACAGAAAAGCGCGAATCGTCTTTTACTAACACTGAATCAGCTAAAGCAGCCCAAAGGCGAGGGGAACTTCCCCTTTTATAGTGCCGTCGTACATGTTGTACGTCACCGCGCTTTGTTAGATAATTTTTTGGTGTGTGGGCAACATTGTTTTTAATGATGAAGTTGGGAAAACTTTGTTTTTTGGACATGCTGAAAAACTACGTTTTTTTTCATGCTGAAAAATTATCGTGTGTACGCGGCATAAGACTCTGTGTCCAGTGGTATACTCAAAGAAAAGGATTTTACAGTTAACCTGTTATTAAAAATCCTACTTTATTACTAAAGACATAGCTACTATGTCAGAGGCAATGTAAAAAAAAATAGGGAGAAACTGCAGGGTTTATTGTTGAAGTGATTCGGTGGGTATGCAGCCTCCTAGAAATGTACCTAGAGGAGTTGATGCTGGTGTGAAGGCAAAGGGTGGTCACGCCAAATATTGCTTTGATTTGGATTTCTCTTCTGTTCATTTACTTTCTATTTTTTTATTGATGAAAATAAACTATTAACACTTCTGTTTCTGAAATCATTCTTAACCCCCCTGCCGGTATCCCCGAGCGCGACTCGGGGTGGATTTTTCATGTAAATATCGATATCCCCGAGTCGCGTTTGGGGTGAATGCAGAGCCTGCAGCGCGCACTGGCTTACCTGTTTATCCAGGCGGGGTACTGTACTTACCTTGTTCCTGGATCCAGCGATGCATCCCCGCTGTGTGAGCGAGTGGCGTCCTCCATTCGACTCACACAGTGCCCGCGCGCCGCCGATCTCCGTTCCCTGCGACGTAACGGCGCACGGGGGCGGAGACCGGCGGCAAATTCAAAAAAGTAAACAAACACATTACATACAGAATACTGTAATCTTATAGATTACAGTACTGTATGTAAAAAGTACACACCCCCCTTGTCCCTAGTGGTCTGCCCAGTGCCCTGCATGTTCTTTTACATAATATAAACATTTTTTTTGTGCCTGCAAACTGTAGATTGTCCATAGCAACCAAAAGTGTCCCTTTATGTCGAAAGTGATTTTAGAGCAGCTAGAAAACAGCGATAATAAATGATAATCACTTGCAGAATTGAGTGATAGCGATTTGTGGGGAAATTCGTCATAAAAAAATAAAAGTAATGACAGCGACAATTCTGCAACTGAGCAAATTTCAGTGATTTTGATTTGATTACATTAGTGAATATTTTTTATTATAATTACATTATTATTTGTTATAATTATTTATAGTTATTTATTATATTATAATTTTATGATTTTGTGTTTCAAACTTTATCATACCCGGGATGTCTACTAGACTCTGGTTTGGACAAATTTAAGTGAGTTATTCCTAAAAATTGCAGGCCTACAGTATAAAACGCAAAATTTCCATGCAAAATAATTGTACCACTTTTGGTACGTAATTCCAGACAGAATCATACCGCCAGGGAGGTTAAAGAGGAGGTCCGGTAAAAAAATAAAAATAAAAGTCAGCAGCTGCTAACACTGTAGCTGCTGACTTTTAACTGGTTAAGGACCGCCGCATGTACATTTACGTCGGCAGAATGGCACCGACAGGCACATCAACGTATATATACGTTGGTGCCTTGAGGGGGTTTGGGGGTCCGATCGGACCCCCCCCCTCCGTACATACGGCGGTCCCTGTACCTGGCCGAGCGATCCGGGATGAGGGGGCGGCTATTCGTTCTTGTCCGCCCCCTCCGGATCGCTCTCAGCCAATTTGCGCGCCCTGTCACTTCCTCCTCCTGTGTAAACACAGGAAGGAGGAAGCGATGTGATCTCTCCTTCAGCGTTTTTTTCAACCACCGCTGAGGAGAGATCACATCGCACTGTAAGTCTGCACCAACACTACACTGACACACACTACACATAGTCACATTAACCCCTTGCGATCGCCCCCCCTCCCCCTGTCACAGTGTCACTGAATGCAGTAATCATACATGTATGATTACTGTATTTAGTGTCAGTGTGACAGTCAGTTAGTGTTAGGTTCAGGGTAGCCCCCGTACCCCCCCTAATAAAGTTTTAACCCCTTGATCACCACCCTAGTTAACCCTTTCACTCCCTATTGCCAGCGTCACTAAGCGATAATTTTTCTGATCGCTGTATTAGTGTCGCTGTTCCCGCTAGGTAGCTAATTTTTTTTTGCTAAAGACATGTGGCTAAATAAATTTGGGCCTAAATGATTGACTAAAATTTAGTTTATTTGATTTTTCTTATAACAAAAAGTAAAAAATATTGTTGTTTTTTTCAAAAATGTCGCTCTATTTTTGTATATAGGGCAAAAAATAAAAATCGCAGAGGCAATCAAATACCACCACAAGACAGCTCTATTTGTGGGAAGAAAAGGACGCAAATTTTGTTTGGGAGCCACGTCGCACGACCGCGCTATTGTCAATTAAAGCAACGCAGTGCCGAAATGCAAAAAGGGCAAGGTCATTTACCTGCATTTTGGTCCGGGTCTTAAGTGGTTAATAAGGACACTTACCTGTCCTAGTCGCCAGTGATGTCGTCCTCCGCCGAGGCCGATCCTCGATCCTGGCAGCTCCAGGCGCCGCCATCCACAGTGAGGGATGCGGCTTCGCTGCCTGTTTCCTACTGCGCATGTGCGAGCAGCGCGGCGCTTTGTGAATGGTCCGGCTGCTTTCTGGGATACACACAGTTCCCAGAATGCAGCGCGCCCCATTCACAAGAATACACCGAATGTAGAAGGAGGAAGAGAATCGACCGCGGAAGATGAAGAGGCAGATTCGGGACTTCCGCATAGCAACAGCTATTTAGGGTAAGTAAAACTTTTTTTTTTCATTTTATTTTTTTTTAGATTTTTGGAAGAATTTTTTTTTCCAGGGTGGAACCTCGCTTTAAATTTTAGATTTTTTTTCACATCCGCCTAAAACGTTTGCTCAGTGCACATAAATACGCATGCATGACACACAAGTGTACATAAAGGGCAGTTGCACTTATTGGGCTTCGCTGCAACATGCCAGTATGAGAAGAATAATTCTGGAGCCATCATTTATGATGAACTGTTAGACCTCGTACACACGATTAAATGTGTCTGTTCAAATCGGTCGGACCGACCGATTTGAACAGATCTGTCTGCTGGGATTTTGGTTTGCTCGCGTGTACACACGAGCAAACCAAAATCCCCGCCAGCAGACAGAGCGCTGACGTGTCGGTGACGTGGCGGTGACGTTGACGCCGCCACGTCACCGCACCAGGAAGTAAAACACTTCCGCGCATGCGTCGAAACCATTCGGCGCATGTGCGAGAAGACATGTCTGCTGGTTAGCATACTAACCAGCAGACATGTCGGGCGGACGGGTTCCCAGCCGACAGATTTCAAAGCATGCTTTGAAATCTGTCGGGTGGCCAAATCCGTCTGTTTGCCCGTACACACGATCGAATCTGTCTGCTGAAACGGTCTAGCAGAACGTTTCCAGCAGACAGATTTGATCGTGTGTACGAGGCCTAAGTTGATGACTTCAAGTGTTGGATATCCTTGTTTCATGCCATGTCATAGAGGTTCTTATTGCTGACAAATTTGCTATTTATTTCCTGTGACAGATGATCTTAAACTTTATATTTTACAGAAAATGTGCAGTTTTTTTGTGTTTTCTGTGTAAAATGTATCTAAATATTTTTTCTTCCAAAAATATAGATTTGATAAACAGTTGTGCTAATATCGTATAATATATAAAAAATTACTAATAACTGCCATGTTTTTTTTTATTGGTCAGCTATAAGTTAACCACTTGCTGACCTGCCCACAGTAGTTTTACTGTTTACAGTTACGTACCTCTACATTGGGAGCTGTACACGTGCACTATAGCGCCCCCCTGGGCGTGCATCGGTGTACTCCTGTGATTACAGTTCTCGGTACCCAGCTGCTGTGAGTGACCAAGGTATCATGTGATTGCTATGACCAATCATAGTGATCACATGATAACAATGTAACCACTGATTACTGTGTAAATGGCAGGGAAGGGGTTAACCACTAGGGGGCAAGGAAGGGGTTAAGTGTTTCCTAAAGAGTGATTCTAACTGTGTGGGGGCTGGGCGACAAGTGACACAACAGTGATGATGATAGGGAGCAGTAGATCACTCTCCTGTCACTAGGCAGAACAGGAAAATGCCTAGTTTACATTGGCATCTCCCCGTTCTGCGGCTCAGTGACATGATCGCGGGACACCGGTGGACATCGAGTCCGCGGGTCCCAAGGACACGGGTTGTAACTTCGTAAAAAAAGGCCATGTGTGGGCTTTAACGACGTGAAAAAAACGTGCATGCTCAGAAGCAAGTTATGAGATGGGAGCGCTCGTTCTGGTAAAACTAGCATTATTAATGGGAGATAGCACATTCATCACGCTGTAATAGACTGAAAAGCACAAATCGTCGCTCACCAAACTTTTACTAACACGAAATCAGCAATTTTTTTTTCCTAAATAGCTTCCTTTACCTTAGTGCAGTCCTCCTTCACTTACCTCATCCTTTGATTTTGCTTTTAAATGTCCTTATTTCTTTTGAGAAATCCTCACTTCCTGTTCTTCTGTCTGTAACTCCACACAGTAATGCAAGCCTTTCTCCCTGGTGTGGAGTGTCATGCTCGCCCCCTCCCTTGGACTACAGGAGAGTCAGGACGCTCTCTACGTTGCAGATAGAGAAAAGAGCTGTGTGTTAGTGGGCGTCCTGACTCTCCTGTTGTCCAAGGGATGGGGCGAGCATGACACTCCACACCAGGGATAAAGCCTCACATTACTGTGTGTAGTTACAGACAGAAGAACAGGAAGTGAGGATTTCTCAGAAGAAATAAGGACATTTAAAAACAAAATGGAAGGATGAAGTAAGTGAAGTAGGACTGCACTGAGGTAAAGGAAGCTATTTAGGGAAAAAATGGTACATTTACAACCCCTTTAAAGAAATGTCTCATCACCTACCACCCTTTCAGGAAGTGAGGGGAAATCTGTCCAACAGATGTAGAGTAAAAATAATTTTTATTCTGTCCATGTTGGTGTTAGAGATATGTCCCCTCCTTTCCTATCCTTTCCTCCTTTCCTATCCTGGGGGAAATCTTATTGCCTGCAGGATGTGAAGGAATCTCCCCAGCTGGAGCCTCTGACTTCCGTAAAACCTGATGTGGTATTTAGTCCCATGTAGCTAAATGCTTTCTAATTATAGTTATGAGATCCAATCTGCCCTCCTTACCCGGCTGAACCAATAACAGCTTTATGTCATTAAAAATGCTCCAGAGCATTTTTCGCGTCGTTAAAAATGGGCATTAAAGATTTAGAACATGCTCTAAATTTTCGTGTCGTTTTTGAAAAAAAACGTGCATGTTCAGAAGCAAGTTATGAGACTGGAGCGCTCGTTCTGGTAAAACTAGCATTATTAATGGGAGATGGCACATTCATCACGCTGTAATA
This sequence comes from Rana kukunoris, assembly GCA_029574335.1. Lineage (NCBI taxonomy): Eukaryota > Metazoa > Chordata > Amphibia > Anura > Ranidae > Rana > Rana kukunoris. The sequence continues at coordinate 110,560,166 of CM056053.1, read as the reverse complement.
GACTGAAAAGCACAAATCGTCTCTCACTAAACTTTTACTAACACAAAATCAGCAAAAGCAGCCCCAAGGGTGGTACCATCTGAATGGTATGTCCCCTTTATAGTGCAGTTGTACGTCACCGCGCTTTGCTCAAGCATTTTTTTTTTCACGATCGTGTGTAGGCAAGACAGGCTTAACAATAATCGGGTTAAAAAAAACGTCGTTTTTTTCTAGACCATTAAAAACGGTCGTGTGTACACGGCGTTATACTTTTCTATTGCCCAGTGAAACTGCCAATTACATTTTGTAGCCAATAGGAAAGCTGAGGGTGGGGGATGTAGGAGGTGATGGGCCAGGGTGTGACCATGCCAATTATTTTCATATTAAAGCACCCAGGGTTTTGTGGATCATTGGACGCCCTGGAAGTAATCTATGGTTACTCACTTTAATGATCTGAGATCACTTTTACCATGTCAGCTCAATGTGTTTTAATAATAGAGTAGTAAGACTTTATATGTTTTCTAGTTTTAAGTTTAATTCTGTTTATATTTACAAGCCTTAAAGGGTGGTTCCTTACTGACACTGACCAATCATAAACATTTCTATCCCTTCTTTCTTTTTCAGGAAAATATTTTGTGTTTAAGACAAGATGCAAGATCCCACACCTAGAACACACCACCCATTGCAGTCTGAAGAAGTTGGATTTGATCCTCTACAGTGTGATATAGACAGACATGATGGAGGTAAGAGCCTTTTAGGTGTATTTAATAAGGTGAAAAGCAGTGTAGACTGTAACCCAGTGTCTTCATCTCTAAATGGCTCTGGAACTGAGTATTTGCAAATTGGGATCTTAAGGGTTACAGGTTATAGTAATGCCCTCTCTAAACCCACCACAACCTCGCCCTTTAATGTTGAATAATATTAGAGGTTCAGACACACAGCTCATGCAAAAAAAAAACATGGATCCCCTTTAAGTTTGATGAATCTAGCTACAAGGCATTTTATGAAATTTACAGTAAACCCTGGATAGTTTTGTCAGTTCAGTACTTGCTTATAGTAGCGGTGTATTAAAATGCATTAAATGTCCCCCAGGAGTAACAGGTACCGACACGTGTCTGCATTATGTTTGGTTAACTTCTTGAGCATTCCAAGATCCCAAAGCCAGGGGTATTACATTATGGAAATTTCAACTTTATTTTTGAATCTGGTACATGGCTTTGCCCCCATTTTACAAGTCATGTATCACTGTTAATTCAGTGGTCTACGCATCATGGTTATGGATCAATGGTTAGGTGTGGTAGAGGACAGGAACAGGTCTGAATCTCATAAATACAGTTTGTATATTTTCAATAGCACACCCAAAGTTTTGGGGCTCCAGGGAGACATGCATCCTAAGGAATCATACACTATATTGCCAAAAGTATTGGAACAAGAGGAAAACACAAAGGCGCCACTCTAAGGCGGCGTACACACGATCGGACATATCCGATGAAAACGGTCCGCGGACCATTTCCATCGGATATGTCCGATCGGGAGTTTGATCCGATGGCGTATACACACCATCGGATCAAATTCCCCGCCGCCGGACGGCGCGGTGACGTGGCGGTGACGCGGCGGTGACGCGTCGGTGACGTTGACGCCGCCGCGTCACCGCACCAGGAAGTAAAACACTTCCGCGCATGCGCCGAATCCATTCGGCAGCGGCGCGGCGGCGGTGGGGGCCGACATGTCTGCTGGTAAGTGTACTAACCAGCAGACATGTCGGGCGGACAGATTCCTACCGGATAGATTTCAAAGCTTGCTTTGAAATCTGTCGGGTGGAGAAATCTGTCCGCTAGCCCATACACACGAGCGGAGATGTCTGCTGAAACGGTCCATCGGACCGTTTTCAGCGGACATATCCCCTTGTGTGTACGCCGCCTAAGTGTAATAAGTAGTGTAACATTTATTGGATAAAAACAGCAGCAAGCTTACTCACAAACGTTGGTGAGATTAGGCATGTATCACCAAAGAAACGTCCCCGGCTGTCACTGTGTTGGCGGCGGTGGATGCCGTCGCTTCCTCTGTCTCTGACACACTGGGAGCCGAGCAGCTGTGACGTCAGTTCCGGATGGACGCTGGATCAGATGGATGGACGCTGGATCAGATGGATGGCAATACTTCCAGGTGATGTGGGGGAGCCAGTAGGCAGGTCAGATGGATGGCAAAACTTCCGGGTAATGTGGGGGAGCCAGTAGGCGATGCATTTGCGGAGCATGCGCTCCTTTCTCAAGCCTCTCCGCAAACGCGTCACCTACTGGCTCCCCCACATTACCCGGAAATATTGCCATCCATCTGACCTGCCTACTGGCTCCCCCACATCACCTGGAAGTATTGCCATCCATCTGATCCAGCGTCCATCCATCTGATCCAGCGTCCATCTGGAACTGACGTCACAGTGTGTCAGAGACAGAGGAAGCGACGGCATCCACCTCCGCCAACCGCTCCACAACACAGCCGCATACAGTGACAGCCAGGGACGTTTCTTTGGTGATATACATGCCTAATCTCACCAACGTTTGTGAGTAAGCTTGTTGCTGTTTTTATCCAATAAATGTTACAGTACTTATTACAATTAGATTCGAGCAATTTATTGAAAGTAATGCCCTTACATAAGATAAAAGCAGTAAAACATATGAAAAAACAAGCAGCGTCTATTTTTTCATATGTTTTACTGCGTTTATCTTATGTAAGGGCATTACTTTCAATAAATTTCTCGTTTTACTTTATACTACACCATTGGAGGTCCGTCTCTCTTCTCCTTTTCTCTCCCTGAGTGATATTTAGATGCTCCTGCAGAGAACATAGGAGATCAGAGAGAGATTTGTACCAGCATAATATTGACCATCGGATGAAACTGGAGGTGTCCTTTTAGCCTGTTGGATGCTGTTGCTTTTTAGCAGTGAGGTGAGAGGCCTGTGAGGCTGTTTCTCACGGATTTTACACCCGCAGGGTCCTGGTTGACATGGGATTGGTCACAAATTGTATCACTGGACTTTTTATATGCACTATTTAGTTCACTTATCACTCTGTGACACTGATTTGATTTATTTAAGTGTTTAATACACTCCGGGTTTAATTTAAATACGCACACGTGTCACATTCCTATCTTCTGAAACAGACAGGAAGCTAAAAGATAATGCAGAGATTTAAATAGTGCGAATCCCACGATACCAACATCATACACAATGTATAATGCTATAACCTTAATGTGCCAGTGTGCATTTAAAGGTTCATGTAATAGTTGCCTGTTAATGCACTGCCACCTTTTCAGAGAAAACACAGACTTTTAATTTGCACCAAGTCATGATTGGTTTACTTTTACATTATCTTATTTTATGTCGTTTTTTATGGCTTCTGCAGTTCTCTAAGAAAACGTATTTTATTTCTACTTGATTGACACAAGACATGCTCTTGATTACTAAGACCATAAAATCAAATTAAAATAATTGTAGTTAAAGTTTGCAGTTCTTTCAATTTAGGGTAATAAGCTGTAATCCAACTGAGAGCTACATGGGGAGCGAAAACTGTCTGTGATTATGTGTGTCACTGTGCCTTGTATTCTTCACTCTCTCTCGCTAGCAGTGACAACATAGTTTGAGGAAGTGATGAGCCTAACAAGCTGCTTGAAACGTGATCCTTGTCGTGAAAACATTCTGCGAGTAGTCTGTTATACACCATGACACCTAAACTAATTTTCCAGTCATTGAACATGTGCATCTGGAAGCAAGGAAGTGAAATTTATTTGTAATCTTAAATCTAAAATAACTGTGCGGTAAATTCCGCTGAAGTCTCTTGCTAAACACGCTATGCACAGCTTCTGGATATGTACACAATAGCAGTGCTCCAATATCTACCACCAGGAAAAGATACACTGTTGGCCAGGATATTTGTGTGACCAGATCAACTGCCATGCATATTAAAGTGTGATGTGATGTGATTCTGTGTAGTCTCACTTAAAGTATTTGTGAAATCTTACCTTGTTTTATTTAGTTTAAAATAGAAATGCAAGGAAAAACATTTAGGTGTACTGTATGTATATATACAGTGTGTGTGTATATATATTACACACACACACACTTTGCAACAGACACATATCGGGAATATGAAATGTTGGGGCAACATATTCTTTAGATAAATATTTTTTATTTTTTTTAACTAAAGTAGAAATGTAATCTGTTCATATACATTACGATTTCCTTTAGATTTTCCAAGGTCTAACCTGATTAGAGATTTAACCACTTAAGCCCCGGACCATTATGCAGCTAAAGGACCAGGCCTTTTTTTGCGATTCAGCACTGCGTTGCTTTAACTGACAATTGCGCGGTCGTGCGACGTGGCTCCCAAACAAAACCGTTCTTTTTTTTCTCCCACAAATAGAGCTTTCTTTTGGTGGTATTTGATCACCTCTGCGGTTTTTATTTTTTGCGCTATAAACCAAAATAAAACGTCAATTTTGAAAAAAAATCTATATTTTTTACTTTTTGCTATAATAAATATCCTCCAAAAATATATATAAAAAAATTTTTTTCCTCAGTTTATTCTACATATTTTTGGTAAAAAAAATCGCAATAAGCGTTCATTGATTGGTTTGGGCAAAAGTTATAGCTTCTTCAAAATAGGGGATAGTTTTATGGCATTTTTGTTAATGTTTTTTTTTTTTTTTTTTTTACTAGTAATGGCGGCGATCTGCGACGTTTATCGTGACTGCGACATTATGGCGGACACTTTTGACGTATTTTTGGGACCATTGCCATTTTTACAGCAATCGGTGCTAAAAAATTGCACTAGTTACTGTGAAAATGACAATGGCCGTGAAGGGGTTAACCTGTAGGGGGCGTTGTAGGGGTTAAGTGTTTCCTAATGTGTGTTTCTTAATGTAGGGGGGCGTGGCTGGACGTGTGACGTCACTGATCGTCATTCACTATGATAGGGAACAGACGATCAGTGACAGGCCACAGAGAAGAACAGGGAAAGGTTTGTTTACACTCGCCTCTCCCCCTTCTTCAGCTCTGTGACCCGATCGCGGGACACCGGCGGCAATCGGGTTCCGCGGGCGTGGTCATGGGGCTTTAGAACGAATCGCCGGCGGGCGCGCTCATGACCCATGGCTGGGTTCTTAATCGGGACATACATGTACGCCCTTGTGCCCAGCCGTGCCATTCTGTCGACGTATATCGTCGAGTGGCGGACCACAAGCCGTTAATGGGCTGTATAGGTAACTACTCACTTTACATATTTTTTTAAAAAAATACATAAATAGTATATATATATTGTATTATACTTATATCATAAATACATATTTTACATTTACAACTTGACAAATGATTTCAGATTATTTCAGGTTTTCTAAAGAGAAAGCACAACCAAAGTAGCTATTTTTTTTAGCTTGCACTGTCTGTTTTGAAATCTGTTAAAAGTCCAGTCACCTCTATAACCTATTAAAGTGTGTGTTTTTTACCACCCCCAGCATGTCATATTTCTGATATGTGTCTGTTGTACCATGTATTTGTTTTGAGCAAGTATCCAGTTTTCCTATTGTTGCTTCCTATTTCAAACTGACCACACCATTGCATGGCAGCACAACCATCCAACGTGGTCAGTTTTCTTCTTTAAATTCTACTAAGGAGCGCAGCCTGTCTGTAATCCAACTGTAATCCAATGGTCAGATTTGTGCTGACATACCCTTCTGCCCATCCATTTACTGGGAAGATCATTGTAATGCAGTTTCTTTGCCTCCTGCTGACACAACCCCTGCAGCCCCCCCCCCCCCCCCCCTTTCCCCTCAAGCTCTCTAAGCCCCTTATGCAGCTAAGTTGTCATTAGACCCACACACACACACATACATTTTGCCTTGCATTTCTATTTTAAACATAATAGGTGTTTTTACAAAATAAGGGTTCGTTCACATGTACTTTGCTATGTGTGCGACCTTGATAAAATAGGGGGTTGAGCAGCTCCTTGGCAGATGAAGTTCAATATTTAGAGCTGTAAAGTTATGCACTTGGGTGCCAAAATACACATGCAAATAACACATTAGAAGGGGCTCCACTGAGAGAATCAGTGATGGAAATGGATCTAGGGGTACTTGAAGATCACAGACCTCGCAATAGCATGCAATGTCAAATCACAGCTAACAAAGCTAGCAAATTAATGTCATGCATTAAAAAGGGCATACAGTTAAGAGATAAATAATTTTTCATCATCTTGGATATGCAGCTGCGTTTATGTCACCAATGTTCAGGAAAGACGTTGAATTAGGGAAAAGGGTGACATAATTAATATGAGGAATGGGGGACCTCAGCTATGAGGATCAATTGCATAGATTACAGTTATTCGCTCTGGAGAATATGTGCTTAAGAGGGGATATTATTAAAATGTACAAATATATCAAAAGTGACTCCAGTAACTGTAAGAAATGTGTACTCTAAGGTCCCTAAAGAGAACTGCAGGGCCACGATTTGTGATTAGAAGAAAGCAGGTTTCTGTTAGAGCTGTGAAAATGTGGAAATTTCTCCCCCAGGAAGTTTCACTAGGTGAGAGTGTTAACAAGTTCAAAAACGGGAATTGTTAGAGAATAGAAATCATACACACATACACAGCGATGCAGGTTAAACTGGATGAATCTGTGTCTTTTTACCTTATAAATGATGTAACTATGTAAAAGAAGCTTGGCGCTTACCATATTGGCTGGATAAAGAGTACATGATATTCATATACAGGGTTTCATATTAAAAAATGTTTTAGTCTTGATTGTTTAATTGTAATATAATGTATGTTAACAAAACACCACCATACATTTTACGAAATGTTTATACGAGATTACCTTACCAACCCTGTTCTCACAGCCTCAGAAAAGGTAAGAAATGCCCCACAATACCAACCTTGGTTACAAAATGTAGCCAGAATATTTGTTGTCCTTTCAGCTCACAGGAAGTGAAAATACTTTTTTTTCCTTGTGTGTCTTGGTGCATTAAGCATTTTACTCAAAAACATTGACTGCCTTTATGCATTGTATGTTAATGTGAAACATAACACATTTTAACATGTCACACAGTTGTAAATGGGACTTTATAGTTTCCCCCTTTGTTCATTTGAGGACACAGCTTTGCTTTTAGATAATCACAAATTGGGTATATTGCTACCTGCAGGAGTAAGAAACTCTGTGCACTAAATAACAATTGACAGCCCTGTGGACAACTTAGTGACAAAACAAGGATAAAAGCTTGGAGCTCGTGCCAAACTTAATGTGCACCAACCTAATAGCTCAGGGTAGGGGGAGATGCAAATGGTGCAAGATAATAATGATAATAATAAGCAATGACTTTATACAATTCCATAAAAGTTCTTAAGAAGCAACTTTTAGAGGAAGCCCAGTGGATTCCTCTGGAATTGCTGGGGGTGAAACACAGGCACCACTGTGCAATAATTCGAGAAATCATTAATTTCGTATTTACATTAGGTACTCGCAAAAAATACGATCAAAACAGGCATGTAGGAATGTGGGCATGGATTGCCAAATGGGTGCTTTGAATGACAATTGCGCAGTCGTGCGCTTTAGCTTCCAAACTAAATTGATGTCCATTTTTTCCCACAAATAAAGCTTTCTTTTGGTGGTATTTGATCAACGTTGTGGTTTTTATTTTTTGCGCTATAAACAGACTGACAATTTAAAAACATTTTTTTTATAACTTTTTGCTATAATAAATACATATTCTTCTACATATTTTTGGTTAAAAAAACACAATAAGCGTATAATGATTGGTTTGCGTCAAAAGTTTTAGCGTCTACAAAATAGGGGATAGATTTATGAAATTTTTATTTTTTTACTGGTAATGGCGGTTATCTGGCGGTTATCTTTGTCAGGACTGCGATATTGCAGCAGACAGATCGGACACTTTTGACACTATTTTGGGACCATTTACATTTATACAGCGAACGGTGTTATAAATATGCATTGATTACTGTATAAATGGGACTGGCAGGGAAGGGATTAACACTAGGGGGCAATTAAGGGGTTAAATGTGTTCCCTAGGGAGTGAGTCTAACTGTAGGGGGAGGGATTGAATGGGGGAGGTTACCGATCAGTGTCCCTATGTACACGGGACACACCATCAGTCTCCTCTCCATCACAGGACGCAGATCTGTAGCCTCGTACACACTCGGTTTTCTCTGCAAAAATCAGCAAGAAAACTGCTGGCAGAGCCTTCTTGCCGAGTAAACCGAACCTGTGTACGAGGCTTTCAGTTTTCTCTTGCCAAGAATCTCATCAGGAAAAACAATGTTTTTTTTCTTGATGAGATTCTTACCCGTGTGTATGAGGCTTGTGTTTTTATACACACAGATCCATGTCCCTGGCTCTCTAACTGCCGATCGCGGGTACCTGCTGCACATTGCGGCTGCCAGGCCCGAGAACGTCATATGATGGCCACCCAGGAGGACAGAGCAAGACACTGGACTGCAGGCTGTTGTGTAAGTGTGAACTGATTACCAATGTAAAAATAAATTCAGTTGACCAGTCTGAAAATCCAACACTGCACCCATGGATTCATCCCCTAATAATGGCCAGCTAGTAAATCTGGAGAATGAGCACCTACATATGATTGTTTCCCTAAATGTGTCATTTTGCAATCTCATGCCTTTGGCAACCCTTGTTGACAGGCTTTTGATTCAGAGCCACGTTCTCTCCCCATATTAATCAAAGGGAATGTAAAAGTAGGTCAAAGTGGTGTTGTCCATGAACTCTGAATATACCAAGGCCACCACAAACTGATCTCGAACACAGGCAAAAGGCACCTTGGAGGAAGACCATTGACACAAGCTCAAAGCCCGTTGACACAGGCCCTTATGCTCACCCTTACTATTCAGACTTTGCTGTAGACTGTAAGATATCTGCTGGTATCCAGTGGAGCACTTCTGTTTTGCATTCAGCATGCATGCAGTGAAAGAATTGTTGCCATAGTATTTCCTATAAAAAAAAAGAAGAGGTCTAATATTGGTTTCAAAACATTGTACAGCATGTCAAAATCTTTTAGTATCACAGACCTGGTTGGAGGCCGAATTAACGAGAGGGCTTCCCTTATACCTTTGGTTCAGGGACTTGTGGAGCGGAGCACAGAGAGTGAGAGGGCATAGAGTGACATGTATTCCATGAGTCAGTGGCAGGGAGGTGCTTGTGCAGACTGAAAGAAATGTCCCAGGGAGGAGCCAGATGGCATAGACACTGGAACACACAACAGGCTGGAAGCAAGGTCTGGACAGGCAGTGGTCCATGGACAAGGAGAGAGAAGGCAGAGTTGTGGTAAGGAATCAAGTGGAGGTCACAACAGAAGATTAACAGCGATAACCTGCAGATTAATATTTTTAAATGATTGCGTACAACATTGCATTATAAATATACACATATATACTTACATTTCACCAACTTCATCGCAGGGCTAGGGTGACATTGTTCTCCTTCTGGCTAGATTGTGTAATGTTGAGCAGTTCAAATCTTGCACTGTGCTGCAACGTCTTTCCGTAAGATTTGGGTCACTCCACATTCCCAGAGATCTCATCATCAGGAGGACGATGTCACCGCTGCAGTAGGAAAGTTAGAAAAAAATGAGTACATTATCTAACTCGTTTTCCACCCACAGGTTCTTTTTTGTACTTGTATACAGTATTTAAAGTGGATTACCTTAATGCTGCTCCCACAACCCCCCCCCCCCCTTATACTTACCTGAGCCCGATCTCAACCCACCTCTGTTTCTGAGAGCAGCAGCTTTTTTGGCTTTCTCCCTCCTCATAGGCACAGAGACAGCAGTGGTAGCTATTGGGAGTGGGGGCGGGAATGAGCTGCATTTTGTGTGTCTATAGACACACAGAGCTATCTCGGGAGTGAGCCCACACAAGTACCCCCGTAGCAATTTTGCTTGCTATGGTGTGTTCTTGGTGGGAGGAAAGAACTAGAAGCATCGGTAGGGGACCTGAGAAGAGGAGGACCAGGGTTGCTGTGCAAAACACAGGGTTTACAATCACAGGAAGGAGGCACAAGGAATAAGAAGACCTTGCCTGAAGTGCAAGGTCCACTCTGAGGCCCCATACACACGAGAACAAATCTGTCTGCTGGGGACGTATTGGTTTGATCGTGTACACACGATCAAACCAAAATCCCCACCGGCAGACGGCGCGCTGACGTGGCGGTGACGTTGACGCCGCCACGTCACCGCACCAGGAAGCAAAACACTTCCGCGCATTCGTCGAAACCATTCGACGCGTGTGCGAGAAGACATGTCTGCTGGTTAGCGTACTAACCAGCAGACATGTCGGGCGGACGGGTTCCCGGCCGACAGATTTGAAAGCATGCTTTCAAATCTGTCGGCTGGCTAAATCCGTCGGCTCGCCCGTACACACGATCGAATCTGTCTGCTGGGACGGTCTGGCAGACCGTTTCCAGCAGACAGATTTGATCGTGTGTACGCGGCCTAAGGTAGTATATGCTAACACATTTAATTTTTTTAGTACTTTTATTGCTTCAGTTTAATGCAGGGATCCTCAAACTATGGCCCTCCAGCTGTTGTGGAACTACACATCCCATGAGGCATTGCAAAACTCTGACATTCACAGACATGACTAAGCATGATGGGAATTGTAGTTCCTGAACAGCTGGAGGGCCATAGTTTGTGGACCCCTGGTTTAATGTATCTCAGCAGTTTGTAGGCCAGGCATGAATGGCTCTTCGACTGTGATAACATTTAAACATACCAATGACACGGAAAGTTATTAGGTCTGAATTTATGTTGGAGTGTCATTAATTCATTTACCCCAAATGTTCATTAACAATGTAAATGTATGCTGATGTTCCAAGAGACAAGGGAGTGACTAATGACTCCTCGCACTAACAACACTTAAAATGAATAGAAACTTAAGATAGCTAATCTTGAAGTAATCAAGACCCTCATTCAGCCTGGCGTCGCAGTATGCTCTAAAACAGCTGTCAACTGATTAAAAAAATTACGATATATATAAAAATCACATATAAATATCTCCCATACACACATTTCCTTTGCCCTTGAATGCTTTAGCATGAATCTATAATTATAAATTGTGCTTAAGTGTGATTTACACTGGGATAAACCACAGGCACTGGCTTACCGTCTCAAAAGATTTCATTGTAATTTGGAGAGTGATCTGCTCTGAACATCACAATCATTATATTAGTCCATATTGGTGTTTTCAATATAATATAGTAAAAATCAAATGTCTGTTGAGATTAAACCTGTTGGCATGCCAAATTTGATGGGAAGGCATTGCAAAGATGCAGTAACACATAGCAACCAATCAGATTTTTTCTTTAATCAGTCAAGAGCAATCAAAGATGATTGCTTATCTTGCTGTGGAATGCAGTAGTCTGCACATTTCCATTTTCCTTGCTGAATAAAGAGCATTGGGGTTGATTTACGAAAAGCAAATAAACTTTGCAGTTGCTACAAGGCTTAGTACATGAGGGAAAGCTCTGCTAACATCATCTATGGATGGATTGCATCATTATCCAGCACCTATAAATGCGGCCTTACCAGCAAGCAAAAATGCTGTTTTTTTTTTATTTTATTTTCCTTGCACGTGATTGGATATTTTTTAGCAAAGTGAAGCTTAACTTTGTTTACTAAGTTCTGGAGCAACTGCACTTATGCCGGGTACACACGATCATTTTTCGGCATGAAATGAAACAACGTTTTTAAAAACGTCATTTAAAATGATAGTTTTTCATCTTCTTAAAAACAACAAAAAAAAAAAAAATTGAGCACGCTGCATTTTTTAACGTTGTTTTAAAAAATTTCATTTTTTGGATTCTAAAAAATTATCGTGTGTGGGCTAAAACGACGTTAAAGCGGCGGTTCACCCAAACAAAAAATGTTAACATTACATTCAGCTGAGTTGTGAGATAACATTAGGCATTTTTTTTTTATTTCATTGCCGTACATACCGTATTTTCACCGCGGCTTCCGGGTATGTAATCTGCGGGACTGGTCATTCCTAATTGATTGGCAGGCTTCTGACCGGCTCATACAGCGCGTCACAAGTTGCCGAAAAAAGCCAGACTGCGAGTCGGCTCGATACGGCGCCTGCGCACCGACATTCGGCTTCTTTCGGCAACTCGTGACGCGCTGTATGCGCCGGTTGGAACCCTGTCAATCAATTAGGAACGCCCAGTTCCACAGATTACATACCCGGAAGCCGTGGTGAAAATACGGTATGTACGGCAATGAAATAAAAAAAAAACTGCCTAATGTCATGCTCACAACTCGGCTGAATGTAATGTTAAACATTTTTTTGGGGTGACCCCCCCCCCGCTTTAAAAATTACGTTTTAAACCCGCGCATGCTCAGAAGCAAGTTATGAGACGGGAGCTTGAATGAAACTTCCCCTTTAGAGTGCCGTTGTATGTGTTGTACGTCACCGCGCTTTGCTCATCATTTTTTTTAAATGATGGTGTGTGGGCAACATCGTTTGTAATGATGAAGTTGGAAAAAGTTTTTTCTACATGCTGAAAAACAACGTTTTTTTAATGCCGAAAAATGATCGTGTGTGATCATTAGAGAACGCAACTGAATTTTGTAAAGTGCACAGTCTATTTGGCTTTAGTAAATCAACCCCCTTGTGTTTTGGATGTGATCATTTCAGTGTAACTGTTGGAAATTACTTTCTGTAAGTCTAGACTAGAACCTACAATAGGCTCATGCTATTTTGAGTTACATGTAGTGATGCCTTGGAATGTTTTAAAAACGTTTGAAGCTGCACTGTGCGGTGGTTTAATACCTTGCTTCTATATACAACAAAATCTGCCAAATATTCTACAAAAAAAAAAAAAAGGATTCTGTTTAGTAATTTAACCACTTTAGCCCCGGACCATATTGCTGTCCAAAGACCAGAGCACTTTTTGTGATTCGACACTGCGTCACTTTAACTGACAATTGCGCGGTCGTGCGACGTGGCGCCCAAACAAAATTGGCGTCCTTTTTTTCCCACAAATATAGCTTTCTTTTGGTGGTATTTGATCATCTCTGCGGTTTTTATTTTTTGCTCTATAAAGCGACAATTTTGAAAAAAAATGCAATATTTTTTACATTTTGCTCTAATAAATATCCCCAAAAAAGATATAAAAAAACATGTTTTTTCCTCAGTTTAGGCCGATACGTATTCTTCTACATATTTTTCGTAAAAAAAATCGCAATTAGCGTTTATTGATTGGTTTGCGCAAAATTTATAGCGTTTACAAAAAAAGGGGGTAAATTTATGGCATTTTTATTAATATTTTTTTTTACTAGTAATGGCGGCGATCAGCGTTTTTTTTCGGTACACATTTGGCGGACACATCGGACACTTTTGACACTTTTTTGGAACCATTGGCATTTTTATAGCGATCAATGCTGTAAAAATGCATTGTATTACTATAAAAATGCCATTGGCAGTGAAGGGTTTAACACTAGGGGGCGGGGAAGGGGTTAAGTGTGTTCCTGGGTGTGTTCTAACTGTGTGGGGGGGGGGTGGCCTCACTAGGGGGAATCACTGATCTTCTGTTCATACATTGTATGAACAGAAAATCAGCGTTTCCCCCGCTGACAGGAACGAGAGCTTTGTGTTTACACACAAAGCTCCCGTTCCCCGCTCTGTAACGAGCGATCGCGTGTGCCCGGCGGCGATCGTACCCGCCGGGCACGCGCGCGGGACACGGGGGCGAGCGGAGGGCCCCCTAGTGGCCGCTAAAGAGAGGACGTAGAGCTACGTGCTTTTGCGGCACAGTGCCACCGTCCCGCAGTAATATGACGGCGGGCGGTCAGCAAGAGGTTAAAGAGCTTTTCTATGGAGTAATGAAAATTAGACTTTTGATTAACATTGTATATACAGTATGCATTTACTGTAATAATGTTTGCACATAAAAGACATTTATGTGTTTTTTTTTGTTTTTTTTTACTTTTTTCTTAAAAGTTTTGAAAAAGTTATAAAAGTTTCAAAATGTTATCTCTTAACAATTGCAGGCAAGCAGTCCTCCCTCCTAAACCAAACTAGGCCACATGGCCATGTTGTGGGGAAGGATACATTGTCCCTATGTTGATGAGGACAATTACATCTTCCCCACAAGCCCCCATATTTTATCCCCTTTCCCCAGTAATGCACAAACAGTTTAAACAGTAAATAAACACACCATGCACTTTGACAAGTAACTCATAAAAAAAGTACCATGATGTAATTAACCAATCATCAATTACGTCGTCCTGTGATGCAGGTCCTCATTAATTATAATAAATACCAACCGGCAGCCTTCTTGTGTGGTGACGTGATAGTTCTGAAAATGTAGTCATGTCAGATGATCTTCTCAACTTTGTAATTTCGTTGATAAGCGGTCACTTTACATTTTTGTTTGTTCTATATCTCTTTTTAAGGCACTAACTGTAAAGGAAAAAGTTTAGAAGACAATTCTATAGGCAAGAACACAGATGAATCAAGTACTACTTGCCTTTTTAATTGTTGTCGTATATTGAGCAGTTAGTGCATGCAGCAAGAAAAATCAGTTGCCGCTTTGCAGGATGGATGCTGAAATAATAAGCCAATCAAAGAACAAAAGAACTGTAACATACTTAACAGCTTGTTTCATAAAGAATATTTACATTATTTTTTTTCTGCTGATATAATGGGAAACACAGCTCGGCTAAGACATATGGAATGAATTACTTTAATTTTATAGTCAACTTGTAATGAGACCTTTTCATTGTAATCAACCAATTTCTGTTGAGATGTTTCAGTCTATTCATAGGCTTTTAAAACTCTGCACATATATGCTTTACAAGCAATAATATGTGAATCAAGAACTTTGTACTTATAGTCAATACACACTTTGCAGGAGTACATGTAATCAAATGGCTCAGTTATCAACTTGGAAGGAACTTTTTAGATCTCATCTTATAATGGTTGACTAGTTTACGGGTTTGCCTGTATTTTAATGTTAGTATTGACTTGATGTAAATGTATTTTTTTTAAATATGAAAAGAATATTACACAATGGTAGACTAGGATAGCATCAAAAATTCAGTGACTGCCTGAAGTGGGTATTAATCAGAAAATACTAAATAGTTTGTTAAATTGCTAAGTGGGATGCAGAGCAAGGGAAAACAAATGCCACATTTTAAATAGATTGAATTTTATTTCTTGCTGGTACTTCAGTTTTCTCCCACACTCCAAAGACATGCTAGTATCTAAATTGGCCCATGTATATTTATAAATGTGAGTAGGGTTGTCCCGATACCACTTTTTTAGGACCGAGTACAAGTACCGATACTTTTTTTTTGTTCATGTACTCGCCAATACCGATACTTTTTTTTAAATGTCATGTGACAGTTTTCAAACCACAATACAGACTTAGAGTTCTTCATAATTATAAAGAAAATATAACTCAAGACATTAGAAAAGAATAAAAATGAGTAAAAATGAATAAAAATGTTTTATTTGCTGCTACTAGTATCGGTATCGGGACAACCCTAAATGTGAGTTAGGCACCTTATGCAGGCCGTAGATCAGGGGGGCCAAACGTGGCCCTCGGAGCCCTCTGATGTGGCCCGCGACCTCCTGCTCTGGGGTGGAATAGAATAGTTATTAAAGGTCAGTTTTATTACTAAAATCACAGTGTATAAGTGGGCATATCTGTTCTGCAGTGGTTACTGGGCTGCTCTCAAACTGATCCACAGGTGCAGAGTAGTGCACATGCGGGTTACATGCACTAAGCCGTAGACTTCTGTTATTACCTGTGAGTTTGGTGAGCTTTCTGAAAGTGCACCAAACCTGCAGAATATAATATAAGTCTATTGCAAAGTGCAGGAAAGCCAAAGGTACACTGCCATGCACCAGCAGTGCAGGTAAATTGCAGTGCATCTGTGTGAAAGCAGCCTTGGGCCCCTTTCACACGGTCAGTCTAACCCAATTTGACCCTCCACTCACCTCTAAGGCCGCGTACACACCATCGGACATATCCGATGAAAACGGTCCGCGGACCATTTCCATCGGATATGTCCGATCGGGAGTTTGATCCGATGGCGTGTACACACCATCGGATCAAATTCCCCGCCGCCAGCGGGCGCGGTGACGTGGCGGTGACGCAGCGGTGACGTTGACGCCGCCGCGTCACCGCACCAGGAAGTAAAACACTTCCGCGCATGCGCCAAATCCATTCGGCGGCGGCGGTGGGGGACGACATGTCTGCTGGTAAGTGTACTAACCAGCAGACATGTCGGGCGGACAGATTCCCACCGGATGGATTTCAAAGCATGCTTTGAAATCTGTCGGGTGGAGAAATCTGTCCGCTAGCCCATACACACGAGCGGAGATGTCTGCTGAAACGGTCCATTGGACCGTTTTCAGCGGACATATCCCCTCGTGTGTACGAGGCCTAAGGCGTGGCGAATGTCATACCTCAAATCCAATCCGCCAAAAAAAAAGTATAGTGGGCATATACAGAGCAGACACGGACCTGCCATCCGCCCTCTGCGCTCATTATGGCCTGCGAACCGGTTACCAAGTCGCTTAAGTGGCCCTCGCTCTTCAAAAGGTAGGGCACCCCTGCCGTAGATAGTGCAAGTCTCTTAAATTCTTAGGATTCCCCTATCCACACAAACAGTATTTACAAGGGAATCCCTCAATTGTCATTCTCTCGACAGGGGAACCTGTCCCTGTTGGGAGAAGACAGTGATTATTGGTAGCAGCTATACCAGCTGCTAGTGATAATCGCAAGTAAATCCGTCAGGCTAGTTGTACCCTAGTTGATTGATTAACCACTTAACCCCCGGACCATATTGCTGGTCAAAGACCAGAGCACTTTTTGTGATTCGGCACTGCGTCGCTTTAACTGACAATTGCACGGTCGTGCGATGTGGTTTCCAAACAAAATAAAGCTTTCTTTTGGTGGTATTTGATCATCTCTGTGGTTTTTATTTTTTGTGCTATAAACAAAAATAGAGCGACTATTTTGAAAAAAATTCAATATTTTTTAAATTTTGCTATAATATCCCCAAAAAATATATAAAAAAACATTTTTTTTCCTCAGTTTAGGCCGATACATATTCTTCTACATTAGAAAATGGGGGTGATACTGCGCTGTCTAAATGAGATACGAATACAAAAGAAATTGCAAGCAGCTTACAATAATGAGATACTCACAACCAAAACAGTAAAAATAAAAAACAAGCTGCGCAACTATGAAAAACTCTAAGGTGATAAAGAGCAATACCAAACAGTCAATGCATCTATAAAGTCCATCAAGCTATTAACGCAAGTGGAAAAACATCTGATGGTATAAATCGGCAGTGAAATTCCTTGTATTCAAGCAGATGGTGACATCACAAACAGGAACCTCAGAAAAGTGCAAACAGATAGGGAAAACACCTCCACCGATGGAAAACACTGTCCCTTACCAGAGGGGAAGATCCCAACTAGAGATCTTCTGACCGCAGATGGCTTTTCTCCCCAGCCAGGGGGTTCGATGACACGAAGTCCTATGGTCAAAAACTCCTCTCGTAGTGGACAAGTGATCAATGTTGATTGATGCCAAATTATGAGAAAAAAAGGTACATAGTGTAAAACCATTTACCATTTATTAAAAATATATTAAGATTGCACTTACAAAAAAGTAGGTAAAATATGCATGTAAATGTAGCCGGTCGGCTAGCACAACTCCATATCTCCTGGACACGATTTGCAGTTATGGACCTCAGCACGCCGCCTCCCTACGCCGCTTCGTCTAAACAGACTTCGCACCGGGTGCATCTACGTTCGTGAAGCGGCGTATCTTACTCATTTGCATATTTATAATGGGAACGCTGAATTCAGCGTAACTATGCACCCACGATACGCCGGCATAGGCAAGTTACGTTGGACGGCTGAAGCCATGTTTTTCAGTGTATCTCGCTTTGTGAATTGGCACAAAGATGCGACGGCGCACATTTGAAATTACGACGGCGTATCTGGAGATACGCCGACGTAAATGCTTTATGAATCTGGCCCATAGTTTCCACTGTAGCCCAGGAATAACTATATAACCCATATCTTAGTAGGTTTGCAGTTGTGCTATACTCTTTCAATTTTTGGGTGATGAATTGAACAGTCAGTCCTCCATGAGTTTTTCAAAGATTTTTTTTTTTTTTTTATAGCCTAACCCTGCTTTAAACTTTTTCACAAGTTTATCTTTCATTTTACTTAATTTTGTTTTTCTTTATCCCTGACCTGTCTGGTGTGTTCCTTTGGCCTTCATGATGCTGTTTGTTCACGAAGGTTCTCTAACAAACCTCTGTGGACTTCACAGAACACACTGATTAGGTGACTTCTGAAGGCAATTGGTTCCACCAGATTTTAGTTAGGGGTATCAGAGTACTGGGGGGGCTGAATACAAATACACACCACACTTTTCAGATATTTATTTGTAAAACGTTTTGAAAACCATTTATCATTTCCCTTCCACTTCACAATTATGTGCCACTTTGTGTTGGTCTATCACATAAAATCCCAATAAAATACATTTACGTTTTTGGTTGTAACATGGCAAAATGTATGAATACTTTTTTAAGGCACCTTATACAAATAACAATTATACTATACTAATATTAGTTATATGTAAAATACATTTCAGATTTTTAATGAATGTATAAATGGATTATTTTTTTCCCATCTGCTTGGAGTTCAGCTTTAACTCCAAACCTATTTATTTCTACTATAGTTTATTCCTGCCAGAAATATAGTACAACTTATTTGCTGCACGTAGGCACAAGTGAAGGACTTTGGTAATTTAATAATTATCGCTTGATATCACTGGAATTAATTTTCAGCATTATTGATATTCTTGGTTGAGAGCTACATTAACTTGGGTACTCCACACTATTTTTTTCCTCCACGTCGTCCTCTTCGGTTCCCAAAGGCTGGGCGGAGTTTGGCTTTGTCATTTTCGGAGCCGAGTTTTTGAAACTATGTGTATCTAATTTAAATCTTCATCTTTCAGTCTTCGTTGCCAGATGGTATTTAATACAGCCGGTTGGTTGGTTGGTTGATGTGCAAATCTCTAGACACTGCAACTTAGTGCTGTGTGATTTAGTAAGTCCACTGCAAATACTAACAGTTGAAAGCATTGTATTTCTTCTCAATATTCCCTCAGAAGGTTTGCACCCTGATGTAGAGTGATATCGACAATCAAATGCCAGGTGCAAATGAAGTGGAGGGGAAAAGGATTATAACAGTGTTGAAGTAATACTTACTTTACCAAATGACAGCTCCCTGTATTTCTTCTAAATGCAGTACTGATTATACGATGATTATTAGGCGTCATGTGTGCCTGTTGTCAGCTCCAGGGCACAAGTGTTTAAACTGGTTTTAAAAACTGGAGGGCAAAACAATACTGAAATGGATTAGCTGTAATTTAATTTGGGAAAAGAAAATTGTTTTAAGAGGTGACACACATTTATAATAGTATAAAAAAAGGGAGATTTAGGAACACAGAGCATAAATACAGTAACACTTTGCAAAGACCAGGCTGCACAATAAAAAGACCAACAAATGTATTGAGGCCTCAGTTAATTTTTTTTTTATAAAGTATGCCTTATATCAAATCCATAAATTTAAAGTTAAGCCTGGACCAATGTGTTAAAACTGCTCCCCTTTGCTTTTCTTTGTTATAAGATATAAAAGTTGCTTACTTTCAGAGTATGTATTTGATATGTTTTGACTATGTGTTATTGTGTGGTACTTAGGTACCCTGGCTGTAATTTGTACTCTGATTTTTTTTTCTTTTTCTCTAATAAAAAAAAAAAAGATTGAAGAAAAAAAAAAACTGCTCCAAAGCTGTTTTACAAAATCATCCCACTTGGCCTTGCAATAGAATGCAAGAAATACAAAACCTAATAAGGTTCTTGCACCTACGCAAATGGTAACTCGTACCAAGAATAAGTGAAATCAAATTAGGAACCGTGTTGACTAATAAAGTATCAAATAAAGGAACGGCTCATTATAAGGTAACAGCTACCTACAAATGGTTAAATGGAATTACCGTATTTATCGGTATATAACACAACATTTTTGACCCTGAATATAGAGGGTAAACTGTGCCTGCGTGTTGTACACCAATATCAGTTTTTTTTTACCAATGGGAGGGGCCGGGGATCAGGCAGTCTGCCTCGGGTGCCACCCATTGGGAGGGGGTGTTAGGCCGGCTTCCCCTACCTCTCCTGGCCCTGGGACAGCACTGCCAGTAAAAAATAAAAATACATTACTGCTAGCCCTCATATATCATAGTCATATATCGCTCCTCCTGTGTCACTCTCACTCTGTGTCACTCTCAATCTAAATAGCCTCTGATTACCTCAATAATCACTGCTCGTTGTAGCTGCTCTCCTCCTCCCGCTCTGCTTCCTCCTTGAGTTACTTTTGATTGGAGGAGGAGAGCGGTCATGTGACCGTCAATAATTGAGAGGAGAGCAGTCACATGATTGGGCCCGGGAGTGCAGGGGAGGGGGGCTTTATAATGAAAGTGTGTTGTGCAAGAGGCTGTGTACTATGCAGGGGACTGTGTGTTGTGCAAGAGGCTGTGTACTATGCAGGGGACTGTGTGTTGTGTATGGGGCTGTGTGTCGCGCAAGGGTCTGTGTACTATGCAGGGGGCTGTTTTTTTTCCCCCCTAAAACTTCCCTCTTAAAGTGAACGTGCGTGTTTTACGCTAATAAATACGGTAATATAAACAACGCTCCCAAATATAGGGTATTCAGTAGAAACAAACATATAATCACAGTGAAGTGAAAATGCATTAAAAAGGCCATATAAACCACCACCAAAGTGATGTGAATAGTGTGACTATATATATATATATATATATTTATGATAGTCCATAAAATAAACAAGGTCCAAATGGGATCAAGATAAAGTGAAATAATTCATCCACCAGAAGTGAAGACAAAGTAATGTCCTTTCCACCAACATATAGATGCACAGCACACTCACCAGACTCTGTTGACCCCTATTACAGGGAGTCACAAACAGCAAAAGGATATTCCCTGGAATTCAGAGGCTGGTCACCACAAACCTGAATCCAGACTGCTGTTAGCATCCACCCAAATATCCTGGTATGGAGATCCTCTAAAGGTGTATAACACAGCGCTCCAGTGCACTAGTATAACTCAACATGGGTTTGCAGATGAGAGGGAAGAGAGTTCAACACAGTTTGAACCTTTGAGGATCAATGTTTTATTTTCCTCTGCATGGACTATGCACAATAGTGTATTGCAGTGCCAAATGATTTGGAAATTTCTGTGTGATACAGTAAAAATGCCCGAAAAACTCAACATCCCATTCATTTAAATGGTCCCTGTTCACATCTGAGCTTTTTGTAGCCTGAAGCAAAATGCCTGAATCTTAAAAAAGTACATGGGCTTCTTTTTGGGCAAATGCTTTTTGCATTGGTGACCTTTTAACCTGTGCAAAATTGCGGTAAAAACGCTTGACTTTCTGTCTAAAAACTAAACGCTCAGGTGTGAATGCAGCCTTAAGAATTCATTCAAACTTCCATTCAAACAAGTCTGGGACCTGCAATAATACAAACTGCTTCTCACAGTTGAAGTAGAGTTTACAGGAAAGGTCAACGTGGAGGGACAGGGAAGGGCAACTATAACAAACACCTGCAGGTACTAAAGACAGGATGAAGAAACAAACGCTGTAAAAGATTGCAGGTAAACCTGTGCAACTGAAGAACACAGCAGTTTTGGGTTCTTTCAAGTTTATTGTACCTGTATACTCTTGGATGCCCCACATGTTCAGATTTATTGTACAAACACATCATTATCAAGAATGAAAATAAGGGGAAATGCAACATTTTTTATTTGTACTCAGAACAAGTGGTAAGGCGATATTGTCCAATGAGAACACGTTTTACTGTTGTATCTCCCACTACAGTTAGAAACACAGATAAGGTCCCACTTAACCCCTTCTGCACCCCCTGGTGCACCCCTCCCAAACTGCAATTGTCATTTTCACAGTAAAAAATGCATTTTTATAGCATTTTTTGCTGTGAAAATGACAATGGTTCCAAAAATGTGTCAAAATTGTCTGATGTGTCTACCATAATGTCGCAGTCATGAAAAAATCGCTGATCGCCGCCATTAGTAGTAAAAAAATATATATTAATAAAAATGCAATAAAACTATCCCCTATTTTGTAAACGCTATAAATTTTGCGTAAACCAATCGATAAACGATTATTGCGATTTTTTTTTTTTACCAAAAAGAGGTAGAAGAATACGTATCCTCCTAAACTGAAGAAAAATGTATTTTTTTAAAATATTTTTGGGGGATATTTATTATAGCAAAAAGTAAAAAATATTGAATTTTTTTCAAAATTGTTGCTCTATTTTTGTTTATAGCGCAATAAATAAAAACTGCAGAGGTGATCAAATACCACCAAAAGAAAGCTCTATTTGTGGGATAAAAAAAAAGGACGCTAATTTTGTTTGGGAGCCACGTCGCACGACCGCGCAATTGTCAGTTAAAGCGACGGAGTGCCGAATCGCAAAAAGTGCTCTGGTCTTTGACCAGCAATATGGTCCGGGGCTTAAGTAGTTAAAGTGGAAGTAAACCCTCCTATTGTTTTCAGCCAAGGAAGCTGCCATCTTGACCTCTGTTTAATCTGGAACTGCCATGATGCTGCACATGTGACCTGTTATGAAACAAGCCATTGGATGGTTTGGCAGTTTGGTTGAGAGCACAAACAAATGTGACAGCTAGCATTTCCGGCATGCCGGAAATGTTAACTGTTTTCTGTAACTATCAAATTAAAGGGTTTACTTCCACTTTAAGCGTTTTGTTTACAGACAGAATCACTTTTAAGGCACTCTGCCTAACACAAGTGTATTCAAGGAAACGCTCTCCAATATCTATGCGAAAAAATAAAAGCCCGTAACCCAAATCGCATCCTGCGATCCAAAAATCAAAACCTACTGCAAATACCCAAGGCAAGATACAAATCCAAAAGAGATCGGAGATTTGCTGTCCAAGGACCTCGACTGTGGAATGCACTACCAACCACCATCCGACTGGAGTCGGACCACTTGGCCTTCAGGAGAATGATTAAAACTCATCTCTTCTGAGGTAAAGGGTTTCCTTACCGAAGGAATGGTAACAGCGCCCAGAGGCGATTCAGTTTGCAAGTGTTGCGCTTTATAAGTTACTCACTCACTCAGGTGTTTTTCATTTTTGCCTGTTTTGAAAAAATATCTATCTATCTATCTATCTATCAATCTATCTATCTATCTATCTATCTATCTATCTATCTATCTATCTATCTATCTATCTATATATATATAGATATGTATATATAGATATGTATATATATATATATGTATATATACAGTGCAGAAAATAAGTATTTGAACACCCTGCTATTTTGCAAGTTCTCCCACTTGGAAATCATGGAGGGGTCTGAAATTGTCATCGTAGGTGCATGTCCACTGTGAGAGACATAATCAAAAAAAAAATTCCAGAAATCACAATGTATGATTTTTTTTAACTATTTATTTGTATGATACAGCTGCAAATAAGTATTTGAACACCTGAGAAAATCAATGTTAATATTTGGTACAGTAGCCTTTGTTTGCAATTACAGAGGTCAAACGTTTCTTGTAGTTTTTCACCAGGTTTGCACACACTGGAGGAGGGATTTTGGCCCACTCCTCCACACAGATCTTCCCTAGATCAGTCAGGTTTCTGGGCTGTCGCTGAGAAACACAGAGTTTGAGCTCCCTCCAAAGATTCTCTATTGGGTTTAGGTCTGGAGACTGGCTAGGCCACGCCAGAACCTTGATATGCTTCTTACAGAGCCACTCCTTGGTTATCCTGGCTGTGTGCTTCGGGTCATTGTCATGTTGGAAGACCCAGCCTCGATCCATCTTCAAAGCTCTAATTGAGGGAAGGAGGTTGTTGCCCAAAATCTCGCAATACATGGCCCCGGTCATCCTCTCCTTAATACAGTGCAGTCGCCCTGTCCCATGTGCAGAAAAACACCCCCAAAGCATGATGCTACCACCCCCATGCTTCACAGTAGGGATGGTGTTCTTGGGATGGTACTCATCATTCTTCTTCCTCCAAACACGGTTAGTGGAATTATGACCAAAAAGTTCTATTTTGGTCTCATCTGACCACATGACTTTCTCCCATGACTCCTCTGGATCATCCAAATGGTCATTGGCAAACTTAAGACGGGCCTTGACATGTGCTGGTTTAAGCAGGGGAACCTTCCGTGCCATGCATGATTTCAAACCATGACGTCTTAGTGTATTACCAACAGTAACCTTGAAAATGGTGGTCCCAGCTCTTTTCAGGTCATTGACCAGCTCCTCCCGTGTAGTCCTGGGCTGATTTCTCACCTTTCTTAGGATCATTGAGACCCCACAAGGTGAGATTTTGCATGGAGCCCCAGTCCGAGGGAGATTGACAGTCATGTTTAGCTTCTTCCATTTTCTAATGATTGCTCCAACAGTGGACCTTTTTTCACCAAGCTGCTTGGCAATTTCCCCGTAGCCCTTTCCAGCCTTGTGGAGGTGTACAATTTTGTCTCTAGTGTCTTTGGACAGCTCTTTGGTCTTGGCCATGTTAGTAGTTGGATTCTTACTGATTGTATAGGGTGGACAGGTGTCTTTATGCAGCTAATGACCTCAAACAGGTGCATCTAATTTAGGATAATAAATGGAGTGGAGGTGGACATTTTAAAGGCAGACTAACAGGTCTTTGAGGGTCAGAATTCTAGCTGATAGACAGGTGTTCAAATACTTCTTTGCAGCTGTATCATACAAATAAATAGTTAAAAAATCATAAATTGTGATTTCTGGATTTTTTTTTTTGGATTATGTCTCTCACAATGGACATGCACCTACGATGACAATTTCAGACCCCTCCATGATTTCCAAGTGGGAGAACTTGCAAAATAGCAGGGTGTTCAAATACTTATTTTCTGCACTGTATATATATATATATATATATATATATATATATATATATATATATTTATTTATTTATATAGAGATATATAGATATATTTTTAAACATTTCTAAACGTACAAGCGGCATAACGGACGTTTTTAAACATGGGTTACTATCAAGTTAAATAGTTCAGGAGAGGTTGTAAAAACATCCCATGTACATGAAGCCTTAATCCCCGGCCTGTGTGCTCATACTGGTGCTGAATGTCAGGCAACCTCCTTAGAACTGGAATTGTTCCATAGTTCACATGACAGCAGCAGCTGGAGGTAGCTGTGAGAGTATAGGGCACTTTAAAGGCAGCTGCTACTGTGGTGGGACCCAGATTGCGGGGACAACAAGTGTGCTGCCTAACCACACAGCACTGTGTATTGATATCTTAGCTAATATCTCCCATGCATTCAAATATCTGAATAAAGCGCCGTCTTTCTAGCTGTTTTTCTGCCTCCTTTAAAACGATTGACATATCTGATTGTCTCCATAAGGCACTTGTTTTCTTCTTCCTTTTTATTATTGTATGGTTATACATAAAACTGTATGTCAGTGTAATTCTGCTCAGACTGTTGCTATAAAATAAATATTTTATTTTGGTGCGTGATATAAAACAAGATCATCAAGGACTGTGCAAGAGCATCAGCTTTAAGGATTTTCTCCATAAATGTGGTTTTGGTGGATTTCACATTTAAAACCATCTGCAGTCACAACTGCTTACTCATAGACCCAAATTCCTTCACTGCTCTCAACCTGAGACAATCCTACTGATTAATAATAAATGCTATCACTCCCTTGTTCCTCTTGAAAAACCATCATTATGCTGTCAAAATTCCATGGTTACAATCATAATTAATAATTTAGATTTGAGTATAAACATGTGAGATTTTACTTTTGTCAGTTAAATTTTGTCAGCTATGTAAATAACATTTACAGAAATACTAAGATACTGATCATGATTATATGGGGTATAGAAATATTCCTTTAGAATAGTGTTACTAGTGTTAATAGTTACTTCTTATTTACCAGTAACTAACTAGTTTGCGGTAAAGATACCTAAACTCCACTGAGCAGTTGTAATAATCTGAATCTACTCTCTTGAATTGTAATAGTATTGCAACCCTACTTCTCAGAGATTTTTTATTTACTTGTATTCTCTCCTTGTGAGGCTGTGTAGAACTGACCTATGTTCTCTATAAAAGTAGGCATTGCTGATTTCACCATCCACACATCCAAAATGGATGAGAAAATCCTCCCCGCTGTGTCGTTGTATTGTGACAGCGGGACTCCACCACTGTCAGAATACACCGATCAGTGCTGCAGCTCTTTGGCTTATCATGATTGACCACAACTATACATTGAATAAATTCATCCGGTTCCTACTAAACTGGACACATTTCAATCCATGCATGGCCAGCTTGTGCTTGGAGCTGATAATAGACATTAAAAAATATATATATAGTTTGTCAGGTGCTGTTGGAATTGTTTTGATAGAGAATTCTCTGTTGGCCCTCAGACAGCAAACAGACCAGCCTCCATTGAGGGAATACAAGCACATAGCAAACATTTATAACCATTTTATCTTTTAGTCAATCTATTTTCATATTTGCACATTCATTTATCAATTATACTATTTTGGTTATTTATACATTTTACCATTCTATGCTATTGGACTGCAATACTATCTCTTGATTTTTTCCAAGTAGCAAACAACTATAACTGAGAAGTAAGGCTGCACTACTGCAACAACTTAAAGGGGTAATTCCCCCAAAAACCTTTTTTTAACATTGATTGAGGCTCGTTATGTCAAGGGGAATCGGGTGGTTTTTTATTAGAAACAAAGCAATACTTACCGTTTTACAGATGCATCGTCTCCGTCGCTTCCGGGTATGATCGTCTGGTCTGGGCGTGACTATTTGATTGACAGGCTTCCGACGGTCGCATACATCGCGTCACGAGTAGCCGAAAGAAGCCGAGCGACGGTGCGGCTCTATACTGCGCCTGCGCACCGTCCGGCTACTTTCGGAAAATCGTGACGCGATGTATGCGACCTCGGAAGCCTGTCAATCAAATAGGCACGCCTATAGTCGGAGCCCATACCCGGAAGCGTCGGAGACGATGCATCTCTAAAACGGCAAGTACTGCTTCATTTCTAAAAAAAAAAAACCTGATTCCCCTTGACATAACGAGCCTGAATAAATGTTAAAAAAAAGGTTTTTGGGGGAACTACCCCTTTAAGTGTTATGATTCGAACTCATTCAGGTACACAATCCTGGCAGTCTTTGTCAAAGTGTGCTTATTATTTTACTAGAAATAACAGTAATCAGCGGTTTTAATCAGGACTCTGATTTTGCGTCGGACAAATCAGACACTTTTGACAAATTTTTGGGACCAGTAACATTTTTACAGCGTTCATTGCTATAAAAATGCACTGATTACTGTATAAATGTCACTGGCAGGGAAGGGGTTAACAACCTGAGAGAACCGGGATCTCAGTTTTTGCTCTGTCACAAGCGATCGCGTGTGCCCGGCGGGTCATCGCGGCCGCCGGGCACTCGCATTGGCTTCGGCGGCGAGCCACGTGCGCGCCCCCTAGTGGTCAAAAGGCGAACCGACGTAAGGTAACATTGTTTCGCCCAGGGGAGCCAACCTGCCGCAGTACAACTGCGGCGGCTGGTCGGGAAGGGGTTAAAGTACTGTAGTACCATATCATATGCCCTGCTTATATAGAGGAGTAAATCTTCCAGAGGTCAAGTGGTTAAATCGCACCTGAACTGGACTGGAAAATGCACAGGGCCCTTTTTTAAGTCACATCACATGCAGCCTGCATATATGTGAATCGGCTCCACTGAAATCTGGCCTGGTTCACATGATATATTATGTTCGGATGTGGTTCAAAACGCATCCGATTCGCATATATGTGAACTGAGCCTAAGTTGGTAAGTTGCAAATTATGCTTTAAACATGAGGCCATTAACCACTTAAGACCCGGACCAATACGCTGGTAAATGACCCAAGGTGTTTTCGCGATTCGGCACTGCGTCGCTTTAACAGACAATTGCGCGGTCATGCGACGTGGCTCCCAAACAAAATTTGCGTCCTTTTCTTCCCACAAATAGAGCTTTCTTTTGGTGGTATTTGATCACCTCTGCGATTTTTATTTTTTGCGCTATATACAAAAATAGAGCAACATTTTTGAAAAAAAAACACTTTTTTACCTTTTGTTAAAAAAAAATCAAATAAACTAAATTTTAGTCAAACATTTAGGCCAACATTTATTTAGCCACATGTCTTTAGTAAAAAAAAAAAACGCAATAAAAAAAAATAGCTACCTAGCGGGAACAGCGACACTAATACAGCGATCAGAAATATGATCGCTTAGTGACGCTGGCAATAGGGAGTGAAAGGG
This sequence comes from Rana kukunoris, assembly GCA_029574335.1. NCBI lineage: Eukaryota > Metazoa > Chordata > Amphibia > Anura > Ranidae > Rana > Rana kukunoris. The sequence goes on along the minus strand of CM056053.1, from coordinate 110,531,717 downwards.
TTAACTAGGGCGGTGATCAGGGGGTTAAAACTTTATTAGGGGGGGTGGGGGGGCTATCCTGAACCTAACACTAACTGATTTTACACTGCCTGTCACACTGACACTAAATGCAGTGATTAGATCACTGCATTCAGTGACACTGTGACGGGGGTGGGGGGGGGGCGATCACAAGGGGTTAATGTGCCTATGTGAGTGTGTGTCAGTGTTGTGTTGATGCACACTTACTTGTGATGTCTTCTCTCATCAGCAGCGGTGGGAAACACCGCTGCGATGAGAGGTGACATAATTTCCTCCTTCCTGTGTAAACACAGGAGGAGGAAGTTACACGAAGGGGGAGCGCTCCCATTGGCTGGGAGCGATCGCGGGGGGGCGGGTAAACGCCGACATCCGCCCGCTCGTCCCGGATCGCTCCCGGAGCCAGGGGGACCCCCGCACGCCGCGGAGGGGGTCCCGATGGGACCCCCGAACCGCACTTAGGCGGGGACGTAAATTTACGCCCTTGTGCCTGTACGAGCCATTCTGTGGCCGTATATGTGCGTGCGGGGGTCCTTAAGTGGTTAAAGTGTTTGTAAATCCAACCAGACAACTTGCACTTACAGGTAAGCCTAGATTAAGGCTTACCTGTAGGTGCAAGAAATATCTCCTTAAAGCGGAGGTTCACCCAAAAATCAACTTTCTGCCATTAGATCCAGCATAATGCTGACATCTGCAGTATGCTGTTTTTTTTTTTTTTTTTTTTGTACTTATCGTTTTATCAGCCGTTGTTATCTGGCTCCGAGCGGGGATTCCTTCCGGGTATAGGCGTTCCTAAGCCAAGCGGAGTTGATTGACGGGCTGCTAAAGCGCATCACGCTTTCCGAAAATACCCGAAATGACACTCGGGTGTTTACGGCGCCTGCGCAGTCAGCTTTACACGGCAGGCGCAGGCGCCATAAACACCCGAGTGTCACTTCGGCTATTTTCGGAAGGCGTGACACACTTTAGCAGCCCGCCAATCAACTCCGCTTGGCTTAGGAACGCCTAGTCCCCGCAGGATTCCCCGCTCGGAGCCGGAAACAATGGCTGAGTACAAAAAAAAATAAAAAACAGCATACTGCAGATGGGGACATGGCGGCGGAGGGCAACGAGGAGCGCTTCGGGGGCTTCGATCTCAGGTAAGTGCCACATAATGAGCTAGTATGCTATGTATACTAGCGCATTATGCCTTTTTATTGCAGGTTTTTTTTTACAGGATTTTTTTGGGGGGGTTTACTTCCTCTTTAAGTTTGCAGAAGACATCAAATGATGAAATGGTCTATTGTCAGTCTAATAAGTAATCAATTTTTGCAGTGCATGTACACTATAAATTCCATCAACCGATTCTTTAAGAAAAGTGTATGCCCGAGTCTGCAATAGGATACACAGCAAGTTCAGTTAGCTAGAAGACCAAGTGAAGGCATCCTCCTTCTGAATGGCAATTAGATGTGGTGATCAAGCAAGCAGATAGCCTTAAACAGAAGGTAGGCTATTTGTATCAATTTGGTAAAACTGAGATGATAATGAAATGTGTTACCAAAGCCATGCTGTATAAAATGGTCTTTGCATCCTCTAGGGTTATACAAATTGTACAGGTGATTGCCAAATATGAAGTCCCCTCTGCTCAGAGCAACGTCATAAGTGTAACCAGAGTACAGCAACTGTTCCCCTAGATTTATCATATTCGTTGTGACCCGCTAGCTTGCTATTCCTGCCGCCAAGGAGTTTTCTCCCCCTAATGAAAATCTTTTTCAGTCTAATAGTGATTCAGCTGTGAAATCCGGCATACATTAATGATGACAAAGAAGTTCTAGAATGAGCCAACATTTGCTTTTGTTCTTTTTTGCATTGCTTAATGATGAATTGCACACACAAGTGTTCCAGGTTATTTTAATTTTCCTTTTCCCTCACTGTAATAATAAATGTCTTCAGTGTTTACCTTTCCTGTTACAGCTTCTTATTATTACTAATCAGTTCTAATTATATTTTTTTTAAGCAAACCTGGAGATATATTTAATTCTATTACAGAGCTTTACAGAAAGAAAAAAAATCATTAAACTGAACATGTAGACACTATTTTATACAATGGCAATCAGAATCATCCTCTTTGTTAAAAAGTTTTGTGTGGTGGAAACATGTCTCCAGCTTGTAGAACAAAGTGTATATACAAAGTAGACGTGAAAGTCAGCAGTGCCGTTGGCATATGATAACTCTTTTGCTATATGTCATGTATGTGTATTTAATCAAACTAGCAAAAAATACAGTTACTGATCTCTTTTATAATTGGAAAACGTACCAAAAAAAGGAACCTACAACATGGTATGTCTTATCTTTTATCACATTCACAAGATTTATTAATAGTTATTTGTTTATTTTTACCCTTTTTTTTTTTTAGATATTTTTTTTTCTTATTATAGTGGATGGGAGATTTGGAAATATGTTTGAAATGCAAGGTCTAGTTTTATGTTCCTTGGATTTTTTTTCCAATTCCAGCATTCTGCAGTGTACTGTAAATATCAATAGGAATTAAAAAAAATAAAAATAAATTAATTTAAAACCATGTTTTAAGACTTTTCGGGGTTATTCACAAAAGGCAAATCCACTTTGCACTACAAGTGCAAACTACAAATTCCCTTGAAATTGCACTGAAAGTGCACTTGGAATTTCAGTCGCTGTAAATCAATAGGAATTAAAATACATGAATTTAAAACCATTTTTTTAAGACTATGGCGGTTATTTACAAAAGGCAAATCCACTTTGCACTACAAGTGCAAACTACAAATGCAAAGTGCATCTGAGGGGTAGATCTAAAATGAGGGGGAGCTCTGCTGATTTTATCATCCAATCATGAGCAAGCTAAAATGCTGCTTATTTTCCTTGCATGTCCCCCAGCGACTGCACTTCCAAGTGCAATTTCAACTTGTAGTGCAAAGTGAATTTGCCTTTAGTAAATCAACCCCCAATGGGGTTGATTTACTAAAGCTGGAGAGTGCAAAATCTGTTGCAGCTGTGCATGGTAGCCAATCGGCTTCTAACTTCAGCTTGTTCAGTTAAGCTTTGACAATATAATCTGGAAGCTGGTTGGTTTCTATGCAGAACTGCACCAGATTTTGCCATTTCCAGTTTTAGTAAATCAACACCAATGCGCACATGTTGTTACTGTTTGATATTTACTCATTCTTCTGTGGTTCAAACATTCCTCTGTTTATATATATATATATATATATATATATATATATATATATATATAAACAAATTTAGGCAGAAGCATATCACAGCCCCAAGAGGTATAAGTGTTTTGAAACGTTTAATAAGGCAGTTCATGAGATTATTACATCACAATTCAGGAATAAACGTTCTGGTATAGAATGGCCATAACAATCGGAAAATGGATTTGCTGTCATCTTATATGTGGAGGTGACATCCAATTTCTGTGCCAATGTACATTTTCCGTTTACTAGCAAAACATGGGACTAGGAATTTGGGTACACATACATAAGTATGATATAACATTTAGCAATATTTATGCAGATATCAAAATCCAACATGTTATGGGGGGGAAGGGGGTCAGGTCTGATAGCAGAAAACCTATAGGGCCCCGTACACACGAGCAAATAAATCTGTTCAAATCGGTCTGACAGACCGATTTGATCAGATTTGTCTACTGGCTGTTTTGGTTTGATCGCTGTACACACGATCAAACCAAAATCCCCGCCGGCAGACAGCGCGGTGACGTGGTGGTGACGTTGACGCCACCACGTCACCGCACCCGGAAGTAAAACACTTCCGCGCATGCGTCAAATCCATTCTGCAGCAGACATATTGGTCCGACGGGTTCCCAGCAGACAGATTTTAAAGCAGGCTTTAAAATCTGTCTGCTGGACAAATCCGTCGGCTCGCCCGTACACCCGATCGAATCTGTCTGCTGAGACGGTCTGTCAGACCGTTTTCAGCAGATAGATTTGATCGTGTGTACGCGGCCTAGGAGTTTAAGGAAGAATGTGAAGAAAAAATTGTGTCCCAAAGACAGTATAGTGTTAAATACTGTATATGGGAGTGTGTGATCTACATGAACAAACTGAAAATTATTCCTAAACTAGGTCTATGGAAGTTGCAATGGCACTGTAAAAATAAACAAATTTAAAGCATGCAGTGTATTTGTGCATTTAGTGACTCTACCCCAATTACTTCAGGTTCACCACTGGCTGCTTACATTGGCTGATAACAGGAGTGCTGTTAAGTTTGTGAGGCTCAGTTTTTTATCTTTGAAAAAAAAAATATATATATATATATATATATATATATATATATATATGCATTTTCTTGGTTCATGGTTATTAGCATATGTCACAATCTCATACTGTATATAGCTTAGAAAAGCTTAAAAAACAAATAAATGTGTGTGTGTGTGTGTATATATATATATATATATATATATATATATATATATATATATATATATATATATATATTTAACACTTTTGTTTAAAATATATAATGTGTTGTGTTTCATCAGCTTATAAAGCCTCCAAGGTTGAATCTTCTAAACATCATCTGTAACTTCTAGATGGAAGATATTTCCACTACTTAACAATGTGAGATTAGAGAGAAAATATTTAAATCAGTGATACTAGATGCCATGCATATCTGCTATGCAGCGCAATTAAATCTTAATTTTCATAGACCGCAAAGCTGTAGGACTACAGCGTGTGTAAAAAGACAACAGAATGTGAAAAGGAAAATATATATTAAATAAACAGCAAATTTCTGTTTCTTAAGGAATGTAAATTTGCAAGAATTGCTTTCCTGGTGGGCATTTTACTATGCCGTCAGCACTAATTTACATCAAATTTGATTTGCTTACTTATGGACAGAACAGATGTTATCTTAATGGAAGAAAAAGGATATTAGGAATCCACATTGATCCACGCTGTCTATTAAATATTCCCTCACCTTGCAATCTGATTTCACAAAACTTTAGAAAGATCAAAGTTTGTTTCTTTATATGTCTCATTCATCTCCCGTTCTTTTGGAAGTGTGCACATTCCGGTGCCATGTCCATTAATAGATAGGCTTGTATGAATAAGCTTGATTTAATCTGGTGCTTAAGTGTTCCAACTTTTGACAGGTGAAAATAGGTAAACACATACTTATTGGAGTAGTGAACTGGCATTGGAAGAGAACAAAATTGCTGTAGCCAAGCATGCTGCGGGGCCTAAGAAGTCGCCACTGCCCCTCATATGGAGAAGTTACCTCTTTATGATGCGGGTAACACTCTATTCTTGTGGAGTTCAGAATACTAGAGTACCAGCCTACTCTTTTAATGTTTTTTGTTAAAGTGTTTGTTACTCTAAAAAAATAGATCCTGTTCCCTTAAAGCATGTTATGAAGCACAGTGCTTGTGTTGTGTAATTTTGCCCCTGTATAGCCTGAAATACCTGGCTGATCCTGCCTGGTTCTGCCCTCCTCCATGTAAATTGATCATGGTTTATCATGGCTGCTGAGGCCTGACACTGTGGTCAGTTTACAAGCCTCTTCCATCCGCAGCTCTCCTCTCTCCTCTCCACCCCCCCTGCCTGTCAGCTCCTGGTGCTATAGCAGGTTCATACAATTCCTTCTGTTAAATAAGGACATGTGCCCCACTGCATGTGTTTTATAAAAAAAAAAACACTTCTTTCAGAGTGTTTGACGTAAAATAGCATTGCTATCTGCTGCCATAACCCCGTTATCTTTTTAAACAGCGGGCAGTCCGGTTTCAGATAAAAGTGGTCTCTGTGGTGGACCACTTATCTGTGTCGGGCGAGGTGCCCCTCCCACCGCACCCCGGTGATCTCTGTTGCTTACTGAAGGCGTCGGAAGCGGCGGAGACGATCCGGTCCTTTCCCCTTTAAGGCGAGTGTAGGGAAAGATGGCCCCCACTCAGCTTCATACCATTTTTTTTATTTGTACACTGTAAACATCACTTGTAATAAAAAAAAGCATGACAGGACCTTTTAATGTGAGATCTGGGGTCACAAAGACCTCAGATCTCACATTTGAGCGGGTTGCCTATTGCAGATTCAGTCTTCCCAGACTGGTGCAGGTCTACAGTTTTGTTTCTGGTGTCCTTCGACAGCTCTTTGATCTTCACCATAGTGGAGTTTGGAGTGTGACTGTTTGAGGTTGTGGACAGGTGTCTTTTATACTGATAACAAGTTCAAACAGGTGCCATTAATACAGGTAATGAGTGGAGGACAGAGGAGCCTCTTAGGCCGCGTACACACGATCAAATTTGTCCGCTTAAACTGGTCCGACGGACCAGTTCAGTGGACATATCCGATCGTGTGTACATGCTAGCGGACATGTTTGTCCAGTGGACAAATTTTAAAGCATGCTTTAAAATTTGTCCGCCAGAGACATGTCCGTCGGATATGTTCGCTGGTTAGTACACTAACCAGCGGACATAACTGCCCGCACATGCATCGAATGGATTCGACGCATGCGTGGAAGTTTTTCACTTCCTGGTTTGGTGACGTGGCGGCGTTAACGTCACCGCCACGTCACCGCGCTGTCTGCCTGGCGTGGATTTTGATCCGATGGTGTGTACACGCCGTCGGATGAAAATCCGGAGGAGACATGTCCGCTGGAAATGGTCCTTCGGACAGTTTCAGCGGACATGTCCCTCTGTGTGTACGCGGCCTTAAAGAAGAAGATACAGGTCTGTGAGAGCCAGAAATCTTGCTGGTTTGTAGAGGAGACCAAAAACGTATTTTCCACCATAATTTGCAAATAAATTCTTTCCAAATCAGACAATGCGATTGTCTGGATTTGTTTCCACATTTTATCTCTTATAGTTGAGGTATACCTATGATGACAATTCCAGGCACCTCTCATATTTTTAAGTGGGAGAACTTGCACAATTGGTGGCTGACTAAATACAATTTTGCCCCACTGTATATAGATATAGATATATATACATATCTATATATAGATATATATCTATTCATGTATATCTATATATAGATATATATATAGATATAGTAAGATAGCTTATATATTTATAGCTTCAAGGTGGAGTGAACCGCACACAGCAGTCTTCTAGTGCATGCAATCAAGCCTTCCCATTAGGCCATATATAGAAATCAGTCAAGAGATTGCTGCACTTAAAATATTTTTTTCTAAAATAATCGCATGCAAGTGAATGGCATATCATGCCAGTTCCAATATTCCAGTTGCAGCAATCCCTTGACTAATAATATATATATATATATATATATATATATATATATATATATATATATATATATATATATATATATATATATATATAATGTGTGTGTTCATGTATGTGTGCACACAAACATATAAAATATATGTATATGCGCACTGATATTTATGTGTGTAGAGGTGTGAATACCAACATACAAACATATTATATACATGATGACTGTGAATGCAATATTGTAAAAGCATTTGAAGAGTCAATAAAAACAACAACATTCCTGATAGCTTAAGCTAAAAGAGAAAAAAAAAAGCCTCATCACACAAGCAGCCCTTTCAACATGTCAGCATTTCTTGAGTTTTATGCAATTTAGGCAAATTGTGATTTGCACAGACAAAAACACAAAACAAAGAAAGATAACTAAAGACAAGCAATCATGTCCAAAATGAAACGTTGAAATGGACTTCACTTTCCCGCTGCACCAACATTTCCTTGCTCTGTAAGCTGTTTATGGAAGGTAGCACTGCATGTTAATGCTGCTTTTCCTATCCCCACTCTATCTTCACGTGTTTTTTTTTTTTCCCTTTTATTTTCCAGACCCAGCACATCATTAAACAACTCATTGGTTTGCAAATACTTTTCATACCTTTGCTCTACACCTGATTTACATTCACTGCATGCCTTGTTTACTTCTATTGCCACAGCATAGAAATGCCACATAGGTGTTGTCATACATGAGTGCCAGAGTCTCCTAGACCGCTCCTCGGTTGTGCAGCTTTTAAACAACACAAGGGAAAGTGTTAGACTTGCTGTCTGCCTTTATACAAGTTGGTGCCGAGTTACCGATCATGTTTCTTTGTGGATTAATAATTGATGCTCCAACACACATGAAAGAATTAGTTACCACTGCAAGATCAGGTCATCATAACTCATTGACATTAGACCGCATAACTGAATAATGTCTTACTTCAGTGAAATACATCAAATGAGACCAACAATTATGACTCATAAACATGCCTTGCAGGCATAAAACAGCAGGGAATTAGCATGTGAGCCTAATAAATATGCATGTAAATAAGCTCCCAAAGGAATAACATGGGCTTGATTGATAGGTTTAGAATTACAACATATGTAAACCCCTTTATTCTTCATTTTAGTGCCGCTAAGTAAAAGGAAAAACAGGGGGGGGGGGGGGGCTCCAACAATAAAGTGAAAAAAAAGTGTACTACTTTTTTAGAAGTTTTGTTGCTTTCTCAACTTTTGTTTTAAAGCTCATCTGAAAAACCAGGCTATGTCAATGAGTGAGCCTAGACGGCAGGCGCTGGTATTATGAATACGGTGCAAAGGGATTTCTCTGCTAAGCACTTGCGTTTATTGACACATTGAACCCAGAACACCCTATTAGACCCAATGTCACAGAGGCACATTATGTTAATGATCTGTGACGAGCACCATTTTTTGACACCTATATTTAGTGTAACATTATTGGATTTCTCTGCAGGAATTGTAATACCTGCTCTGTTCTATATAAGGCAATATCATGTTAGTTTCCTCTTTTTGCTATTAGGCACTGTGTCACTTTAACTGACAATTGAGCGGCCGTGCAACGTAACTAAACAAAATTGACATTCTTTTTTATCACCTCTGTGGGGTTTTTTTTTTTGCACTATAAACAAAAATAGAGCAATTATTTTTTTTTTAATTCAATATTTTTTGCTATAATAAATATCCCCCAAAAATATATTATTTTTTTCCCTCATTTTTGGCCGATACATATTCTTCTACATATTAGAAGCGTTTATTGATTGGTTTGCACAAAAGTTATAGCGTCTACAAAATAGGGTATAGTTTAATGGCATTTTTTATTTATTTTTTATTTTTTACTAGTTATGGCGGCGATCAGCGATTTTTATCATGACTGCAACATGATTGCCGGCACATCAGACACGTTTGACACTATTTTGGGGCCATTGTCATTTTTACAGCGAAAAGTGCTATAAAAATGCACTGATTACTGTGAAAATTACACTGGCAGTAAAGAGGTTAACCTGTAGGGGGCGCTGAAGGGGTTAAGTGTTTACTATGGCGTGATTACTACTGTGTGGGGGCGTGGCTTGGTGTGTGACATCACTGATCATCGTTCCTATCACATGGAACAGACGATCAGTGGCAGTCACACTAGGAAGAACGGGGAAAGGTTTATTTACACTTACCTCTCTCCGTTCCTCAGCTCTGTGATCCGATTGCGGGACAACAGCGGCGATCGGGTCCCACGGTCATGTAGCACAGGACCAGGTCGCGAGCGCGCCGATGGCGGCGCGCTCATGACCCACGGCTGGGCTCTTAAAGGCGAAGTACAGGTACATGCTTGTGCACAGCCGTGCCCTTCTGCCGACAAATATCGGCGTGAAGGGGTCTTTAAGCAGTTAAATGTATGGATGGGACACCCTTTGTGAATATGTTATATATTAAGGTAAAGGTAAATTACATTCATTAGTTAATATAATAAAAAAAGAAAGTCAAAATAATTTAGCACCCTCCCAAATATTTATTTACAGTTGATGGTAATTGAGTGAGATATCGTGACTCCAGTTGAAATTAAGTTTTTGGTAGGAGAGAGAGAAACTTTTTCCTAAAAAAAAAAAATAATAATAATTGGAAGACTCTGTAAACGGTTTCCAGTATGACTCTTTTTTCTTAAACTGAATACTAACAGAAAAACAGCATTATCCTAGCTTTAAAAAATGTAAATACGGTGTTAAATGTTTCAGGTTTAACCGCCAACCAATGACCGGGACGTTTTTTGCCATTCAGCACTGCATCTCTTTAACTGACAATTGCGCAGTTGTGCGACGTTGCACACTAACAAAATTGACATCCTATTTCCCCCACAAATATAGCTTTATTTTGGTGGTATTTTATCACCGACTATTTAAAAAAAAAAGCAATATTAATGTTAATGTAATTATTAATAATGTTCTGCAACTCCGTGACATGATCGCGGGACACCAGCTGACATCGAGTCTGCGGTTCTTGAGGGCACGGTCACGGAGCTTGTGGCGGGCAGCGCACACACGGCGGAAAATTAAAAGCAACCATGCCATTCTGCCGAAGTATATCGGCTTTAGCCGGTCGGCAAGTGGTTAAAGTTCCAGAACTATTTAAATAGTATTTGTACTTATTTTATCAATAAATGTGTACTCAGCCTAAGGCTACATGTACACTAGCCAACCCTGACCGCAGCCGTGGGAAAATGTAAAATGTGGCAAAAATGCATTTATGCCACAGTTTTGTGTTTTTCCCACACCCAGGAGTAAAAACGTTCCTATTCTGGACCTAATTCTTCCAGGCTCAGGAGAGGGAGGTTTAACCTCACATTACCGCAGCAGCTGCATTTTTGGACAAATAGTCTTTTAGTAGTGACCCATTCAGTTGCCTTAAATCCCAGGTCATCAAAGCAAAAATTCAGCATGCCCATTTCTTCTATGTAGTGCATCATGATGCATTGTAAACAAAATACTGTATTTTCCATACTATTTTATTGCAAAATGCACCAAAATAATCCATAACCACCATCTGACTGATCCCATAGAAAAACAGGTACATTGCAAGTCTTTGGTGGGGGGGTTGATCGACAGAGCCTTTGCTACAAAAAATGTACTGTTTGCTTAGGCCCCTTTCACACTGACACGTTTTTCAGGCGATTTAGCGCTAAAAATAGTCCAATAGTCTCTGGAGCGGTGAAGGAGCGGGATGTTTACCGCTCCTCCACCGCTCCTTCCCATTGAAAGCAATGGAAACCGCGGTAATACTGTCGGCAATGCGCCTCTGCAGAGGCGCATTGCGGGCAGTACAAACACTTTTTCGGCCGCTAGCGGGGGTTAAAAACCGCACCTCTAGCGGCCAAATATTGCAGTAAAAACGACAGGATAAGCCGCGCTAAAAATAGCGCTGCTATACCGCCAGCGCACCTCCTGCGTCCAGTGTGAAACGGGCCTTATTGCCTATGCCTAGGTATTTTGGGGAAATTAAAGGTATGTGAATGCACTTTGTGGTACCTAACAGTAAACTGGTAATGTCAATATGACCAGTTTTTCTTGTGACTAGTTTACCTTACTCCTCATATAAATTCGTTTTTGACTTTACTTTACTAAGACAGCATGTATCTGAGCAATAAAGATAAATAAATCTGTGAAGGGGTGCAGTAGCTGAAAGCGCTGCTCCTATACCGATCAGCAGACCTTTTTTAGCCATGCTACTTAAACAGAAGCCGTTTGAACGTCTGTCTTCTGTCCAATCGGCTGCCATACACATGGGCCGTAATGTCACATGTTTATTAGGCCCCGTACACACGACTGAGGTTCTCAGAAGAATCCAGCGAGAAGCTCGCTGGGATCCATATTCTGACGAGAAGCTCGATCGTGTGTACGTTTTCGCCTAGCAAACTGTTGAGCAAGGCGTCAAGCCAAAATAGAGAGCAGGTTCTCTATTTCCTCGATGGGCCATCGGGACTAATGATTTGACGCCTTTTTCGACAGCCTGGTCGACGAACTCGACGGCCGGCCGAGAACCTCGTCGGGCGGAACGATGAGTTTAGCCTGACAAGGTTCTTGTACGTGTGTACGCGGCCTCACCCTTAACAAATTTTTCCTTACCACCCGTTATAAAAAGTTTTTTTTTTATCATGACTCAATAGCTCAAGCTGCGCTAATACAAGTGAAGGAGACAAAGCCATTATCCTTCTTTTTCAAATAGCTCTGTCAAAGATTTAAAAGTTAACTTTTTTATTTTTTTTAAATGCACACCTTTTTTGCAGGTAAAAAAAAAGCACATATTTTTTTTTTTTACTGGGTGCCTGTAAAGCAGCAATGACGGGAAGGATCAATAAATTTCCTGGTGGTTCAGTACCCTGGTAGTTCATTGAAAACTACAAACCCATCAACTGCAATGGCTGACGGTAGTTGTACTTCTCCCATTTCAAGCCCTACTCAGACACAATTGTTTTTAAATTGTGAGCGGGGGTGCGGGTAGATGATCCTCGGCCCGTTGTCACAACAGAACTTGCAGGTTTGTGGCACTGTTTAGTTATTAACTTGTTGAGATCCGCGCTATAGCCGAATGACGGCTTCAGCGCGGATCTAAATATCCAACAGGCCGTCAATTGACGGCCTGTCACTAGCACGTTCCCTGCGCACGCTCCAGAGTGCGCCGCGGGGAAATTCTGTGTTGGCCGTGTCCCTTGGACACAGCCAATCACAGATCACCGTGAACGGCCAATCAGAGTGGCCGTTTGCGATGCGATCTGTGCGGCCAATGAGAGATGATCTCACAGATCATCTCTCATTGCCATTTTACACAGAGACAGCATCCTGTCTCTGGAGAGGAGACCGATCTGTGTCCCTTGTACATAGGGACACATATTGGTCACCTCCCCCAGTCACCCCCCCCTCCCCCCACAGTTAGAACACTATGTAGGGAATACATTTAACCCCTTCCTCACCCCCTAGTGTTAACCCCTTCAATGCCAGTCACATTTATACAGTAATTAGTGCATTTTTATAGCACTGATCGCAGTATAAATGTGAATGGCGCCAGAAATGTGTCAAAAGTGTCCGATGTGTCCGCCATAACGTCGCAGTCCCAATAAAAATCGCAGATCGCCGCCATTTCTAGTAAAAAAATAAATAATAAAAAATAATAATTCTGTCCCCTATTTTGTAGGCGCTATAACTTTTGCGCAAACCAGTCGCTTATTGCGATTGATTTTTTTTTATTACCAATGATATGTAGAAGAATACGTATCGCCCTAAACTGAGATTTTTTTTTTTTTTTTTTTAGATTGGGATATTTATTATAGCAACAAGTAAAAAATATTGTATTTTTTTTCAAAATTGTCGCACTTTTTTTGTTTATAGCGCAAAAAATAAAAACCGCACAGGCGATCAAATACCACCAAAAGAAAGCTCTACTTGTGGTGAAAAAAGGATGTCAATTTTGTTAAGGAGCCACGTTGCACGACCGCGCAATTGTCAGTTAAAGCGACGCAGTGCCGAAGCTGAAATTTCACCTGGGAAGGAGGGGGGTATATGTGCCCAGTAAGCAAGTGGTTAACATGTTACATGTTATACCCTAAATATGGGTGTAACATGTTACAAAGGAGGCTGCTTGTGTTGTATATTATTGGTCACTCTGTGCCCCCCCCCCCCCCATAGGGACAAACATACTCATTTGCCTGGTGGGTGTGTCTACATTTTTACAACAGGCTTTCGTAAGAGTACTAATAGGGCCAGTGAAAGATGGCCAGCCTCAAAAACTTTGTAGCCATTTGAAAAAACAATCATATGAATCCATTGGACCAGTTATTCTAGCCATGAAGGCACAAAATACTCCTGGTAGTTACATGTTTCATTTTAGGCCCTGAGTAAATCAAACAATTTCTGCCTTCTGATAGATTACATTGTATTGTGCATTAGTGTATCTGGTACCAATCTGGAATTTATTATCAGTTGATTAATATTATTCAGGCTTGTAGTTATAATGTATACCAGTCTACATTTTTTCCCATGTATTGGCTCCTGATAATATGCATAATTTTCCCTTTTCCAATCGGCCGTCCTCTTTTAGAGCCCTTTCACACTGAACCGTGGGCAGCGTTAGTGGTAAAGCACTTCTAGTTTTGGGCGGCCCTATTTGGCCACTAGCGGGATGGTTTTAACTACCGCTAGTGGCCGAAGAAAGGGTTAAATGCACCCCTGTAGAAACGTTTTGCAGATGCTTCGGCAGCAGTGCCCGATTATTTCAACGGGCAGGGGCGGTTTAGGAGCCTCCACCCCCCCAAAGATGCTGTTTGCAGGACTTTTTCAATGTCCTACCAGCGCAGCGCCGCAGTGTGAAAGCACTCGGGCTTTCACATTGGGGTGGCAGGGGAAATGTTTTTCAGGTGCTATTTTTAGCCCTTTAGCGCCTGAAAAATACCTTGGTGTGAAAGGGGTCTTATAGAATTTTTTATAAGCAAAGCTTCCACATTTTTATTGAATAAAGACTTCTTATCATATAAATATGTACGTGATAGACATGAACATATTCATAGCAAAGTCTAAAGATATAATCTGTAATGGGCTGTTTACAAGTGCACGTAGGGGCTTCTATATGATAGATAGCGGAATTCTTTTCTGTGTAAATGGGACATTTCAATTCTTTATTTTGTCTGTTTCTTCAGAGAGGCTCTGTGACACCTTCTAGCCGTGCTTGCTTACTGATGGCTGTTTGATTGCAGGTTCTTTTCTAAAGTACTCACTAAGGATTTCAACTGATTCAAATAATCACTGTCTTATTTATTCTGTGTATTAATTAGCAGTTTGAGTGCTTATAAAATTCAATTGAAGACTGCTGTTTAAATATCAATATTAAATATTATTTATATTAATGCATCTGAATTTAGCAAGTCAGGCAGCTCTGATCAGAGAAACGGGAGACAGAGATAGGACTTGCCTTACTTTGAGTGCTATTTTCTGCCGACCCAACACACTTTTCTGGGGTGGATCATATCCCCAGTAATTAACCACTTAAGACCCGGACCTTTATGCAGGTAAAGGACCTGGCCAGTTTTTGCGATTCGGCACTGCGTCACTTTAACTGACAATTGCACAGTCATGCGATGTGGCTCCCAAACAAGATTGGCGTCCTTTTTTTACCACACATAGAGCTTTCTTTTGGTGGTATTTGATCACCTCTGCGGTTTTTATTTTTTGCGCTATAAACAAAAATAGAGCAACTTTGAAAAAAAATCAATATTTTTTACTTTTTGCTATAATTAATACCCCAAAAAAGATTTAATTTTTTTTTCTCAGTTTAGGCTGATACGTATACTACATATTTTTGGTAAAAAAAATCGCAATAAGCATTTAACGATTGGTTTGTGCACAATTTATAGCGTTTACAAAATAGGGGATAGTTTTATGGCATTTTTATTAATATTTTTTTTGTTTTTACTACTAATGGCAGCGATCAGCGATTTTTTTCGTGACTGCAACATTATGGCTGACACATCGGACAATTTTGACACATTTTTGGGACCATTGTCATTTTCACAGTAAAATGCATTGTTTACTGTGAAAATGACAATTGCAGTTTAGGAGTTAACCACTAGGGGGCGCTGTAGGGGTTATGTGTGACCTCATGTGTGTTTCTAACTGTAGGGGGGCGGGGCTGGACGTCATATCAGGGAACACACGATCAATAAAGCTGCCAATGTGAAGAATGGGGAAGGTATGTTTACACACACCTCTCCCCGTTCTTCAGCCCCTGTTACTGGTCGCGGGACACAGGTGGCGATCGGGTCCACGGGTCCCGCGGTCACGGAGCTTCGGACTGGGTCGCGGGCGCGCGCCCACGACCCACGGCTGGGCACTTAAAGGGGACATACAAGTACGTGCCTGTGCCCAGCCGTGCCATTCTGCCAAAGTATATGTGCAGGAGGCGGTCCTTAAGTGGTTAAAGACTGCTCCTACTACTATGTTCCTACTACTTAAAGATTGTTCCTGATACTATGATGTCATAAATCTTTCATGACAACTTGAGTTCCACCCATCACAAAGCATGAGAGACAGCAAACATTTTTTTTCTGATAGAATAGTTAAGAATTGTTAACCCCTCTAAAAAAAATCATCCTGTTGGTCCTGGTGACCATTGTCTCCAAAACAAAGGGAAATCTAAAATGTTTGATTTGTTCAGCAACAGAAGTAAGGAAACTTTTCCAAAGGGAAAACTTGTTTGGGTGACAGCTGTCTCAGAGGTGGGATATCCCCTATCTTTTGAGAGACATCCTATTACTTCTTGATAAATATCCCATCTGTGAAACCAAAATAAAATCTGGCAAGCCTTTAACCTCAGCAGTAATCCCGAGTGAGGCTCGGGGTGAATTTTTTATACCAAAAGCAGTATCCCCGAGCCTGACTCGGGATCGCATGGCAGGATACAGGGGGAAGTTACTTACATTGTCCCTGGATCCTGCGATGTGTCCCCGCTGTGTGTGCGCGAGCTCCTCTGCTGTGCCGCCGAGCTCCCTTCCCTGATACATTACGACGCACGGGGAGGGAGTTTGGTGCCAAATTCAAAAGTGAAAAACACAATACACATACAGTATACTGTAATCTTACAAATTACAGTACTGTATGAAATAAATACACACCCCCTTTGTCCCTAGTGATCTGCCCAGTGTTCTGCATGCAGTTTTATATAATAACAACTGTTCTTTCTGCCTGGAAACTGGAGATTGTCCATAGCAACCAAAAAGTGTCCCTTTACATCAAAAGTGCTTTTAGACCAGCTAGAAAACAGTAATAATAAATTATAATCACTTGCAGAATTGAGCGATAGCGATTTGTGGAGAAATTCGTCATCAAACAATAAAAATAATGACAGCGACATTTCTGCAACTGAGCAAATTTCAGTTTTTTTTATTTGATTACATAATTGAATAATTTTTATTATAATTACATTATTATTTGTTATAATTATTTATAGTTATTTATTATATTATAATTTATGATTTTGTGTTTCAAACTTTATCATACCCGGGATGTCTACTAGACTCTTGTTTGGTCAGATTTAAGTGAGTTATTCCTAAGAATTGCAGGCCTACAGTACAAAACGCCAAATTTCCATGCAAAATAATTGTACCGCTTTTGGTACAAAATTTGCAGACATAATCATACCGCCAGGGAGGTTAAGCATCACCTACTTAACAACAAAATGTTTGTTTAACCAACCACTGTTTTCATGCTTGTCCAAAAATGTTATTGTCTATTTAGTAAGGGTTTTTATTGGGGTGCCACTTCAGAGAGCTGCTCCCTTTTCCATACACTTCAGTAGAAGAAGAAAAAAAACAATCCATTTGGAAAAAATTGTTTTCTTTAAGTGTCATTGTATGTCAAGGGCTAAACATAGGCTTCTCGGGTAATAAAAACAACAGCATGAGCTTGATCTGTCTTTTAAGGGCCCTTTCACACGTCCGTTCAGTTCGTCCGTTTTTTTTGGACGTCCGTTAACGGACCTCAATGCTTCCCTATGGGTTAGCGTCCGTTAGCGGATGAGCATCCGCTAAACGTCCGTTAACATCCGTCTGCGGTAAGCTCCGTTTTTTTGGACGGAAGAAAACCCTATTTTTCTTCCATCAAAAAAAACGGAACGGACGAAAAACGGATCAACTGAAGGGAAAAAAAATTATCTTAAAAACTGAACGGACGTGTGAAAGAGCCCTTAGATGTTGATGCCAGAAGACCGACTTAATTGCTTTCAGTACCAACAACAATTAAAAAAATCCAAGGCTTTGCTATCTGTAGCTAATGCGTGGTACACATGCTCGGTTTTTTTCCTTCAACCCAGTTGGCTGAAGGAAAAGTAGGCACCGGCTGTACTAATTATCCAATGTTAGTACATAGGTCTCCCTGCTGTTCTATTGTGTTTTGACACTATTTGTGTTGTGGTTTTCCAGCATGCTCGTTCGACTGTTGAATGGGGAGCTATACACACAGGCCAAAAGTAGGCTGGTAACTGACAGACCAACCGTTTTCAGACAATTTTCGGGCAGTGTGTACCTAGGTTAACTTCTCCCAACACTAAAGCAATACTAGCATTTAAAAGAAATCTAAACCCAACAACAAAAATATAATATGATTCAGATTATCACTTGTTAGATGTGGTGGCTGCATTAATTTTAATTTTTTTTCCCCCCCCTTTATTTGTATCCGGTAATCCTGTCAGTAACACATTTCCTGTAGAATAACAAAGCTTGTTATGTTTCCATTCTGACTGGTAAAGGGCAGCCACATCCTTGCAGCATTGATTACCTTTCTATACAGAAATCCTTTTTGACTTTTGTCAAACCAGTGCACCAAGCCCTTCCACACCAGTATTGCCCCCCCCCCCCTGGGACAGGGCAGCTTCAACAGATATTTTGGAAAAGATAATGCTCTAAATGGATCCTGGCATGTGGTCATCTCTAGTATGCCGGTACTTGGATAGTGCAAGGGGTTACTGGTAGTACACCTCTGACCAAACTTTAAAAACACTCTATTCTTCCAGATACCCATATACTCTCTTTCTTTTTTTTTCTTTTTTTTTCTTTCTTCACAGTATAATGGTTGATTTACTACAGGAAAATAGTCTGTTCACTTTGCAAGGGAAGTTGCACAGTGCAAAGGGAATTTTCCCCAGCGATTAGTGGATGAGGTGAAGCTCTGCTAATGTCCATCACGCAATCAATTGCAAGCAAAAAATGCAGTGTTTTTTTTTTTTTATTTCCTTTTACATGATTGGGTAGTTTTGTAAAGTGAAATTTAAAGGGTCACTAAAGGAAAAATAAATATTTGCTGAAATGACTGTTTACAGGGTATAGAGACATAATAGTTAACTTATTTCTTTTAAATATGATTAAAAATAGATAAAAATCAATCATATAATGTGCCTGCAGGTTAGTTTCATTTTTAAACTGGTTTCATGTTTCTGTGATGTAAAGAGACACACAGAACAAAAACAAACAAATACAGGGCAGTGTTTTGTTTTTAAAATGAATCTGATTGGTTCTGGGAAGTTTTAGACACACAGTAATGACAGCTTGGACCACAGTGAAAAGCTGCAATGAGATTTTTCATAAGGAGCCAGACAAGCAGGAAGTGTGGAGATCACAGCAGAATTACAGCAACTTCAAAGCAAAAAAAACGAACAATGAGGACATTAAACCAGGACTGCAGTAAGGTAAAGGAAGCTATTTAGCTGAAAAAAAAATCCTTTAGTGATCCTTTAACTACATTTACTAGGCTCTGGGGCAAATCCCCTTGCACTGCGCAATTTCAAAATAAACAGCCTGTTTGCCTTTAGTAAATAAATCCCACTGGGGAGGATTTACTAAAACTGGTGCACACAAACTCTAGTGGAGCTTTGCACAGTAACCAATCAGCTTCCAGGTTTTATTGATAAAGCTTTTTTGAACAACCTGAAGTTAGAAGCTGTTTGGTTCCTATGCACAGCTGCACCAGATTATGAGTACACCGGCTTTGGTAAAGCTATCCCTATATGTTTACTTGCACACTCAGGGAATATTGAGTGCACATGAAGTGATATAAAGATTACTTGATCAAAGATGATTCAGCAGCTGGATTGTGCATACATTATTTGTCCATCATCTAATGTCAATGAGGAACATAAAACAATATGCTAGATAATTAATATGTTTTAAAATGACTGTTAAAACCAGAAAAAGTAAAAATTTCAAATGCTGATAACCATAAATCGTAAAAAAAAAAAAAAAAAAAATAATCATAACATCATTGTAGTTTTTCTTTCTTTTTGCTTGTTTTTATGTTAAGTAATTCTACTCCAGGTATGAATCGCGTCTCTCCCTCTTCACCTTCCCTACTTTGCTGGTGCCCTGAAGGCTTCACGCTACATGTAATCAGCATATGATCTATATAATATATGCATCGAAATGTGTTCAATCCATTTCCTTTGCACACATTTTCACCTTTCTGCTTATACAGAAATTAATTTGCTATTGCTATTAAACAAGTTAATAGCAACTAATTATTAGACTGTGTTGTCCATTTGCTAATCTGCACAGTAGGTGGTAATATAAATGTAGAGTAACAGTACAGCTACACAGCAATTTTCAGAATGTGCAAAACTCATACAAATGCGAAGGCTGAAAATGGACAGTTTTTGTACTTTAACGAAAACGAACAAAATCTGCAATTTTTCTTCACACAATAACAAAAAGTAGGCAGCCTAATAATATGATTAAATTCATTTTGTAAAGCATGTAAATTGCCTAGTTTTCAGCCTCTGCTAGTTTTAACATGTCTAGTGTTTTTTATTTGATATAAATAGCTGATTTTATTTTTAAGTATTGGTTTATGTTAACATTATATGTTTATTTAGTAAGGAATTTCCAACAGAAATTTTCAAAGTGCAGAAAACATTGTAAATGTACTTTAAAATAAATGATAAACTATAAGTTGAAAAAAAGGAGCTACAAGGATACTTCAAAAAGGCAATGTCTAATTTATTATAGCAAGTCAAAATCCACATTAATGAACACGTGATTTTTTCATGGCATATCAAGTATACAGCCTTAACTTTTTTGCTTCCTTCTGCTTTTTTTTAAAAGCAATCAGAATCACTACATGTATTGCCATTTCAGTTTTCCTAATAACATCTTCGCATGGCCCTTTTGCACAAAGAAGGATATATATATATATATAGATATAGATATAGCACTCCTGACATTACTATGGGTGTCCATGTACCCTAGGCAAGTTCACCACTGACTTGCAAGATTAAAGATTAAAGTGGATGTAAACCCCAAAAAAAATATTTTACATATCTAGCTTGGACATGTTTATCATATGTTATCATATGTTATGTTATGTTTATCATAACATGAGGTGATTCACAGTATAAAAAGTGAGAAATCCACCCCTCCCCCACATAACACATCCTGGTAATATACAATGAACTTTGGATCACCTCATGTTATGATAAACATAACATATGATAAACATGTCCAAGCTAGATATGTAAATAACCTGTCACTGAAAGCAAGAAGAGAGAAACGGACTTTATAATTTGACAAGTTTTTATCTGAAATTCTGTTAATTTTCATTGCACATTAACCACTTAAGGACCGCCTCCTGCAGATTTACGTCGGCAGAATGGCACGGCTGGGCACATCAACGTATATATATACGTTGGTTTTAGTACCCAGCCGTGGGTCGCGGGCGCGCGCCCGCGACCCGGTCCGAAGCTCCAGGACCGGGACCGCGGGATTCGCAGACCCGATCGCCGCTGCAGTGCGGCGATCCGTCCCTGGAGGCGGGAAGAACGGGGGGAGAGCCGTGTGTACACACGGCTTCCCCGTGCTTCTTCTCTGTGGCCGGAGCATCGATCGCGTCATCCCTGTAATAGGGGGACGCGATCGATGACGTCACACCTACAGCCACACCCCCCCTACAGTAGTAAACACACACATTAGGTACACATTCCCTACAGCGCCACCTGTGGTTAACTCCCAAACTGCAACTGTCATTTCCACAGTAAACAATGCAATTTAAATGCATTTTTTTGCTGTGAAAATGACAATTGTCCCAAAAATGTGTAAAAAATTGTCCGAAGTGTCCGCCATATTGTCGCAGTCGCGAAAAAAATCGCTGATCGACCGCTATTAGTAGTAAAAAAAAAAAAAAATTAATAAAAATGCAATAAAACTATCCCCCTTATTTTGTAAACGCTATACATTTTGCGAAAACCAACCGATAAACCGCTTATTGCGATTTTTTTTAACCAAAAATATAGTAAGAAGAATACGTATCGGCCCTAAACTGAGGAAAAAAAATGTTTTTTTATATATTTTTGGGGGATATTTTATTTATAGCAAAAAGTAAAAAATATTGCATTTTTTTTTAAATTGTCGCTCTATTTTTGTTTATAGCGCAAAAAATAAAAACCGCAGAGGTGATCAAATACCACCAAAAGAAAGCTCTATTTGTGGGAAAAAAAGGACGCAAATTTTGTTTGGGAGCCACGTCGCACGACCGCGCAATTGTCTGTTAAAGCGACGCAGTGCCGAATCGCAAAAACCCCTTGGGTCATTTGCCAGCGTATTGGTCCGGGTCTTAAGTGGTAAAGGATCACTAAAGGAAATATTTTTTTTAAGCTAAATAGCTTCCTTTACCTTAATGCAGTGCTGTTTTCACGTCTTCATTGTTCGTTTTTGCTTTGAAGTTGCTGTAATACTTCTCTGATCTCCACACTTCCTGCTTGTCTGGCTCCTTATGAAAAAACTCATGGCAGATTTTCACTGTGGTCCAAGCTGTGTGTCTAAAACTCCTCAGAACCAGATTCATTTTAAAAACAAAACACTGCCCTGGATTTGTTTGTTTTTGTTCTGTGTTTCTTCTCTACTTCACAGAAACATGAAATCATTTTAAAAACGAAAGTGAAACTAGAGGCACATTATATGATTGATTTTTATCTATTTTTAATCATTTTTAAAAGGAATCAGTTAACTTTTATGTCTCTATACCCTGTAAACAGTCATTTCAGCAACATTTTTTTTTTTCCTTTAGTGGCCCTTTAAAAGAGAATTACTCAGCGCTGGATTAACTCTGTATGGCAAGACTGGGCACAGATAATAGGAAATCTTATACTCTGTACATCCACCTTAAGCAAATTGCATTCATGGATCTTGGGCATTATTATTATGTCATTTAATTTATGCATACACTGTAAGATTTACAGCTCCTAAAGCACAGACATTTTTATTCTTTACATAAAAGAAAAACACCAGAAATACTATATTTACAATATTTCACACAAAGAAGGATCAGAGGACTATGAAAGAGACTGAAAAATTAAAACGTGTTTTTATACTTCAACTTGTAAAAGTGGGTCCACATAAAATGTTTAGGATTTCTCTTTCCAAATAGTGCTAGCACTACATGGCTCTCAGGATTAAATCCTCAAATCGCTCACAACCCACTCATAGCTATGTAGAGGTCCCTAGTCCTCTACTAATAGGTCATCTTTAGCGACATATTACACCCCCACCCCCCCCCGCCAGGCAGCTTCTGTCATATTTAAAATCAACGTGGCTTTGCCCACACAGCTGTGTCATTGAATGAAGAAACTACAATTCCCATCCCCACTGCAGCATACTGCTTGTAGTTCTCAATATCTTCTTCAAGACCACAATAGGTGTGTGTGTGTGTGTGTGTGTGTGTGTGTATATATATCCTGGTCAAAAGTTTACATACCCCAGTTCTTTATAACGTACATTGCCCTCTTTAACATCAATGACAGCTTGTAGTCTTTTGTGGTATTTGTGGACGAGGCTCTTTATCTTCTGTCCATTCCTCTTAGCAAAAAGCCTCCAGTACCTGTAAATTCTTGGGCTGTCTTTCATGAACTTAACGTTTGAGATCTCCCCAGATTGGCTCAATGATATATAGGCATTCCGAGCTGCTCATGGGCCATTGGTCCCCCTTTAGGCCGCGTACACACAAGGAGATTTATCCGATGAAAACGGTCTGACAGACCGATTTCATCGGATATGTCTCCTGGAGATTTTGGTCTGATGTGTGTACACACGATCAAACCAAAATCCCCGCGGACGGACAGCGCGGTGACGTGGCGGTGGCGTTGATGCCACCACGTCACCGAACCAGGAAGTAAAATACTTCCACGCATGCAGAGGATTTATGTCCGCTGGTTAGGCGTATTAACCAGCGGACATGTCGGACAGACAGGTTTCCAGCAGACAAGTTTTAAAGCATGCTTTAAAACTTTTGTCTGCTGGAAACCTGTCTGCTAGCCCATACACACGTTCGAATCTGTCCACTGAAACTGGTCTGCGGACCAGTTTCAGTAGATATATTTGATCGTGTGTACTCTGCCTTATAAGCAGCATTTTTCTTTTAAAACCACTTTCCTACCTGCCCATAGTAATATGATGTCCGCAGGAGGGATATCCCATCCTGGGCAGGCGTCTTATCACGTCCTGGGCTTCCTGGCTGTCTAGGGGGCACGCACATCACTCGGGAACTGAGAGGAGACTGATGGTGTGTTCCCAGTACAGAGGAACACCTATTGGTCTCCTTCCCCTACAGTTAGGATCACTCCCTAGGTAACACAATTAACACCTTGATCGCCCCCTAGTGTTAACCCCTTCCCTGCCAGTGATATTTACACAGTAATCAGTGCATTCCTATAGCACTGATCACTGTATAAATGTCAATGGTCCCAAAAATGTGTCAAAAGTGTCCGATATGTCCGCCACAATGTCACAGACATAAATCGCAGATCGCGCCATTACTAGTAAACACATGCCATAAATCTATCCCCTGTTTTGTAGATGCTATAACTTTTGCTCAAGCCAATCAATATATGCGTATTGCGATTTTTTTTTTTTACCAAAAATATGTACAAGAATACATATCGACCTAAACTGAGGATTTTTTTTTTTTTTTAATTGGGATATTTATTATAGCAAAAAGTAAAACATATTGTGTTTTTTTTTTTTCAAACTTGTCACTTTTCTTTTGTTTATAGCATAACAAAAATAAGAACCACAGAGGTGATGATCAAATACCACCAAAATAAATCTCTATTTGTGGAGAAAGAAATCGTAAATTAATTTGGGTACAGTGTTGCATGACTGCGCATTTGTCATTCAAAGTATGACAGCGCTGAAAACTTAACATTTGCCTGGGCACGAAGGGGGTGAAAATGCCCTGTATTAAAGTGGTAAAATATATGTTTTTTTATTATTATTATTATTATTAAATTAAGTGTATTTTTTCACAAAAAATTTAGTTTGCACAATCTTTTCTATGACAAAAAATTGCAACTAATGCCATTTTTGTCCCTAGTGTCTCTGCTAAAAAAAAAATGTGGGTTATAAGTAATTTTCTAGCAATTTAAACTTGAAAGTGAACTTGGCCTTTAAAAACAGAAGTGGGAACTCTAACCTGCTGTTCAAACTGCTTGAAGGGCTAACGTGTGTTTACATTGATATGTAAGATGTATTGGCTCTTTAACCACTTGCTTACTGGGCACATATACCCCCCTCCTGCCCAGGTGAAATTTCAGCTTCCGGCACTGTGACGCTTTAACTGACAATTGCGTGGTCGTGCGACGTGGCTCCCAAACACTAATGACGTCCTTTTTTTCCCCCACAAAAAGAGCTTTCTTTTTGTGGTATTTGATCACCTCTGTAGTTTTTATTTTTTGCGCCATAAACAAAAAAAGAGCGACAATTTTGGAAAAAAAAATATGTTTTACTTGTTGCTATAATAAATAGCCCAATTTTTTATTTTTATTTTTCTCAGTCTAGGCCGATACGTATTCTAAATTTTTTTGGTAAAAACAAAAAAAAAAATCAAAATAAGCGGCTGGTTTGCGCAAAAGTTATAGCGCCTACATAATAGGAGACAGAATTATTATTATTATTTTTATTTTTTTTACTAGTAATGGCAGCGATCTGCGATTTTTTTATTGGGACTGCGACATTATGGCGGACACATCAGACACTTTTGACAGATTTTTGGCACCATTCACATTTATACTGCGATCAGTGCTATAAATATGCACTAATTACTGTATAAATGTGACTGGCATTGAAGGGGTTAACACTAGGGGGTGAGGGAGGGGTTAAATGTGTACCCTGCATAGTGTTCTAACTGTGGGGGGGTGACTGGGGGAGGTGACCGATCTGTGTCCCTATGTACAATGGACACAGATCGGTCTCCTCTCTCCCTGACAGGATGTGGATCTGTGTGTGTACACACACAGATCCACGTTCTTGTCTCTGTAACCGCCGATCGTGGGTGCCTAGCGGACATTGCGGCCGCTAGGCACGCGCATCGGCATCTCAGTGATGCGGCAGGCACTTGTGCGCCCCCCAGTGGCCCGGAGGTCGTAAAAGGACGGCGACTCAGAGATTTAGAACCACCCTGCAGCCGCCGTATATAGTCGTACGGCCGTCAGGAAGTGGTTAAAGGGAAAGTGTACTGTATTTCAGCAAGCACAGTGTGTGTGTGTGTATATATATATATATATATATATAATTTTTTTTTTTTTTTTTTTTACAAACTATCCAGAGAAACAGGGTTTTCAAGAAATTATCACACTCTGAAAAGATTATTTAAAGCAAGCTGATCTTTTTTACATGATTTTCCAAAAAACATGGAAACACTATAAATTCCCCTTAAAGCAAATGTGAAAATAAGATTAAAGAATGCTGTGCCCATTTTGCTATCAAAGCTGACACATCATATAAAGTAGTTTAAATAATTTTTACTATTATTTTCCACCACTATTTTGATGAACATAGTATTACAATTTTTGTTTTTGATTATGTAGGTGAAAAATGCACAGTAAATCCTGAAGCTGTACACCCCTGATAAACAAGTTTACACAATACACAAATCATAGAATTCATTCTCACCCAATCAGTAAGAGAACAGATGAAAAAGTTATCTTGGTACAGAAAGCCCGAGGTATCATGCAAAAATGACTTAAAACTGCCAATGATGCCTGCTGTTACTGTGCCGATCTGCTTGTTTTAAAGTTGATTTTCCTTGGAAAAAAAAATCCTGAAGTTCAATCTGCCACATCAACTTTATGTCCTAATAATTATTTTATAAATATCAGAAGTGTAGTGCACTTAATTCCTTTGCTGATGGCATTATTCTCAGCTTCTGAACACTGCCTGAAGCTTGCTCTTTTTAATCATTTTAAAAGTGTATTTGGTGTAAATTGAGTTTAACACTGTTGAAAGGGTGTTGTTCAGGAACTCCAAAAAAGAGCAGTAGATCAACTCTTATAGCAAATGTGCTGCTATTGAAGTCATCTTAAACTCTCTAGTACCCTCTCTTGATCAAACTAGGAAATGCAGAAAATCACAAATTGAAAATGTAATACGAATGATGAAGGTATTAATATTGGAAAAAAAAAAACAATAATATACGGGTTAGATAAATCCTAAAACTTTTTTCTTTAAATAAAAATATTTGCAATAGTTTCCCCTACTATTGTACCATAATTTGATTATTATTATTATTATTTTTTTTTTTACTTTTACCTTTGTTACTATTATTTACTTCAGTTTACCTTATTGTGTTATAGTTTGAAATTATAACTTTTGCAACTTGCTATTAAAAGTTTGAAGAATTTATGAATGTTTGATGCTGAAAAGGCTATAGGGAAATTAGACCAATGCATACATACACTAAAGTAAAAATGCCATTATTAGATTATGAGTTCAGTTTGCTTTGATATTGCATCTTATTCTATAGTTCCTCGCTGCTGTTTACAGTAGCATAAACATTTTATTTTATGGTATGAAGTGGTCAATAAGATACCAACCTAAACTTCTTTCTAATTATCATGATGTAATGACGTTGTCGGTACATTTGTTGACATCCTGGGAATCTAACACTAGATAGTTTTGGCATGGGGCTTCTACTGCAGAGGGCAACCAAAAAACTTTAGCACAAATTAAAAATGTATAAAAATAAAATGTAATCATGCCTGGATCTAAAGCACAGTTTAAAGGGGTTGTAAAGGTACATTTTTTTTATTTTTATTTTTTTCCCCCTAAATAGCTTCCTTTACCTTAGTGCAGTTCTCCTTCACTTGCCTCATCCTTCGATTTTGCTTTTAAATGTCCTTATTTCTTCTGAGAAATCCTCACTTCCTGTTCTTCTGTCTGTAACTCCACACAGTAATGCAAGGCTTTCTCCCTGGTGTGGAGTGTCGTGCTCGCCCCCTCCCTTGGACTACAGGAGAGTCAGAACACCCACTAACACACAGATCCTTTCTCTATCTGCAACGTAGAGAGCATCCTGACTCTCCCGTAGTCCAAGGGAGGGGGCGAGCACGACACTCCACACCAGGGAGAAAGCCTTGCATTACTGTGTGGAGTTAGACAGAAGAACAGGAAGTGAGGATTTCTCAGAAGAAATAAGGACATTTAACCACTAGGGTACCGCACGCCGTCAAATGACGGCAGGCGGAATACCCTATTTTTCTGACAGGACGTCATATGACGTCCTGTCATTTAAAGTCGCTAGGGGGCGCGCGCTGCCGGCGGCACGCACCCGTCACATTACTGGGAACACAATGCGCGATTGCCCAGTAACTGAGCAGGGACGTGGAACTTTGTGTGTAAACACAGAGCTCCACATCCTGTCAGGGAGAGGAGACCGATACTGTGTTCCTTGTACATAGGGACACAGAACAGTCACCCCTCCCCCTACAGTTAGAACACTCACTAGGCTACACATTTAACCCCTTCCCCACCCCCTAGTGGTTAACCCCTTCCCTGCCAGTCACATTTATACAGTAATCAATGCATATTTATAGCACTGTTCACTGTATAGATGTGAATGGTCCCAAAAATGTGTCAAAAGTGTCTGATGTGTCCGCTATAATGTCGCAGTCCCGAAAAAAATCACAGATCGCCACCATTCCTAGTAAAAAATGCTTTTTTCATCAATACATTTTTATTGGGTTTATCAATTTACAACACTTGAGGTTGTTGCATTTAATATACAACTTAAGTAGTATAATCACCTTGTACAGGCAAACATTTAACAGAAAAAGAATACGGTACTCGGCGACCTAGGCCAGCCTACCCCAATTGGGTACAAACTGTAGGACTGGGATGATCAGTGGTACACCTATACAGCTAAAGTAAATACAAATAAAGGAGGGGGAGGGATGGAGAAAACTGAAATAAAGGCTGCCGTTAGTCATTATCTATACCAAAGATTCAGTATTTTATAATGTTATTCTTCAGACTATAGGAAGATTATTAAAGTAAGGAATCTTTTAAATATTTGGAAGCTTTCGGGTGGGTTAACCACATTATCCATTTTCTACGATAGGTTATTATAGAATCATTCTTATAGGCTAATAATAGTTCTAATTGAGCTTGGGTGTTTAATCTGGGTGTTTAATCTGGTGATGACCATTGGTAGGTTTGGGGCGTCTGCAGATTTCCATAGAGAGGCCACTGTAATTCTTGAGGCTATCAAAATATGTAAGACAATAGTCCTGTACATAGTGGGGTATTTGTCTAGATCTATACCTAATAATGCGTTGGTAGGAGTAAGCTTGGCAAGGTTACCCGTAAGATTGGCGATAAAGGATAAGATAGAGTTCCAAAAACTTTTTAGAGTCTTGCAACTCCAAAGCGTGTGCAGGAGGTTTCCTGTTTGCTCGTTACATTTCCAACAAATGTCGGATGCAGTTGGATACATTTTGGATAACTTGTATGGTGTTAAGTACCATCTATTAATTATTTTTTTGGGCATTATCCCAGTGTTCAATGCAAGAGGATGATTTACTTATTGTTTGAAATGCTTTAATCCACTGAGTCGGGGAAAAAATCTGGTCCAGATCTCTTTCCCATTTCAGCATATTTGTGTTTTTGGTAAACAGTTGGGGGGATAACACATTGTAGAAGAAAGATATACCTTTCCTGTTACCATTTTTCTGAGGAGAGAGGAACTCCCAAGGGTTCATAGAGATTTCGATCAAATTACTGGGAGAGAAATCCTTCAGTCGGGTACACTTACCAATCTTTGTCTCGATGATGTTCTTAATATTAGGGGGTAGGTTCTGGTATAGATTATATCCATTACTGATCCACTCGTTTACAGAGAATCTGATTCTGCAATAATTAATGACTTCTGTGGGAAGATGTAATTTAGCCTTTTTCTCTACATGTCTGGTTTTTGAGAGAATGTGTTTCCAAGCGAACAAAGTAGTTTTAATGCTTATTAGGTTGGGGATTGTTATCTTAGGGATAATGGCGCTAGCTATTGCGAGAGAAGGGAGGTCAAAATTGTGTGTGGCTAGATGTTCAATGTTTGTCCATAATTTGTCATTTGTTGGGGTAAACCAATGTTTTATCTGATCTAAGATAGAAGCAAAATAATAATTTCTAACGTCTGGAATTTTTTTTAGTAGTGAGGATCAAGAAAGCAACTCTGTTTTTTTTTTTTTGTTCCAGATAAATTGTCTAAGTTTGCTGTCTAGTTGTTTAAAGAACTTGGCAGGAATTGGTATGGGGAGGCATCTAAAGAGATATAAAATTTTAGGTAACGTTTGCATCTTGAAAGTAGCTATTTTACCAACCCAGGATAAGTTGGTTTTTTGAATATGTGATAAGTCACGGGATATTTGGTCTAAAAGTGTGGGGAAAATGGCATCATACATTTTGGTTGGAGGAAATGTGAGTTGGATCCCTAGGTATGTACTGGCATACCCCACTTTTAAGTACACAATGGGACCAGAGCGTGTATGTAAAATGAAAATGTACTTAAAGTGAAACAATACCTTTTTTTCACTTCTAGGGTGTAGTGGGGGGTCAGGGGGTGTATTTTGGGTGTCAGGAGGTCTCAGGGGCTGTAATGGGGCTGTCAGGGGCACACTGGAACAGGGCGGGCTATGCTCTCGAGGCTTCAGCTCCTTCTACTGCGGCTGCAAAATGTCTGTACAGTACTTGCAAGGCACTTTACATACACTTGTGGGTATGTCCTTACTCGCGAGTGTATGTAAAGTGAGTGTACTTAAAGCGGGGTATGCCTGTAATCGATTTGTTGTCCCAATTGTATTTATGTGTTCTGCGTAGAGAGTTGATTGTCGAGTCTGGTATGTTCATAGGGAGGATAAAGCATTTATTTATCTTGATTTATTTTATAGTATGAGACATCCTTGAATTTTTCTAGTATTGCGTGTATTGTAGGCAGAGATATATCAGGTTCTGGATGATCGAATGTATTCTGCTAGGGGTTTTATAGCTAATGCAAAAATTACAGGGGATAGGGGGCAGCCCTGTCTGGTGCCGTTAGTTAATGGGAAGTTTCTAGATAAGATACCCGAAGTGTAGACCTTTGCGTTGGGCTGGGTATATAATGCCATGATTGCCGAGTGGATAAAACCGTTAAAGCCGAATTAAGTTAAGGTTTTTGATATATATTTCCAATGCATTCTGTCGAATGCTTTTTCAGCATCTAAAGCTAAGAGCATGGCGGGGGTTCGATTATTGTGTATAGTGTTAATAATATTGAGCATTCTTCTTGTGCTATCTGGGGCCTGTCTACTTTTAACAAAGCCAACTTGATCTGGTTTAATTAGGGTGGGAATTATATTAACAAGTCTATTCGCCAGTATCTTTGCGTAGATTTTAAGATCTGAGTTTAGTAAGGAAATGGGCCTGTAGTTTAAAGGGGAAGTGGGATCTTTGCCTGATTTAGGTATAGTGATAATTATTGCTTCTAGCAGTTCTTTTGGGAGGGCTTCTGAGTTAGCTGCTTAATTAAATAGGTTGGAACGATGGGGTACTAAAGTTTCTTCAAAGGCCGTATAATATTCTCCTGATAGGCCATCTGGGCCTGGCGATTTATTTTTTGGTAGTTTGTGTATGACCTTAACCCCCCTCCTGCCCAGGTAAAATTTCAGCTTCCGGCACTGCGTCGCTTTAACTGACAATTGCGCGGTCGTGCGACGTGGCTCCCAAACAAAATTTACGTCCTTTTTTCCCCACAAGTAGAGCTTTCTTTTGGTGGTATTTAATCGCCTGTGCGGTTTTTATTTTTTGCGCTATAAACAAAAAAGAGCGACAATTTTGAAGAAAAATACAATATTTTTTACTTGTTGCTATAATAAATATCCCAATTAAAAAAACAAAAAAAAAATTTCTCAGTTTAGGGCGATATGTATTCTTCTACATATTTTCGGTAAAAAAAAAAAAAAATCGCAATAAGCGACTGGTTTGCGCAAAAGTTATAGCGCTTACAAAATAGGGGAGAGAATTATTATTTTTTATTATTTATTTTTTTACTAGAAATGGCGGCGATCTGCGATTTTTATTGGTACTGCGACGTTATGGCGGACACATCGGACACTTTTGACACATTTTTGGCGCCATTCACATTTATACTGCGATCAGTGCTATAAATATGCACTAATTACAGTATAAATGTGACTGGCATTAAAGGGGTTAACACTAGGGGGTGAGGAAGGGGTTAAATGTGTATCCTAGGTGTGTTCTAACTGTGGGGGGAGGGGGGGTGACCGATCTGTGTCCCTATGTAGGAAGGAACACAGAGCGGGCTCCTCCTCTCCAGAGACAGGACGCTGTCTCTGTGTAAAACGGCAATGAGAGATGATCTATGAGAGATCATCTCTCATTCGCCCACAGATCGCATCGCAAACGGCCGCTCTGATTGGCCGTTCGCCGCGATCTGTGATTGGCCGTGTCCAAGGGACACGGACAACACAGGGCTTCCCCGCAGCGCGCTCTACAGCGCGCGCTGGGAATGCCTAAAGGACATGCCGTCAAATGACGGCATGTTGGATATTAAGGCCCGCGCTGTTGCCGTCATTCGACGGTAGCGCGGGCCTGAAGTGGTTAATAATTTCTTCATCTGATATAGGTTTGTTGAGTAATTCTAATGACGTAGGATCAATGGAAGAAAGGTCAATATTGTCTAAAAATTATGATATGTTATCAGCGTTAGGTTGGGGGGTGAGAGTGTCATTTTTTAGATTATAGAGTGTCTCATAGTACAGTGAGAAAGCATCTGCTATCTCTTTAGGATTGAGTATTTTTTTGCCTGAGGTGTGGTGGGTTAGTTTATGAATTTTGTTCTTTTGTTGGCAAAGTTTTTTTTGGGAGGCCATTAACTTACCTGCTCTGTTACCTTGGGAGTAGTATTTTAAATTTAGTTTTTTAAGATATTTGTCATGGTCAGAAATTAATAAGGATCTAAGATCAGATCTAAGGTTATTGAGTTGGCGTTCTAGGATTATGTTTTTTTTTTTTTTTTGTGCAACTTTTCAAGGTTGGAAATTTCTATTAGTATTAGAGTTGATCGTAAAAAATGTTTTAAAAAAAAAAATCATAATTATGTCCTCTATTTTGTAGGCAATAAAACTTTTGCGCAAACTAGTCACTATACAGTTTTTGCGATTTTTATTTTTTATTTTTTTACCAAAAATATGTAGAAGAATACGTATCGGCCTAAACTGAGATTTTTTTTTTAAATGGGATATTTATGGGATTCAGATACATTGGCATATCTTTGTGCGGGCGTAGCGTATCTTTTTACGCTATGCCGCTGCAACTTAGAGAGGCAAGTACAGTATTCACAAAGCACTTGCTCCGTAAGTTGCAGCGGCGTAGCGTAAATTGGCCGGCGTAAGCCCACCTAATTCAAAGTAGGAAGGAGGTGGGCGTCATCTATTCAAATTAAGCGTTACCCCCATGCAAATGAATGGCCGGTCGAACTGGGCATGCACGCGCATGCTCAGAATCACGTTGCATATACTCACTAAGATACGTTGGCACAATGCCTACGACATGAACGTAACCTACGCACGTTCCCTGGCCCATACCTTTGCATTAGCTGCGCCTGCTATATGAGGGGTAACTTTACACTGGACGTAAGCCTTACGCAAATCGCGTATATGAAGTGGCCGGGCGCATCGACGTTCGTGAATCGGCGTATCTTACGAATTTGCATATTTATAATGGGGACGCCGAATGCATCCAGCGTAACTATGCGCCTACAATACGCCGGAGTAGGCAAGTTACGTCAGACGGTTGAAGCCATGTTTTTCAACGTACCTCGCTTTATGAATCGGTGCAAAGATGCGATACACAGATCCATGGTCCTGCTGTGAAAATGGGCAATGGCGGGTGCCCAGGTCATATTACGGCTGCTGGGCTTGTGCCCCCTAGCCGCACGGGAAGCCCAGGACATCATATGACGTCCAACTGGAGGGATGGAAGTTTCCTGCCGACGTCATTTTACAATGGCTCGGTAAGGTTAATGTGTGTTGAAATGACCACTTGTAGTCCTCATCGGAGGCCTATGTGACAGGGACACAGCGTTGTCAGGGTTGTCGGCAGCATTAACATGTTAAAGCTTATATCAGATTTAATGATCAGGTTTACATCTACTTGAATGTCTAGACTTGGCAGCATGTGTTCTTACAACATTTAGATTGTACATCTTTATGTCGGAATCATTTGTTAAAGGTTCTCTAAACTAGTGAGCTTGTGTTTGTGTGGAACAGCTAGTTGGGTTTCGGCAAAGTAGAAAAAAAAAAACATTAACCAGATTGGCAGCTTGTAGCTAGCACAGATTCTCTGCACTGATGGTAAACGATAAACCCTAAATATTCAAAGTAACATTGCGCTTTCTGTCAAAAATCCTAAAATTGTACTATCTGTCACAATGCTAATGAACAGACTCCTCTAAACAAGCGCCCTGTTTATGTCTGTGCTTTGTTGACTAAAAAACACAAAGCTGCTCTTCCCTTAGAGATTTCTCATTTGTTATTTAATGGCAGGACCTCACATTCGAGCCGAAATTGCAGTGTGCAAACGGGGTGCCTCGCGAATGCAAATTCATAATGTGTTCTCGTCTATACCTTTTATTTGTCAGAGTTTGTTATCTTTCAAAACAATAAAGAGAGCCTGGACTCATCTATGCTAAAATTAAGAATTTATAACTATATGGAACAGATGTTTTCATAAACATTTGCTATAATTAATTTCAACCAGGGATTGAAGGAACAAAGCCATTTTTTTCTTCTTGAAAACTTTATTGCTATTTCCCCACACACCAAACTGAATTCTTCACTTTAATATTGTTAATGAAACAAAATTACTATTCAATTTTGTTTTCATTGCAAGAAACAAAATCTTAATAGGTGCACAAACCATTTAGACACAAATATATAAAAGTCGCAGCATAAAGCATTACTTTCTAGCAACGTTACAAAAAAAAAAGTCTGTAGGATACAATTTGTGCTTTTACCATACCTTGTAATTGTTTAAAACCTGAAACATATTTTGAAAAAATATATAGATATTGAACATATTGTACACAATGCTGTGAATGTTTTGATATTAATAAATAAAATCTGACATAAAATATTATAGGAATGGTATGCCCTATAGTTTGAAAAAGACATGTCCACTGAACTCAACCAGAAGACAACAAATAACATTTTAAACCTGCATCCTCCAAATCCTAAATCCTCAGTTGGTTCAGAGGAAGGCAAACAAACCTTATGGTCCAATTTTCTTCAGTAGGGAAGAAAATCCTTTCTGACACCCCTCCGCCGGCCGTGGAGTTTGTCGACCAGGCTGTCGAAAAAGGCGTCGAGCCATTAGTCCCGATGGCCCATCGAGGAAATAGAGAACCTGCTCTCTATTTTGGCTCGACGCCTTGCTCGACAGTTTTCTCGACCAAAACGTACACACGATCGAGCTTCTCGGCAGAATATGGATCCCAGCGAGCTTCTCGCTGGATTCTGCCGAGAAGCTCGGACGTGTGTACGGGGCCTGAGGCTATCTGATAGAACCTGGATCAACAGACTTTGATGTTGTTAGTTATTAAAGACTATGTTCACCTTTAAAAAAAAAATGTACACACTTTTCAGAAAAAAAATGAACATTTAAAAAAAAAAAACGCCTGCAAAAATATGTGGGAGAAACACCAGACTTGGGCAGATTCTTCCTCCAGCTCCATGCCCCTACCAAATTGCATGCTTTCAAATGGAGAGCTGGAGGAAGTGTCAAAATACTACAAATGTGGTATTCCATTGAGAGCTACAAGTCCCTCTGCCATGGTGGCAGATGGGACTTGTAGTTTTTTTTTTTTTACTCACAGATCTCTGTGAATAACAGCCAGTTACGGTATAGTCTGTGGAGACACACATGCAGCTTTTATTTTATTTTATAATCTTCTCAGGCTCAGAATTAGCTCCTGTGCAATTCTAATCCACATTTCTCTACAGATCTTCTTGGAATGAAGTGTTTCCATATGTGGAGCCTAAACCTTTTTTCCCTGTATACGAAGGGTGTCCTGTGTCATTTGAAATTACACTTAAGTGAACAAATTTGTACCAGGTTTGCTATATGGATAATTTATTTTGTTATTCAAAGTAATCATATCTCCTCTTATGCCTGGCCAAACTAACATCGGAATTCTGACGGAATTCCATCGGAGTAAAAGAGAACATGTTCTCTATCTAAACTCCGATGCAATTCCTCTGAAAAAAGTCTGATGGGGCATACACATGAACGGAATTTCTGAACAACTTTTCAGTCAGGCTTTTTCCCATCAGAAATTCTGATCGTGTGTACGGGGCTTAAAATGCCTCTTCTGAAGGGAGAATAACTTCAGTTCTGTTATACTTTCTTGATAGCTGCAGTCGTCTATGACTCTTATAAGTTTAGCTGGTCTTCTCTGCTCTCTTTTCAGTTTTGCAACATCCTTTTTGTCAACTGGTGCCCAAAACTGAATTGCATATTCAAGGTGCTTCGTACGAGACAAGATTCTCTCTCTCTCTCTCTCTCCCCTTTCTCTCTCTCTCTCTCTCCCCTCTCTCCCCTCTCGCCCCTTTCTCTCTCTCTCTCTCTCCCTCTCTCCCCTTTCTCTCTCTCTCTCTCCCCTTTCTCTCTCTCTCTCTCCCCTCTCTCCCCTCTCTCCCCTTTCTCTCTCTCTCTCTCTCTCTCCCTCTCTCCCCTTTCTCTCTCTCTCTCTCTCCCCTTTCTCTCTCTCTCTCCCCTTTCTCTCCCTCCCCCCTTTCTTTCTCTCTCTCTCTCTCCCATTTCTCTCTCTCCCCCCTTTCTCTCTCCCCTTTCTCTCTCTCCCTCTCTCTCTCTCTCTCTCCCCTTACTCTCTCTCTCTCCCCTTACTCTCTCTCTCTCTCCCCTTTCTCTCTCCTCCCCCTCTATCTCTCCTCCCCCTCTATCTCTCTCCCCCCTCTATATCTCCCTCTCTCTCTCTCCCCCTCCCTCACTCTCCCTCTCTCTCTCCCCCTCCCTCATCTATACTTTTTTTTTATATAAAACAAAGTTTCTTGCTTGCTCTAGAAGCTGCAGTTTGGCTTTGCATTTAGCATATGAACTATGTAAATGTCCATGTATAAATAAGGCTGCAGGTCAAGTGTTTTTCTTACTGAGGGCATATAAATTCATGTTGGCATCTAATATTCTATATCATTCCTGTGTGTTATTCCTTATTACTCATATGTGCTTTTGTAGCAGGTTTTTAGAGATTTGGCCTTATAAATCTATACTAATATATATAGTGCAACTTCCTTTTTCTTCCTTTTTCTTGTGCTTTCTGTGCAAATTACAAAAAGAGTCCCTGTTTTATGGATTCTACTGACCCTTTACATATCAACCTTTTAGAATTGAACTTCCAAAGCAGTTTAACATTTTATAGGTGGCTGTAAAAAAACTTCTGACTGCCGACAGTTACAGCAGCCTTTTATTCATATATCGGTAAATAGGGCCGACGCAAATAATAGCGGCAGAAGAGATTTCTGCTGCAGGTCTTAGCCGGTAGGTGCAGCTGCTGGCCCCCGTTTACTATATGACAAGTCGTTATTAGCCACAGCTAATTGCTGGCTGTGCGGACAGCAAGGGAATAGCTGCGCCCACTGGCGAGACTGGTCACTATAGTGAACAGAGGCAGCAGCTGCACCTACCCGCCAAGAGCCACAGCAACAAATCCCTGATTGCTGCCCTAATCGCCAGTGTGAATGCAGGACAATTAGCAGTCTCCAATGGACACTTCCAGGAATATCTATCTTGCATCACAAACAGACAGGAATGAGGTTTAGGTTCAATGCTACAATGAGTTTTGCAGCAAGTTCCCAGGATTCGTGAAGTTTGCATATTGAAAACTTTTAGTTGTAGCTACTGTTGCATTGCATTGCAAAGTTTTTTCCTTGGTAGTTTATTCACAAGGGCCAATAATTTGAACAAATAGATTACCCAGCTTCCTTTTTGTAAATGGGTGGTCTCACAGCAGAGGGTTAGGGCATTGGTAAGGAGAGCTGACAAATCTGTGTAAAATTAGATATATGTTTTTTTTTTTTTAACATCAAGTTTATTAGGTGTGCAAACATAGACATAGTGCGATTAGGGAAACGCAGTTCCCTGATTCAGTGGCAAGTATACAAAAGGTAGGTCAAAGAAAACAGCACAGCAACAACAATCTTAAACTGTGAACGGAACAAAATATATCGTTATATATATATATATATATATACCGTGCAGTATAGATCTTGATGAAACTTTGTGCTTAACATCAAGTGTATGAAGCCTACAGAACTGTAATAGTGCAAGTAAGAA
Source organism: Rana kukunoris (assembly GCA_029574335.1). NCBI lineage: Eukaryota > Metazoa > Chordata > Amphibia > Anura > Ranidae > Rana > Rana kukunoris. The sequence goes on along the minus strand of CM056053.1, from coordinate 110,493,774 downwards.
AATATGTTACCCTGAGTTTCTGAGGAGCTATACATAAAGTAGGGCACAGATTCACAAAATGCTCGGTACGCATCAACAACACAATTAGATATATGTTAGTTTTGGCATTTGTACCCCATCACAGTGCCCAAGCTCCCAATGCCTTTTTTTGACAATGGCTTGCTTAGTAGCTCTACGACTTGCCAGAATTGAATTAAAAGATTCACCCTCCATGGGGTTTGCATACATCAAACTTTGAACAAGATTTGCAAAGCCGTTTGTGAAACAATGCAGATTCCCTTATCCTACAAAGCATAGAAAAGTTCTGCTTTTCACAATAGTTGCATCTTACTGCTCCTGTGATTTAGCTGATTCACTAAAGATAATTCACACTGTGTGTGACTAATGTTAATTTCAGCGGTAGTTAAGCAGGAAGCAAAGTGATAGCACTCAGCCACTGAGAGCTCCCCCTAGTGGCTAGTTCACAAATCTATATGTGGGATACAATAGAGAATGAATGATAGAGTATGAAAGTATGTTGTGTGTAAAAATGTGAATCTAAAATTATTTTCTGGTAAACTGAAAGAATTCAGAAAAACACTTGCGTGTTAAGTTGCGGCGGCGTAGCGTAAATTGGGCGGCCTAAGTCAAAATAGGCGGGTAGGGGGCGTCTCTTATTTAAATTAGGTGCGTCCACACGCCGAACGTACTGCACATGCGCCGGCCATAGAAAAAAAAAACAGTGCGCATGCTCCAAATCTCGTCGCTACTTGTCAATGAAAGGGACGTAAATGTAACTTACGTCAGCCCCATTCTGAATCGACTTAAGCAAACAACGTAACTTACGTCCAATACGACGAGGTCACGACGTCCATACTTAACATAAGATGCACCTGCTTTGGGCAGCTTTATCTTTACGCTGGGAAAACCCTTACGTAAACGGCGTAAAGTGACTGCGTCGGGCCCGCGTACGTTCGTGAATTGGCGTATCTCACGGATTTACATATTCTCTGCGTAAATCAGCGAGAACGCCCCTGGTGGCCATTTTAAAACTGCATTTAAGTTCCAACGGTGTAATACAATTACGCCTGTCGGATATTTGCAGCAAACCGGCGTATCTTGTTTTCTGCATACAGAAAACAGATAAGCCGGCGCAAAGTGTGAGTTATGCCGGCGTATAACTGATACGCCAGCATAACTCTACCTGAATCTGGCCCTATATGCACTCAAGCAGACCACACAGGATGACAGCTGTACAATTTCTGTGGAGCGTCAGCCTTTTCTGTCTGTTACCTGAGTCTACCTGCTTAAAGTAGAGCTAAGTGTAATTCAGTGGCCCTTTAATTCAATGGTCTGTGTCCATCACTGGTGCCAGCATTTTCTGATGGATGCCAGTCTTTGGGCACCTACATCTGCTGGCACAAGATGAAGTCACTCCTGCACATTTGCATCATGTACCTCACCTGTGTGCCGGGAGATAAACTGAGATCTCTGTGTACGTTCCAAAGAGGACTGCGAGCAGGCAGGTAGGCTTCTTTAATGCCCGCAAGTTGGTCCTATCAAAACAGTCAGTTGTCATTAGTTAGGCAATCCTGAAGGGCTTGTCCAATTGCTCTGTTACCATTAGCACTGTTGATAAATGGCATATACTTTTAGCTTTGGTGAGAGCCCTCGGACACCTGCTGGTGACACAGAAGACCTGATTCATCAGTGACAACTAGGTGCCAAGCTCAGTTGATAAGCTAACTTGTTTTGTTTGTCAAATGTTCTTCTTCACAGCTAAACTTCAGGCTGACAGCTGAATACACAGCTAAAATATATATACAGTGCGGAAAATAAGTATTTGAACGCCCTGCTATTTTGCAAGTTCTCCCACTTGGAAATCATGGAGGGGTCTGAAATTGTCATCGTAGGTGCATGTCCACTGTGAGAGACATAATCCAAAAAAAAAATTCCAGAAATCACAATTTATGATTTTTTAACTATTTATTTGTATGATACAGCTGCAAAGAAGTATTTGAACACCTGTCTATCAGCTAGAATTCTGACCCTCAAAGACCTGTTAGTCTGCCTTTAAAATGTCCATCTCCACTCCATTTATTATCCTAAATTAGATGCACCTGTTTGAGGTCATTAGCTGCATAAAGACACCTGTCCACCCCATACAATCAGTAAGAATCCAACTACTAACATGGCCAAGACCAAAGAGCTGTCCAAAGACACTAGAGACAAAATTGTACACCTCCACAAGGCTGGAAAGGGCCACGAGGAAATTGCCAAGCAGCTTGGTGAAAAAAGGTCCACTGTTGGAGCAATCATTAGAAAATGGAAGAAGCTAAACATGACTGTCAATCTCCCTCGGACTGGGGCTCCATGCAAAATCTCACCTCGTGGGGTCTCAATGATCCTAAGAAAGGTGAGAAATCAGCCCAGGACTACACGGGAGGAGCTGGTCAATGACCTGAAAAGAGCTGGGACCACCGTTTCCAAGGTTACTGTTGGTAATACACTAAGACGTCATGGTTTGAAATCATGCATGGCACGGAAGGTTCCCCTGCTTAAACCAGCACATGTCAAGGCCCGTCTTAAGTTTGCCAATGACCATTTGGATGATCCAGAGGAGTCATGGGAGAAAGTCATGTGGTCAGATGAGACCAAAATAGAACTTTGTGGTCATAATTCCACTAACCGTGTTTGGAGGAAGAAGAATGATGAGTACCATCCCAAGAACACCATCCCTACTGTGAAGCATGGGGGTGGTAGCATCATGCTTTGGGGGTGTTTTTCTGCACATGGGACAGGGCGACTGCACTGTATTAAGGAGAGGATGACCGGGGCCATGTATTGCGAGATTTTGGGCAACAACCTCCTTCCCTCAGTCAGAGCTTTGAAGATGGGTCGAGGCTGGGTCTTCCAACATGACAATGACCCGAAGCACACAGCCAGGATAACCAAGGAGTGGCTCTGTAAGAAGCATATCAAGGTTCTGGCGTGGCCTAGCCAGTCTCCAGACCTAAACCCAATAGAGAATCTTTGGAGGGAGCTCAAACTCCGTGTTTCTCAGCGACAGCCCAGAAACCTGACTGATCTAGAGAAGATCTGTGTGGAGGAGTGGGCCAAAATCCCTCCTCCAGTGTGTGCAAACCTGGTGAAAAACTACAAGAAACGTTTGACCTCTGTAATTGCAAACAGAGGCTACTGTACCAAATATTAACATTGATTTTCTCAGGTGTTCAAATACTTATTTGCAGCTGTATCATACAAATAAATAGTTAAAAAAATCATACATTGTGATTTCTGGAATTTTTTTTTTGATTATGTCTCTCACAGTGGACATGCACCTACGATAACAATTTCAGACCCCTCCATGATTTCCAAGTGGGAGAACTTGCAAAATAGCAGGGTGTTCAAATACTTATTTTCCGCACTGTAAGGAAGAAGTTTCATGTGTCAAAAAAACAGTAGTTCTGTCTATTTATTCTTTATGTTTGTACAGTCCTGCTACACAGCACAGCCACTTTGAATACACCCCTAAATTTATAGACTGTAGTAGGAATGTATTGGTGTACTCTCTCCACCTCCAGCTTGCTGACTCGAAAGTGAAAGAGCAGCAGCAGACTGAAGAGCTGATCCCTCTCCTTAATCTGCTCTCTCCTCTTTCCTCCTATTCCTGGTCAGTACATATGCATGCAGCATGTCTTACTGACATTCTGCCCCTCCTTGTCACACTATGATTCCTGCTTAAGGGACAGCTCACATCAGAACAGAAACCCAGCTCACATCAATTATGAAACCCACACATTTCCTGCGCTCATATTCAGTTGGGATCGGCAGTGGGTGTTGATATTAACGTTAATGACACCCCAAAAGCAGGTTGCAAATGCAATGCATTTGCCCACACAGGATCCATTGATACAGAAGTACCATGCAATGCGGTTGCCATGAGTTTGCAAAAGTAGTGCATGCACTGCTTTTGGTTCTGTCCGGTGAGAGGCTGAAATCCCATCACACAGAACTGCATGTGAATCATACAGGAATGCACAGCATGTTCCTGTGCGATTCCTGGTACCAGCCGGCCCTTATGGAGGATTACAAGAAACTGATACCAAGTCAGATCCAGGTGCATACACTTGTGATATTTAAAAAAAGAAGAGTGACGATATATTAATGAATACACATTTGCATTAATGTATATCTTTTATATCTGCCTGGAGTTCAGCTTTAAGTTGTATATATTAAAATGTTACTTTTACGTAAGTCTTAATGTTGCTGTGTCTCCTGATCATATATCTGTTGTTTAGTTTGGATGGTTATGCATCTGTGCATGTGCACATTCTGTTATGCTATACTGTATGTTATTCAGGATGCGGGCTTTGAAGTTATATCTTATAAGAGTACAATGAGGTATGAGTCTAAATTCCAGGAGTTAATTACTTTCATAATTTCAGCATGTTCTTTCTAACTCTGCACCTCTGGAGACCAACCACAGAGTTTATTCACCACTACAGAAGATATATAAACAGCCTGTGGCTTCTCAGCTGTTGTAAAACTACAAGTCTCATCGTGCCTTTTCATCTGAAGCCTGTTGCAAACATGGACAATTCCTGGACCTGGGAAGATATATTTAATAAAACATACATGTAAAGTACATTCTGTGAAATACACAATGTACTTATGAGCAAATAGTGCTGAATGAATGTATTTTTTAGTTATTTGACTTGCTGATCCATGGAGAATGAAGGGATTCAGGCAATCATAAGTCATAAATTGTATGACTCTGCTTCAACATTATCTCCTTTTTGTGCTGCCGATGGGTATGAACTCTTCCCCACCAACAACGTCCAGAGCTATGGAGGCAGGTGACATCACTGTTCAATGTGATTATGTCCCGTTCTCTGCCTTTCACATTTAGGCACACAAGCTTGAGCTGCAAGGTCATGTGACTTCATGGAAAACACTTAAAGCGGAGTTCCACCCAATAATGGAACGTCTGCTTTTCGGAACCCTTCCCCCCTCCGGTGTCACATTTGGCACATTTCAGGGGGAGCCGATACTTGTGTAATTCCGGGTTTTTTGCTCCCACTTTCGGGCATAGATACCCGAGCCACCCGCAGGTATCTACGCCACTTCCGGCACCTTGCATTAGAGGAAACTGTCATGAAAGAAATATGGTCTGACCATTGTTGAACTCTTATCCTGAAAATGAGAGTTAAACTTTAAAAATGCTTTTTTCTTGACTTTGCTGATGTGCATACAATGTTGTACTTGTTCTGGGACAATGATTGTGAAAAAATTTAAGACAAACACAGTAAAGCCAGGTTTTCCTTAAATCTGAGATCCTAATGGATATACAGATGCAAATGTATACATTCTTATATGTATGCCCTTTTATGGAAGCAGTATAAGTACCTGCATTTGGCTTGGCAATGGCCTTTTGCAGTTTATTCTACAGAATAACTCTGTACACAGACTGGTGAGGGTAAGCAGGACAAGTAAAAGTCAGTTGAGCTGCAAGGAGCCTATTTATAGGAGGACAGAGAAGGGTGACAAAGAGATGAGCTCAATATTTTTGCTGCTTCTCTTTTAACTGTCCAGTCACAAGGAGGGGAGGGAACTGGTATGTTTTGCTGAACTACAGCAGGGAAAATTCAGGAATCCTCCCCTGCCAGGCATGGCCTTATAAAACTCTTTTGCAAGTAAAACAGCTTAGTTGTACGTATTTAACGTATAACTGGCTATAGTTCAGCTTTAACAAACAGTAAATAAGTTATGATAATGCACGCAGCACAGTAAATCTATAATTTTTATTTTTGTTAGATAAAAGCACATCTAAAGCCTTATGCCACATACACACAATCAGGCTTTTGCCCGGCCAAAAGCACATCAGAATTCCATCGGAGTAAAATAGAACGTGTTCTATATTTAAACTCTATTTCTATATTTAAATGGAATTCATTGGAATTTCAGATGAAATTTCTCCGATGGGGCATACACACGGTCGGAATTTCTGATGGAAAAAGTCTGTTGAACTTTTTCCATCGGAAATTCCGATCATGTGTATGCGGCATTAGATGTTGTGACTGGGTTTGTTGCCTATTGCCTGCGTTAGTTTGCATTTTAACTATGTTTTGCCTAATGATCATGACAGTAACACATTCCTCTTTCTAGGATGAAAATACACACTTATCTATGAATGAGCAACATTTTCACCTCAAGCTGCTCCCCCTGTCGTTTTCCCCAAAGCATAGGAGCAGGGCCATAACACTGCTTGAGATTTTGGTGCATCACATGCATAGTGCTCAAGAAGTTAGGAGCTCACTGAATTTTTAACAGGATTATAATGATTTTTTTTCCAATGCTATATCTAACAAATGAAAGGAAGCAAACAAAAGACAGTCAATGTTAGAGTTCTATACACTATAAATCTGTTTGTTTTTTTTGTTTTTTGTTTTTTACTACTATAAAGTAATTTCGAGTCTACAAAGAACAAGAACCGTTTCAGTCCTTTTAAGTCCTTTTTACTCCTACGGGCTATAGGGAAACTCTTTATGTGTCTAACATACTAAAGCATTAAGGGGCAGATTCACAAAACAATTACGCCTGTCTAACTGGGGTTAGACAGGAGTAATTTCAAATTTCCCGCGGCGTATCACTAGTTTGAATTCTCAAACCATGATACGGCGGCTTCGGGCTTCGATCCGAGAGGCTTACGTCTTCGTAAGCCTTCGGATCTACGCTGCCATCTATTTGCGGCCGCTGGGAGGAGTTTGCGTCGTTTTAATGCGTCGGGATATGCAAATGTGTTTTTACGGGGATTCACGAACAAACGAGCGAGCGTCGCAATAGTTTTCGTCTATTTTTTTATACGTAATGTTAGAGCAGCTTTTTGCTGCTCTAACTTTACGTAGCCCATGTTAAGTATGGCCGTCGTTCCCGCTTCGAATTTATTTAATTTTTTTTTTTGTTTACGTAACTCGTCGGGACGTGGATCGCCCGTAAAGTACGCTACATAAACAACGAATGACGTCACGACGTGATTTCGCGCAATGCACGGCGGGAAATTTGCGAACGGAGCATGCGCAGATCGATCGCCGCAGGAACGCGCCTAATTTAAATGTTTCACGCCCCCTACTCGCGCAGATGGATTGCGACGGGAGAAATACACTACGCCGCCGTCGTTTACCGTAGAAAATCTACCTGAATTCCACGTAGAGCAAGGTAAAAAACGGCGGCGTAGTGTATTTCTGATACGCTACGATAATCCATTTCTCTGTGAATCTGCCCCTATGTGTCTCTACTTGATTATGTAAGGTATTAGATCTTTTTATATTTCTTTCTTTGTATATATTTTGCTGCTCTCTAATTTAGAATAAAAGAAAAAAAGTTTGCCTTCTCCAACCAGTTATTAGCTCACGCTAGTCATTCAATAATTATCATTAATTTATTTTTTGCACTACAGTTCTATAATTAACTTGGCCTGTAATTAGCACTACCTTGTACACCTTCTGAAAGTATAAAGAGATACCAAAATATTAGTACAGTAGGTTACTAAAGCAACATTTAAGCAAATTCATATAATTTGCAGTAATCTAAAAATATTTATGTTAAAAAAAATCACATCACCAGCCTCTGTTGTAGAAGGAGAAAAAGGCCGATGGTGCTGACATTTTTTTGAGTTTTACATGTAAAAATTGTTTATCTTACAATGAATGAAAGTCGATAGATTCCTTCCAGATAGTGGAAGCTCCAATACTGGCTGTTGTATTCAGCAGCTGCGGCACCCCATCCTGCCCTAATATAGTACACATATAATATTCCCATTTTACACATTCCTGGAAATGGCAGAGTAGGCGTTTGCTGTAGCAACTACTACACTAACGATGTTAAAACATACCATCAAAATATACAAGTTTCTGGGGGAAGTTGAGTGGCTATTTTTTTGCTTTAGAAACGTAGAAAAGTGATGGCAGAAAAAAAGTGTAAATAGTCTATAAAGGGGAATCAGGACCTCCTTCCTCCTACTGATGACCCCTCTAGTGAGGGGCAACTGCCAGCTGGGGACCAACAACATCATAAGTCAAGGCGTATATGGCCAGCACACTATGGATCTGCCAAAAGCACCTGTCTTGGTGCCAAAATTTGGTACATAAGCTTGGTGGGTTTTTGGAGCGGAGGGAGGTCCATTTAAAATTAATGTTGTTGCTCAAAAATTGTGCAAAAAAAGCGACACGGCAACCTTGCTCAGGTGTAAACTGGGTCTTATTTCAAACCATCTATGGCCAGCCAAAGAATCTGATTCTCCAGACTAGATGTCTTCAGTATGCACAGTTACTTTCACACTGCACTTCCTTTTGCTCCCTTGTGAAAATAAAGGGAAAAAGTCTGAAAAAAGACTAAAACCAATAAAGTCTCCACTTCTTTGGCCTGGTAGGCTTCAGTTTATTCAATTTTTGTTCTGATGCCGCGTACACATGATCATTTTTCGGCATGAAAAAAAACAACGTTTTAAAAAATGTTGTTTTTCGGGTTGTAAAAAATGATCGTGTGTGGGCTAAAACAAAGTTTTAAACCCGCGCATGCTCAGAAGCAAGTTATGAGACAGGAGCGCTCGTTCTGGTAAAACTACCATTTATAATGAAGTAAGCACATTCATCACGCTGTAACAGACAAAAAAGTGCAAATCGTCTTTTACTAACAAGGAATCAGCTAAAAGCAGCCCAAAGGCGAATAGAACTTCTCCTTTAGAGTGCCGTCGTACGTGTTGTACATCACCACGCTTTGTTCATCATATTTGGACATGCTGAAAAACTTAGTTTTTTTTTTAATGCCGAAAAACGATCGAGTGTACGCGACATTAGGTTTAGATGCACTTTAAATGAAGCCCACTTTGAGCATTATCTCAAAATAAATACAATGCTGAAATAGTTTGAAATTTAGAACATACAGTGGGGATCGAAAGTTTGGGCACCCCAGGTAAAACTTAGTATTAATGTGCATAACAAAGCCAAGGAAAGATGGATAAATCTCCAAAAGGCATCAAATTACAGACATTCTTACAATATGTCAAAAAAAGTTAGATTTTATTTCCATCATTTACACATTCAAAATGACAGAAAACAAAAAAATGGTGCCTGCAAAAGTTTGGGCACCCTGCAGAGTTAATATCTTGTACTGCCCCCTTTGGCAAGTATCACAGCTTGTAAACGCTTTTTATAACCAGCCACGAGTCTTTCAATTCTTGTTTGAGGTATCTTTGCCCATTCTTCCTTACAAAAGTCTTGCAGTTCTTTGAGATTTCTGTGCTGTCTGTCACGCACTGCTCTTTTAAGGTCTATCCATAGATTTTCAATTATGTTGAGGTCAGGAGATTGTGAAGACCATGGCAAAACCTTCAGTTTACGCCTCTTGATGTAATCCCCCGTGGATTTTGAGGTGTGTTTAGGATCATTATTCATTTGTAGAAGACATCCTCTCTTTAAAGCGGTTGTAAACCGCATATACAATTTTTTTTTTGTAAACCTGCAAAGCAAAAGGCATAATCAGCTAGTATGCACCACATACTAGCTGATTATGAAATACTTACCTCGGAACGAGGTGAAGAACACTTACCTAGTCCACGCCGAGCGAGATGTCATCTTACTCCGGCGTGTCTTCCGGGTATTACTGCTCCAGCGGTGTGATTGGCTGGAGCGGCGATGCCGTCACTCCCGCGCGTGTGCGTGGGAGATTTCAAATCAGCAATGGGTCGGCGGCTGCCGGTCCTTTTGCGGTGGATATCCCCATGTGCATGCGCCGCTGCAATCAGCGGGGCATTGTGAGGGGAATATCTCCTAAACCGTACAGGTTTAGGAGATATTCTTTATACCTACAGGTAAGCCTTATGATAGGCTTGCCTGTAGGTAAAAGTAAAAAAAGTGGGTTTACAACCACTTTAACTTCAGCTTTTTCACAGATGGCATCAAGTTACCATCCAAAATTTGCTGAAAATTGTATTGAATCCATTTTTCGTTCTACTCGTAAAATGTTCTCTGTGCCACTGGCTGCAATACAACCCCAAAGCATGATTGATCCACCCCCATGCTTAACAGTTGGACAGAGGTTTTTTTCTTTAAATTCTGTGCCCTTTCTTCTCCAAACGTACCCTTGCTCATTCTGGCCAAAAAGTTATATTTTAACCTCATCGGTCCATAGAACTTGTTTCCAAAATGCATCAGGCTTGTCTATATGTTCATTTGCAAAGTTCAAACGCTGATTTTTGTGATGAGGACGTAGAAGAGGTTTTCTTCTGATGACTCTTCCATGAAGACCATTTTTGTACAAGTATCTCTTTATAGTAGAATAGTGTACCACAACTCTAGTGTCTGCCAGATCTTTCTGGAGGGATCGTGCAGTCAAACGTGGGTTTTGAATTGCTTTTCTTACAATCCTGCGAGCTGTTCTGTCTGATATTTTTCTTGGTCTTCCAGATCTTGCTTTAACTTCCACTGATCCTGATGACTGCCATTTCTTAATTACATTCCGCATAGAGGATTTTGACATCTGAAAACGCTTTGCTATCTTCTTATAGCCTTCTCCAGCTTTGTGAGCGTCAACTATTTTCAGTTTCAGTTTTCTAGACAACTGCTTAGAATTACGCAAGGTGCTGATTGTTGTGGCAAGGTCAGATGAGTCTGGGCATTTAAAACCTTTGAGATTGACATCACTTGGTCTTCCCAGACGATGATTGAGAACAATCTATGACACTGGCAGGTCTCAGCTTTGCAAAAGGGGGCAGAGCATGCTATAAATTCTGCAGGGTGCCCAAACTTTTGCAGACGCCATTTTTTTGTTTTCTGTAATTTTGAAAGTGTAAATGATGGAAATAAAATCTAACGTTTTTTGACATATTATAAGAATGTCTAATCTGTAATTTGATGCCTTTTGGAGATTTTTCCATCTTTCCTTGTCTTTGTTTTGCACATTAATACAAATTTTTACCTGGGGTGCCCGAACTTTCAATCCCCACTGTATATGTCTTAGAATGACATAATCAAAGCTCATACCTCAATTACAGATCAGTGGCAAGATTGAGGATTGTTGTTCACCAACAATCTCTGTTTAAATTCATAGAGAAAGAAACATTTTGCCAGCATAAATGGGCACAAATGTCAGGAATCAATTGTGTAAAGCTTGTAGTAACTTGCCCTATAAGACTTGCATCTTCAGGGAGAAAATACTTATGAAGCCAACAGTTATAGCACATATAGTTCAGATAGGGCAAATAATGATGTGTTATCAACCTATGATTTAAAGGACAACTTTGCTCATCCTCGTTATTCTCCAACCAAATCTAACCTAGAACCCCCCACCCATGTGCTTACCTACATCTTTTAAAAGCAGAAGACTTGATTGTTTACATTCTCATGCCTAAAAATGTATAGCTCTTCACATATTTTTTCCTTACCTCCCCTTCTTCTTGGATATTAAACCACCTACACACAACCATTTTTCATGTCATGGAAAAAAACAATGTTTTTCTCGATGTAATTCTTGTAAAAAAAAAATGCTCGAGCAAAGCGCGGTGACGTACAACACATACAACGGCACTATAAAGAGGAAGTTCCATTCGGATGGCACCACCCTTTGGCTGCTTTTGCTGATTTTGTGTTGGTAAAATTTTGGTGAAATTGATTTGCGCTTTTCAGTCTGTTAGGCCTCGTACACACGAGGGGATATGTCCGCTGAAAACGGTCCGATGGACCGTTTCAGCAGACATCTCCGCTCGTGTGTATGGGCTAGCGGACAGATTTGTCCACCCGACAGATATCAAAGCAAGCTTTGAAATCTATCTGGTAGGAATCTGTCCGCCCGACATGTCTGCTGGTTAGTACACTTACCAGCAGACATGTCGTCCCGCACCGCCGCCGAATGTATTCGGCGCATGCGCGGAAGTGTTTTACTTCCTGGTGCGGTGACGTAGCGGTGACGTGGCGGCGTCAACGTCACCGCCGCGTCACCACCACGTCACCGCGCCGTCCGGCGGTGGGGAATTTGATCCGATGGTGTGTACACGCCATCGGATCAAACTCCCGATCGGACATATCCGATGGAAATGGTCCGCGGACCGTTTTCATCGGATAAGTCCGATGGTGTGTACGAGGCCTTAGAGCAGGGATCTCCAAACTACGGCCCTCCAGTTGTTCAGGAACTACAATTCCCATCATGCTTAGTCATGTCTGTGAATGTCAGAATTTTACAATGCCTCATGGGAAATGTAGTTCCGAAACAGCTGGAGGGCCGTAGTTTGGAGATCCTTGCCTTAGAGTGTGACAAATCTGCTATCTCCATTACAAATGCTAGTTTTACCAGAACGAGTGCTCCCGTTTCATAACTTGCTACTGAGCATGCACGTTTTTTTCCCGTTGTCAAAGCCTACACACGACAGTTTTTCACGACATTAAAAGCGACGAGAAAAATTAGAGCATGTTCTAAATTTTTAATGCCCATTTTTCACATTGAGAAAAATGCTCTGGAGCCTACACATGATTGTTTTTAATGACCAATTTAAAAAATGGCATTTTGCACGTCATGAAAACCGGTCGTGTGTACGCGACATTAGAGTTGCAAAAGGTACAGCTTCTTTCAAATCAATGAGGAGTTAGTGCACATAGGAAGGCATTGCTGTAGAAGAATTAGAGCCCTAAGATGGTTGAGGTGGGGACTGGGGAGGATAGACTGGGTTTTTAAAAGAGAAGTTTTGAGTTAAGGAAAAAGGAGCCCTGCTTTGTATTCTGCCAAGGTTTTTTTTTGGTCTTAAACAGAGCAGAGTAAATGGACAATTGTTCAATATAGATCCTTCTAAATTAAGTAAAGCTGATCACAGTTCGGTGTTCAATGTTCCTAGATTATCTAGGGAGAGTTCTATAGATGTGCTTGTTCTGTAACAATTTTAGCAAAATACACTAAAATCATTTATATGGCTTTTGCATGATTTCAGTATTGCCTATTTATATATTACACATAAATTATATTACACTGTGTTTTGTAATGAGAACATTGCAGTATCTATGGGATTAGTTTGTTGAAGCATCCCTTAATGATCCTTCACATAAATCACCAACATAAATCTACAAGCAACCCTATCACACGTTCCAATAAAATTCCCATATCCCTTCAATAAAAAGCCTATTTTCAAATATTAGGAGACAATTTGCCATTTGTTTTATGGCTTCCACGTTTTCCATATTGAATGCATTTGTTTTCAGAAAAATCAAACCTGCAGCTGTATCCCTACTCTAGTTTGTTGTCAAACTTAATCAAGCTCTCATTTTTGTTATAGGCTGAAATGTTTTCTATTAAATAATGTGGAAATCTGATTGTGTCAGTATTGCAGGGCATTAATCCAGCCATAATTCCTTGTCTTTTACACATTCTACTTTAAAATACCATAGGGCATAGGATAACTAACATAAAATAAGCATTTTAAGACAATTATGTGTTCTATAAAACTATTAATACACAGATGTAACAAGATTCATGACTCTGTCTTGGGTGATATTTTTGGACTGTTTTGTTATTTATTGTGCTGTCTGCTTGTTTTGCTATTTTACATCATCAGAAGTTTGACTACTTTTTTGGGTTTGTTTTCTATACATACCTACTTCATCCTTACGTGGGATTTGCTGGAAATCCCTTCTATGTAAAGACCTGTTCATGCAGTAACACAGTGGCCCCCTCCCACATGTCCAGAGCTAACCCAGAATGGAAAGTTTCATCTGGTGATTAAATATGTTATTGTTTTCAGCCACAAAATAGAATGTTTGGCTTGTTTTCTTTCATTTTTTTTTTTTTAAAGCCGCCTTACATAATGGTTGCACTCCAGTCTGCTTAGGGATGTAAGCAGTACTGGGACAGGTAAATCCAGCACTCAGGGCAAGAATGTGTATCTGTGCCCCCTTTTTCGTGGCTAATCAATGACGTTAAATGAATGTACCGCCCTGCAGCCTTTTTCTGTCCCCCCTGCTCCAGCTGCCTATGGTTGCCTTTTAGTAGGTGCTGCACATGTGTGGACAGTCACCTTTTTTTCTCTCAGCTAGAAGGTAATTGTGCATGCATGGTATGTTTTTTGTTTCAGCTGTGGACAGATAAGGTCAAAAGTGGGCATGTTGGGACACGCTGTGACAGCCCACTGGTTGCTTCCCATTTATGTAAAGCAAGGGTGGCTTCCCCTCCTGCCCACCCCCTGTCTCAGCCCTGGTTGTAAGTAATAGAAGAATAGTAGATTGTTAGAATTCTGTAATAATTGTAGGAAGTCAGTCAAATGTGTATATTTACCATGGGGGTACATTGCAGAAAAACTTAAAATAGACCTATCGTATTTTAAAGAGTCTTTAGCAAGTTTTATTTTGCTTTGTAAATAAAAAATGAAAAAAAAGAAAGAAATCCAAATAGCAAAATGTGTTTATAATTATTTAAAATGTTTTCTTTTTTGTTTTAATAGGAACATCAGTTGATGACAAAAGAAGTAACCCAGCCTCCGATTCAGAACAAATCTTTATTTCATACAGGTACCGCTTCAGCTTCAAATGTGTTATAATTTGTAGGTATTAGGTTGAGTCTTAGGCCGCGTACACACGTCCGAGAACCTCGTCGGGCTAAACCCATCGTTCCGCCCGACGAGGTTCTCAGCCGGCCGTCGAGTTCCTCGACCAGGCTGTCGAAAAAGGCGTCGAGCCATTAGTGCCGATGGCCCGTCGAGCAAATAGAGAACCTGCTCTCTATTTTGGCTCGACGAGCTTCCCGACGGGACGCTCGACGAAAGTGTACACACGATCGAGCTTCTCGGCATAATATGGATCCCAGCGAGCTTCGTGTGTATGGGGCCTCAAAGGCCAGAATGTCGCTCCCTGACACTTCAATATGTCTTTTAATCAGGAATGTTCTGACACTTTTTTTGGTCTGTCTCAGTATACTTTGTAAACTCTCTAATAAGAAATATGTAAGCTGCCGCTGCTGATCTTTCCTTCTTGAAATTCTAGTTGCCTGGTTGTCATGCTAAAACACCGGCTTTAGTACTTTATTAGATATTAACAAAAAAAGAGATTCAGCTTTGGAATTTCAACTTTTCCTGCTGTGTTCTTACAGTGCATCCGGAATGTATTCACAGCACTTCACTTTTTGCACACTTTGTTATGTTACAGCCTTATTCCAAAGTGAATTAAATTATCTATGTTCCTCCATATTCTACAAACAATACCCCATAATAACAACGTGACAGAAGTTTGTTTGAAATTTTTGTAAATAAAAAAAGAAAACATCCCATGTACAGAAGTATTTTCAACCTTTGCCATGGCAATCAAAATTAAGCTCAGATGCATCCTGTTTCCACTGATCATCCTTGAGATATTTCTACAACTTGATTGGTGTCCACTTGTGTTAACTTCAGTTGACTGGACATGATTTGGAAAGGCACACAGGATTGTATTAAGACACAATCCTGGGTAAGGGTACAGAAAAATCTCTGGAGCACAGTGGCTTTTATCATCCATAAATGGAAGAAGTTTGGAACCGCCAGGACTCTTCCTGAAGCATCCGCCTGGTCAAACTGAGCATTGGGTGATAAATGTCTTAGTCAGGGAGGTGAACAAAAACCTGATGGTCAATCTGACAGAGCTCCAGCTCTCTGTTGAGAGAGGAATGCCTCCCAGAAGAACAACATTTTTGCAGCACTCAACCAATCGGGCCTATATGGTAGAGTCACTTCTCAGGAAAAGGCATATCACAGCCCGCCTGGACATTGCCAAAAGGCACCTTAAAAATTCTCAGATCATGAGAAACAAAATTCTCTGGTCAGATGAAACAAAGATTGAACTCTTTGGCCTGAATGGCAAGTGTCTGGAGGAAACCAGGCACCGCTCATCACCTGGCCAGTACCATCCCTACAGTAATAGATGTATATACTATTCTAGAACACAGGAGGTACAAATCAAATGAAGAACACGGTCAGAAGCACAGCCTGAAATGCAGAAATGTATCCTCAAATGGCTTCAGAGACAATCTATAGGCCTATAAAGTCCATCATCTGCAAACGTATCTTTTAACGATCCATTATATCGGGACGTGGCATTGTGTACTTAGTTTTCATATTCACAGCTTCACTCTGTGATAATATGACCTTTAATTATCTACATCCCTACAGTGAAGCATAGTGGTGGCAGCATCATGCTGTGGGGATGATTTTCGGCGGCAGGAACTGGGCAACTAGTCAGGATCAAGGGAAAGATGAATGCAGCATTGTACAGAGACATTCTTGATGAAAACCTGCTCCAGAGTGTTCTGGACTTCAGACTGGAGTGGAGGTTTATCTTCCAACAGGACAACTACCCTAAGCACACAGCCAAGATAACAAAGGAGTGGCTACGGTACAACTCTGTGAATGTCCTTGAGTGGCCCAGACTTGAAGCCGATTGAACATCTCTGGAGAGATCCTAAAATGTCTGTTCACCGACGCTCCCCATCCAACCTTATGGACTTTCAGGTCCTGCAAAGAAGAATGGGAGAAACTGGCCAAAAATAGGTATGCCAAGCTTGTAGCATCATACTCAAAAAGACTTGAGGCTGTAATTGGTGCCAAAGGTGCTTCAACAAAGTATTGAGCAAAGGCTGTGAATACTTATGCACATGAGATTTTTTTACTTTTATTGCATTTCGCTAAGATTTCAAACACGTTTTTGGTACTTTGCCATACATTGTTGACCATTTTAAGAAAATGTACTGGCTGCCTTAATAAAACACACGTTAACATTTAGGTGGTAACAACCAAATAGAAGGTTTGGAGCTTGTTGCCTGTGACCATCTCTTCAGCATCCTTTTATCAGAGATTTAGCAAATCCAGCAATGCCCCTTTAAGAGTAGGTGCACAGATAAACAAAACATTTTTCAAATTTACAGTTCATTGTCTCTAATAATGCTAGTGAAAAATCAACAAAACATATCCTTCTCTGTTGTGTACATGCCTTAATCCAAAGCACCTAGTTTGGTTCCTATTGCTCCTCTCTGCTATCTGAATGAGTCACTTTTGACAGGTTATACCGACACTACAGAATTCCAGAGGATGGCCCTGCCCCCTCCTCCCCTTCCACCGCCTACAGCAGGTGATTGACTGCCCCAAATGTGCCCGTTTTCCTTTGAAGCTGTGTGTGTTTGTTGGGGGGGGGGGTCCTTTCCCTTCACTGAGGTCTCAGATTACAATTCCTGCTCTATGCTGTGCAGTGTTTTGACATCAGATTCACGCCCCCTGGCTCTTAAAGCTGAGAAATGCTGTGTAAAATGTGTTTCAGGTGGCTTTAGAGGAGAGGGGGCTGAGTTGGAGAATTTGTTTCATTTCAGTGTATCACCTGAAGCCAAACACTTTAGTGCATATGAGCAAGGGTTTAAAGCCACTGTAAGTAGATTCTCTTGGGCTTCAATAAAAGCCATTTCTGTTATGTTCATAACTAATCCACATTTAATAAATGATATGATGTACGTACCATATATAATATTTTATTAATTTGACCTATGCCCTAAATCGGCTTTAAAAATCACTAATGTGTAATGCTGCAATATAATAGTTCTTGTGTAATCAGGACCCATGCACAGTCCTAACAAAAGATATTCCAAAAAGCTGGACAGGTTGATAGGGTCAGACATAACTAAAGACTGATGTTCAGGCAGACTTCTTCCAACACAAAAGCCTGAGTGTGTCTCTTGTACACATGTTCCATTAAAAAGCCATTGTATATTATTTTTCTAACTGTGTTTTTCAAGGTGGATAATTCCAAACTCCTCTTATGGCTTATATAACTGCAGTGTGATGCATGTGTTTTTTACAACTGGTAGCTAGGGCATTCAAAAATGAACGGATGTGTCTGTAGCTTGTTCACATCACCCTGCAGCATTACATTGTGGTAAACTATAAAATGTACGTTGCACAATGCATTAATGAAGCCTATTGGAGCCAACTGATAGAATGTGTTAATACATTACCATGACATCTGCACCTATGCAGCATGGTAACCAAACAGGTTATTTTGAATGCCAACCTCTACAGCTGCTTATGCTTATCGTCTCCTAGCTCCCCCATAGCTATGTTCTATTATGCTATCAAGTAGAAGTTCAATCCAAATAGAAGTTACAAATCCCGACTTGCAGCTTTTAGAGGGTTGAGTACCCTTTTGTGACAGCCCTGGCTCCCGAGTAGCCGATTTCCAACCACCAACACTGTCACATGAGAAGTAGAGTCTTATGCCGCGTACACACGATCATTTTTCGGTTGTAAAAAACGACGTTTTAAAAAAAATGTAATTTACAACGATCGTGTGTGAGCTTCAGAGCATATTTCGGGTTCTCAAAAACAATTTTTTTTTTTTCCAAACATGCTCTATTTTTTCACGACGTTTTAAACTATGTTGTTTTTCGAGCTGTAAAAAATGATTGTATGTGGGCTTTAATGACGTGAAAAACCTGCGCATGCTCAGAAGCAAGTTATGAGATGGGAGCGATCGTTCTGGTAAAACTACCATTCGTAATGGAGTAAGCACATTCATCACGCTGTAATAGACAGAAAACCGCAAATCGTCTTTTACTTACACAAAATCGGCTAAAGCAGCCCAGAGGTGGCGTCATCCGAATGGAACTTCCCCTTTATAGTGTCTTCGTACATGTTGTACATCACCGCGCTTTGCTAGAGCATTATTTTTTCACTATCGTGTGTAGGCAACGTCGTTTTAATGATGAAGTTGAAAAACACATTGGGCCAGATTCACATACAATTAGATTCCCGTAGAGTATCAGAAATACTCTACGCCGCCGTATTTTACCTGGCTCTACGTGGAATCCCGGTAGATTTTGTCCAGTAAACTACGGCGGCGTAGTGTATTTCTCCCGGGGCAAACCATCTACGCGAGTAGGGGGCGTGAAGCATTTAAAATAGGCGCGTTCCCGCGGCGATCGAACTGCGCATGCTCCGTTCAGAAATTTCCCGCCGTGCATTGCGTGAAATCACGTTGTTACGTTATTTTTCTTTCTCGTACATCACGGGACACAGAGCGGCATATTCATTACTATGTGGGTTATATGGAGTACCTTCAGGTGTGGACACTGGCAATCTTCAAACAGGAAGTCCCCTCCCTATATAACCCCCTCCCCTAGAGGGAGTCCCTCAGTTTTTTCGCCAGTGTCTTAGGTGTTGGTCACGGAATAGCTTTGCTCCACATCCTTGGGATTAAGGGCGGGCTAACCGGATCTGTCCAAGGAGCCTCAGTGCCAAAGTGGACAGTACCCGGGCCCCAAACCGTGGGGTTTTGCCTATAATGCTCCTCTTTGGAGGGCTGGACCCTGGGCCCAGGACTTGGAGTTTGCAAAACCATAAAGTTCCTGTTTGCCAGGGTGCTATATAGGTCCAGGACAGTGGGTACCTTCATAGGACCCCAGGGCCTGAAGGTCTACTACGCTACCCACGGAGATGGGAGAAGATTGGATCAGTTTGCTGGTCAAACATCCTGCAGCATGGAGCAGGTAAGGGGGAGCCTGCGGGACTTGGTTCGACAGCAGGCTCCCCGGGGTAACCTAAAAGGGGGGATAGCCTAAGTATGCTCTGCATGGGCAACCGTGATCACTATGTCTAAAAGAGACAGGATGACACCCTTTCTCCCCCCATCACTAGGCCCCCCTGTTTAAATATGTGTTGCTAGCTAACCTGCTGTTTCTTCCTAGGGCTAGTAAGGATCCCTAGGGGCCTTGAGAGAGTCCTACCTGGCCGGGGGTTTGAATCTGCCGCCTGTTTCTGCGTGCCTGGATCTCCAGCAGCGCGGCTCCTCCATGTTCCTCCTGTTTCCGGCATACGCGCGCGCGCGCGTGCGCGCGCACGTCTTATTGACGTTTTTCGCGCCGTCCAGACAGGAGGGCGGGGGGGGGCGGGCCTGCGGCGTCATACAGGGGCGCGCCTTTGTGCTGTTATAGACAGCAGGCTTTGTCAGTGCTCAGTCTGAGGCTGATCTTTCAAGGAGAGGACGCAGAGCGGCAGAACAGTGACTCCCGGTGGCGGAAGAGGGGTAGTACATGTGGACTTTGTTCCAATGCCTTTATTGTTAAGCCAAGAATCCCCCTTATTTTGCAGCAGGTTGGAGGCTGGCAAACTTAAATTAGGGTCACTGTATGTTGTCAAGGAAAATATATAATATATAATATATAATTATTAAAAAAAAAAAAAAAAAAAAAAGAAAAAACCAACATACGGGCCCATCAGTTTTTGGGGACACTAAGTGGTCTATTCTCCCCTAAACTCTGAAATTTGTACTCCTGCCCACTACAGTCTGTTGTGTGGGCGGAGTCCCTCGATTTTGTATTATGGCTTCCAAGGGTTCGGGGTCAAAGGGTACAAAAAAGACCAAAAAACAAAAGGGTTCCCTTTCTGATTCTGATAGGCCGATTCTTTCCCCGCAGCTTATTAATTTAAGAAGCGCCTTGGATGAGCCATTAGGGGGATCTGGTGCGGAGGCTGGCCCAGATCAGCCCAGCCCTGTGTTTATCACAGAGGAGATGCTAGCCGTATCCCTAGGGGGGCTAGAAGAGAGAATAGCGGCATTGATCGCTAGAGCTATTCCTGGTAAGAAACGGGTTAGATCCCCATCACCAGGGGGTGTATCCTCAGATGCTGAGATTCTCTCTCCGGAGGAATTAGAATCACAGGAGGATCAACTGGACCTGAACCAAGAGGGTTCAGGGATGGAGGGGTCTACCTCTGAGGAACCATTTTCAGACTCCCAGACAGAGAGACTATGGGTACAGTCTTTGACGGACATGGTCCGCTCGGCATTTAGTTTACCATTGCCAGAACCTCAGGTTCCTCCGGTATCCTCTCTGGGCTCTTTGAAAGCCCCGTTAAGCAACGCAGTTTTTCCGGTCCATCCTCTCTTGGAGGAATTGATTTTTCGGGATTGGGTACGGTCGGACAGGATTTTTCTGCCACCGAAAAGATTTGCGGTCATTTATCCCATGGAGGAAAAATTCTCCAAGAAGTGGAGGCTCCCAATAGTGGATGCAGCCATCTCATGTGTGAATAAATCACTAACTTGCCCGGTGGAAAACATACATATGTTTAAAGATCCGGTTGATAAAAGATTAGAGACACTTTTAAAAGCATCCTTTGCTACGGCAGGAGCAGTGGTGCAGCCAGCGGTAGCTGCAATTGGAGTTTGTCAGGCATTAAAAGACCAGACAAAAGAGATGTTAAAGGACATGCCTACCCAACAAGCAGAGGAGTTTGCTGACATTCCCAGAGCTCTGTGTTTCGCGGTAGATGCTATAAAAGATTCCATCCAGCAGGCTTCTCGTTTATCACTATGTTTGGTGCACATGAGAAGGCTCTTATGGTTGAAGAACTGGGCGGCGGAGCCCCCATGCAAAAAGCTTCTGGCAGGATTTCCCTTCCATGGAGGACGACTCTTCGGAGAAGATCTGGATAAATATATTCAGACTATTTCAAAGGGCAAGAGTACCCTTTTACCGGTCAAAAAGACATTCCGGGCTCCTACATTTAGGAGGCAGCTTTTTCCTGTCTCGGGGCCCTCTAATTCGAGGCAGTATCGACGGCCGCCTGCACGATCCAACGTTATCAGTAGATCGCAAGGACAGACCCCTGGGGGTAAGAAGCCGTGGTATCGCAAGCCGTCAAAGACAGCCCCTAAGTCTGCATTATGAAGGGGCGCCCCCACTCTCGCGGGTGGGGGGAAGGCTTCGTCTCTTCTCAGAAGTTTGGGAAGCCAAGATCCCCGACAATTGGGTCTGGGCATCTGTAACCACAGGTTACAGACTGGAGTTTCTAAGATATCCTCCGCCTCATTTTCAAGAATCAAGGCTACCAAGGGATCCAGCAAGGAAGGCCTCAATGCTGGCAGCTTTGGATCACCTGCTTTGCCAGGACGTAATTATAGAAGTGCCAGCCCAAGAGCAAGGCCTAGGTTTCTATTCCAATCTCTTTGTCATACCAAAGCCCAACGGCGATGTCAGGCCAATCTTGGACCTAAAGAGGTTAAACGGTTATCTAAGGGTGCGTTCCTTCCGGATGGAATCCATCCGGTCAGCAGCCGCCGCGCTTCAGAAAGACGATTTTCTGGCCTCCATAGACATAAAAGATGCTTACCCTCATGTACCAATCTTTCAGGCGCATCAAAGGTTTTTACGCTTCGCGGTGGGGCAGCGACACTTCCAATTCAGGGCGCTCCCTTTCGGGCTGGCCACGGCCCCCCGGGTATTCACGAAGATTCTAGCCCCAGTTCTGGCCAATTTAAGGATCCAAGGAGTCACAGTCCTAGCATACTTGGACGACCTTTTAATCATAGATCACTCACGGACGGGTCTGCAAAAGGCAGTAAACCTCACGGTTCGGTACCTCGAAGAATTCGGCTGGGTCCTAAACCAGGGAAAGTCAGCATTCCAGCCTACAAAGCAGTTGGAATACCTCGGCATGAGGTTAGACACAGAACATCAAAAGGTGTTCCTGCCCCTTGTAAAGATCAAGGCGATCAAGGGGTTGGTTCAGTTGGTTGTAAACAAGAAAAGACCAACTATTCGCCTGTGTATGCGATTACTAGGCAAGCTAGTGGCCACATTCGAGGCAGTACCATACGCTCAGATCCACACTCGCGTCCTACAGGCAGCCATTCTAGCAGCCTGGGGCAAGAGGGCACATGCCTTAGAGTCCCCTTTGACGCTATCATCAAGGGTCCGACAAAGCCTGGCCTGGTGGTTGAACCCTCAGAACCTTCTAAAGGGAAGATCCTTCAGCCCTGTTGTCTGGAAGGTAGTTACCACAGACGCCAGCCTGGCAGGCTGGGGGGCGGTCTTCGAGGGGTTCTCCCGCCAGGGAACTTGGGTGAAAGCAGAGAGGCAGCTCCCCATCAATATCTTGGAAATCAGAGCTGCTCGCCTAGCCCTGTTGGCATGGACCTCCAGATTAAAGGGGTTCCCGGTGAGAATCCAGTCAGACAATGCCACGGCGGTGGCATACATAAACCACCAAGGGGGAACCAGGAGCCAGGCCGCTCAAAGGGAAGTGAACTTGATTTTTCAATGGGCAGAGGTTCATGTACCCTGCATTTCAGCGATATTCATTCCCGGAGTGGACAACCTGCAGGCAGACTTCTTAAGTCGCCAGAGTCTGTTGCCAGGGGAGTGGTCTCTGCATCCCCAGATCTTTCAGACAATCTGCCAGAGGTGGGGAACGCCAGACGTAGATATAATGGCAGCCAGGTTCAACAAGAAACTAGACAGGTTCGTGTCGCGAGCGAGGGATCCTATGGCCTGCGGAACCAATGCGTTGGTTTGCCCTTGGCATCAATTCAAACTTCTATATGCATTTCCCTCCACTACAGTTACTCCCCCGCCGGTTGCGCAAGATCAGAGTGGAGCACAAGCCAGTCATTCTAATAGCTCCAGCTTGGCCCCGGAGGGCTTGGTACTCACTAGTCCTGAATATGGCAGTGGGAGACCCTTGGACTCTTCCTCTACAACCAGACCTACTCTCACAAGGCCCGATCCTCCACCTTACATTACAGCGTCTAAATTTGACGGCCTGGAGGCTGAATCCCTGATTCTCAGGGGTAGGGGTCTGTCTAGGCAGGTAATCCCTACCCTGATTAAGGCTAGAAAGCCGGTCTCCAGGGTAATTTATTACAGGGTGTGGAGGAACTATATAGGCTGGTGTGAATCCAAAAGATGGAATTGCCGCAGATATATTATTGATAGGGTGTTAAGTTTTCTCCAGCTAGGAGTGGATAAAGGCCTGGCACTAAGCACAATCAAAGGACAGATCTCAGCTCTGTCAGTGTGGTTTCAGAGGCCGCTGGCCACCCACTCGCTGGTAAAGACCTTCGTACAGGGGGTCTTGCGTATTAATCCTCCTGTCAAGTCACCAGTTTGTCCTTGGGACCTAAATCTTGTCCTGTCCACTCTACAGAAACAGCCTTTTGAGCCTTTGGCTGAGATTCCTTTACTCTTACTGACAAGAAAATTGGTTTTCTTGGTCGCCATAGTTTCGGCCAAGAGAGTGTCAGAATTAGCAGCCTTATCGTGTAAGGAACCATATCTTGTTCTGCATAAGGACAGGGCAGTTCTCCGGCCCCATCCTTCCTTTCTACCAAAGGTTATATCCAAATTTCACTTAAACCAGGATTTGGTACTTCCATCCTTCTTTCCAAAACCTACATCTAGAAAGGAGGGGTTGCTGCATACCTTGGATATTGTCCGGGCCATGAAGGCCTATCTTAAAGCTACGGAAAAGATCCGGAAAACAGAGGTGTTATTCGTTCTACCAGATGGCCCCAAGAAGGGGCAGGCAGCTGCAAAATCCACCATCTCAAGATGGATTAGACAATTAATCATTCAAGCCTACGGATTGAAGAGGTTGCCCCCTCCGTTGTCGGTAAAGGCCCATTCTACCAGGGCCATGGGCGCCTCTTGGGCAGCACACCATCAGATCTCTATGGCTCAGATATGCAAGGCGGCAACGTGGTCATCAGTCCACACGTTTACAAGGTTTTATCAAATAGACGTGAGAAGAAATGCGGATTCTGCCTTTGGACAGGCAGTACTACAGGCTGCAGTTTGAAATCCTCGGGATCAGAAACACCCTTGGTTATATAAAAAAAAAAAAAAAAAAAAAAAAAAAAAAAGGTTCTTCTTTCTTGATTAATTTGGAATTATTATGATTTGAGTTTATCTCTAAATTGAATCCTTCTTTGGAAGATGTCTCCCTCCCCTCATTAAAGCATTGCTTTCGGACATCCCACATAGTAATGAATATGCCGCTCTGTGTCCCGTGATGTACGAGAAAGAAAAAGGGATTTTTAAATACAGCTTACCTGTAAAATCCTTTTCTTGGAGTACATCACGGGACACAGAGCTCCCACCCCTCTTTTGGGTGACCATTTTGGGAGGCATACTGCTTGCTACAAAACTGAGGGACTCCCTCTAGGGGAGGGGGTTATATAGGGAGGGGACTTCCTGTTTGAAGATTGCCAGTGTCCACACCTGAAGGTACTCCATATAACCCACATAGTAATGAATATGCCGCTCTGTGTCCCGTGATGTACTCCAAGAAAAGGATTTTACAGGTAAGCTGTATTTAAAAATCCCTTTTTTTTTGAGTAGCGTCGTTTACGGACATTCCTATTCCCGAACGAGTTACGTAAAAAAAAATTAAAAAAAAAAATTTGACGCGGGAACGACGGCCATACTTAACATGGGCTACGCACCGTTAGACCAGCAAATAGCTGGTCTAACAGTACGTAGCAAAAAAATGACGTAAGCGATTGCGAAGGCCGCTCGTATCTTCGTGGATCGCCGTAAAAAGTCATTTGCATATCCCGACGCTGAAAACGACGCGGACTCCTCCCAGCGGCCGCAAAAAGTTTGCAGCGTAGATCCGAAGGCTTACAAAGACGTAAGCCTCTCGGATCGAAGCCCGAAGCCGCCGTATCATGGTTTGAGGATTCAAACTAGTGATACGACGCGCGAAATTTGAAATTACTCCTGTCTAACACCAGTTAGACAGGCGTAATCGCTCTCTGAATCTGGGCCATTGTTTTTTCTAGAGGCTGAAAAACGTAGTTTTTTACAACCCGAAAAAATGATCGTGTGTACGCGGCATTACAAGCTCCTCCATAACCAAAATTGCTGGACATTTCACTTAGCAACTGGTGGCTGAACAGAACGGCATGGGATTGAATGGAAGCTAAGTGTGACAAAGTATGCCACCATAAAAACCATCCACCAATTATGTCATACTGATGAAATGTCTACATCTACCCAGGGGAGAAACCGTCTGTTTATCGCACATATAGAGCTTTTGGGACTTTTGACGCATTTTCTTTGTAGCAATTTTTATTCTAACGCTTGTATACAAAATGGTTTCCTGTGTTCTGCACCTTTAACCACTTAACGCTTGCCGCATGTATATGTACGTCCACAAAATGGCACGTACAGGCAGATGGGCGTACTAGTACGTCCCTGCCTTCTAGCAGATCGGGGGTCCGTTTGGGACCCCCTCCGCTACATGCGGCAGTCGGTAAGTGTCTGGGAGAGATCCGGGATGAGGGGGCGGCTGTTCATTTTTGTCTGCCCCCTCGCGATCGCTCCCAGTGAATCGGCTTCCCCCCCCCCCCCAGCTCTGCACTTCCTCTGCCTGTGTAATGTAAACACTGGCAGAGGAAGTGATGTCACTCTCCTCTCGGCGGTATTTTCAATCCGGTGAGAGGAGAGAAGACATCATCACAGTAAGTCACACCAAGACTACACTGACACCATACACACAGGCACATTTAACCCCTTCCGATCACCCCCCCAGCCCCCTATCACAGTGTCCCTAATAGCAGTGATCATATATTTACTGATCACTGCATTTAGTGTCAGTGTGACAGTAGTGTCCAGGGAAGCCCCCCTCCCCCTAATAAAAATGTAACCCCTTGATCACCGCCCTAGTTAACCCTTTCACCCCCTATTGCCAGTGTCACTAAGCGATCCTGTTTTCTGATCGCTGTATTAGTGTCACTGTTGCCGCTAGGTAGCCAGTTTTTTTTTATATTGCGTTTTTTTTTTTTACTAAAGACATGTGGCTGAATACATTTTGGCCTAAATGTTTGACTAAAATTTAGTTTATTCGATTTTTTTTATAACAAAAAGTAGAAAATATAATTTTTTTTCTACATTTTCGGTCTTTTTCCGTTTTTTATTGCAAAACAAAAAAAAATCGCAGAGACAATCAAATACCATCAAAAGAAAGCTCTATTTGTGGGAAGAAAAGGACGCAAATTTTGTTTGGCATCCACGCCGCACGACCGCGCAATTGTCTGTTAAAGCGACGCAGTGCCGAATTGTAAAAACACCTTTGGCCATTTAGCAGCATATTGGTCCGGGGCTTAAGTGGTTAAAGAAAAGGATGCTGCATCTGTCCCCTGCCGTCTCTAAGATTGAGAACAAGCGACCAAAGGCCGCTGAACGCTCGGTTCTCATGGCTCCCTGAGCAGATAGCCAGTAAGTGTCAGTCACTAGCTTCCTGCCCCCCTCCACCACACTCACTGGGGCGCCGGGCTGTGAAGAGGGCAGGAGTGACTGGATCAGGCTGTCATGCAGCTCGCTGAGAGGCTGAGCCAGGTTCCGGTACAGGGTTGTGGGTGGATCCCTTATTGTCACAATCTTGCCCCCTGCTGGACTGGCTCTGGGACATCAGCTGACAGCGAGTGATCCACAGGAGAAGTACAGTCAAACAAGCTTTGGCTGTACTTCTCCTTTAACACACTTTTGATCTTTTTTTTTTTTTTATGTACATTGACTCAGGTCAGGACTCTTATTGAGTCCATTAGTAGCTGACTTATTTGGTTTACATTAAAGACATCAACATCCTATTTAATAAAAAAAAAAAAATGTTTTGATTCATACCTTGTTTTAGAACCAGTGATGTCATTGCGTTCTCTGTGCTTCTCTATATATTGCAGGCAGATGAAGGCTGGTGGGAAGGGCTGTACATATTTTCCTGAAAAAAGACACAGCATCCCACCTCAGTACTCCTCTCAAGAGCGCTTAGCCTGGTGCAGTTGGCTGGCTCTTGGGAGAAGTTATGCAAATATCAAAATGTCTTGATTAATGGATGTCAGTGTAGACTCTCTAGAGCAGGAGTCTCAAACTGGCAGCCCTTCAGCTGTTGCGGAACTACAAGTCCCATCATGCCCCTGCCTTTGGGAGCGCTACCTGTAATTGTCAGCTTTGCTATGCCTCATGGGGCGTTTTGCAACAGCTGGAGCGCCGCCATTTTGAGACCTCTGCTCTAGAGTAATGGCCATTTCCAGGCAGACTGCCCTATGTAATACCCATATGTGATACTGAGCCTCAACGATTAAAAGAAATTTAGCAAATCAAAGGTGTAGGGTAGGCACAGTAAAGTGGGGGAGGAAAAGGCTATATGACGCTTGATGTCGCTGGATGTTCCCCAGAAAGGAAAGGTGGCAGGCTCCATTTGACTTGCTACAGCTTCTAATGCACGCTGCAAATCCAGCACCGTAATGCACATGATGTGAATCCAGCCTTACTGATGGATGGGGTTGTTTGGAATAGTTGTAATTGTTTTTAATCATGTGCATGAGCTCCTGTAAATTATTACTATTGCTTAAAATGACACTGAACAACACCCTTATTCTCCCAAAAAAATCTTCATATTCACTTTTTTATGGCCCTATAATCCAATTTTTTTATTTTTTTTTACTGTGTTTTTCTGCCTTCTTTTAACATCCTCCATGAGCTTCCGAACCTCTCTTTTCCCCTCCCTCTGCTGTTTACTAGGAATGAGTGGTGCATGTTAGTTGCAGTCCTGGGCACATTACACATCCCATAGTCCATCTCAGGAGCAGGCAAAGAGGGTGGCTGTGTTCCTACATACAGTGACACCATGGAGAATTAACATAGCCACCTTCTAACAGGAAATTCGATTAGAGCAGAAAAAAAAAATATGTGGAGATTTGGAGGAGGCTGAAAGCAGAATGTACTTTTGAGTTAGGACTACATATCGGAATATATATATATAGCTTTTTTTTTTTTTTTTAACTAGGGTTTGTGTCACTCTAACCACACAAAAAGTACCCACTGTACCAAAAGTATCTGCACTGATATATATATATATATATATATATATATATATATATATATATATATATATATATATATATATATATATATATATATATATCAGTATTTAGCTGTGCAGCTACTTTGCAGCTACTTTTGATACAGTGGGTACTTTGTGTGTGGTTTGATTGGAAAACTAAGTACAGGTTCACTTTAGGTACTTTTAAAGACAAAAGATATGTCCAAAATATTTTGGTGTCATATCAAAAAAAAAAATATGCTTAACACGTGAGCATGTGAAAATGTATAAACACATGTTACTACTGATGCACTGTGAACCATTTCCACCACCTCTGGTGCCTGCTCACCACAATCACTTGTAAACACAGACGTCTTGTTTCTGTGTTTCCAAGTGACAGCTCTGCACTCTGTGTGTAACCCCCCTGAACTCTGCACTCTGTATGTAATGCAATCCTGGTATTTAATGCCCCTTTAAGACCCTTCCGCTGTTTGTGAAATCTGAACGGGTCGTGGTTGAGTTCCTGCACCTATTTTCTGAGAAAAAAAGCTCTGCCTGAGACTTATTAGTAATACCATTGCTGCATTAATATTCTTCATCATACATTTTTTTCAGAAATTCCCTACACACCCCCCACCTCCACTAATCTGGCAGTTTTCCATGAAATCCCTAGTGAATTCACTGGAGCCAACAGCAAATCCTGACAGATGGGACTAGTAGGAACAGCAAAATGAGGGCATTTCTGGACAAATTATGTGACTAGCTCTATGTATCATTCTTGCAGCCATAGTGTAGTTTTGCCTACTGACTTGCCTCATCACTTTTGTAAAAAATAAAATTAGTCATTTTAATCTGAGTTCCTCCGTTCAGTGATCTGGGAGATCAGTGCATTTTCTAATTTACTGTTACTGTTCACTGTTCCACTCATAGCTTTCATAGCTTGATAAAAATAATAAAAGATTCCAAAGAATTTGCTGTTGAAATGGTGTGCCTTAAAGGGGCTGTAAAGCCCCCGTTTTTTTCACCTTAATGCATCCTACAGTAGGTGACTGCGATATTGTGTCAATCTCGTTCCCTTTCTCGGCGAGATTGACCACTCGCGGGAGCCAGCGCCGAGCTAGCTTGCCGCGATGGAGACAAAGCTGTCATAGAAGCGACGGGGATCCGACGTGGATTCCCGCCAATTCTACACGTGGGCAGCGTTTGTTATGAATCCTGAAGGGGAACCCCCCGCCGGATTTTAAATAAAAATCCGGCATGGGTTCCACCCTCAGGAGCATAACAGGCCCTTAGGTCTGGTATGGGTTGTAATGAGACCCCCCTACGCCGAAAAAACGGCGTGGGGTTCCCCCCACAATCCATACCAGACCCGTTTCCAAAGCACGCCGG
This sequence comes from Rana kukunoris, assembly GCA_029574335.1. NCBI lineage: Eukaryota > Metazoa > Chordata > Amphibia > Anura > Ranidae > Rana > Rana kukunoris. Next base: position 110,463,752 of record CM056053.1, on the reverse strand, counting down.
CCGGTCGGGAAGGGTGTGGGGGCGAGCGAGTGCACCCCCCTCCCTCCTGAACCGTACTGGGCAGCATGCCCTCAACATGGGGGGGTCAGGTGCTCTGGGGCAGGGGGGCGCACTGCGGCCCCCCCACCCCAGAGCACCCTGTCCCCATGTTTATGAGGACAGGGCCCCTTCCCGACAACCCTGGCCGTTGGTTGTCGGGGTATGCGGGCGGGAGGCTTATGGGAATCTGGGAGCCCCCTTTAATAAGGGGGCCCCCAGATACCAGCCCCCCACCCTAAGTGAATGTGTATGGGGTACATCGTACCCCTACCCATTCACCTGCAAAAAAAGTGCAAACACATAAACCACACAGGGTATTAAAATATTTTATTAGTCGGCCGCCGGGGGGGGGTGTGTATGGTTGCTTTTATAAAAGCGCCCCCCGGCGGGCTTCTCCCGACATCTTCTGCGGGGGGGTGGGTGCCGCTGTTCTTCACCACCGTCTGGTTCTCTTCTGTCACCGGGGGGTCGCTTTTATAAAAGCGCCCACCCCCCTCGGGCTTCCTTCGACATCTTCGGCGGGGGGTGGGTCTTCTCCGCTCTCCGGGGGTCTTCTCCGCTCTCCGGGGGTCTTCTCCGCTCTCCGGGGGTCTTCTCCAGCTCTCCGGGGGTCTTCTCCGATCTCCGGGGGGTCTTCTCCGCTCTCCGGGGTCTTCTCCCACTCTCCGGTGCCTTCTTCTTCTTCTTCAGGACTGGCCGCCGCTATCTTCGTGTTAGCTCAATTACTAGCGACGGCCAGTCCGCTCTTCTGTCACATCTTCTTCTTCTATTTTTCTCCAGATGTTGACGCAGTCCCATCATGCTCCGGTAGGTACCACGTGGTACCTACCGGAGCATGATGGGACTGCAATGTCACAAGATAGGCCTATATAAGTCGCTGGGAGCCGCGTGCCCGGCATAACAGCGGGAAGAAGCGTCAACATCTGGAGAAGAAGAGAAGAAGAAGACGTGACAGAAGAGCGGACTGGCCACCGCTAGTAATTGAGCTAACACGAAGATAGCGGCGGCCAGTCCTAAAGAAGAAGAAGGCATCGGAGAGCGGGAGAAGACCCCCCGGAGAGCGGGAGAAGACCCCCCGGAGAGCGGGAGAAGACCCCGGAGAGCGGAGAAGACCCACCCCCCCCCCGCCGAAGATGTCGAAGGAAGCCCACCGGGGGGTGGGCGCTTTTATAAAAGCGACCCCCCCGGCAGCGGAAAAGAACCAGACGGCGGCGAAGAAAAGCGGCACCCACCCCCCGCAGAAGATGTCAGGAGAAGCCCGCCGGGGGGGGGGGGGGGGGCGCTTTTATAAAAGCGACCATACACACCCCCCCCCAGGCGGCCAACTAATAAAATATTTTAATACCCTGTGTGGTTTATTTGTGTTTGCACTTTTTTTTGCAGGTGAATGGGTAGGGGTACTCATTAACTTAGGGTAGGGGGGTGGTATCTGGGGGCGCCCTTATTAACCACTTTAGCCCCGGGCCTGTTTTTCAGATTCGGTGTTTACGAGACTAAAACATATTTTTTTGCTATAAAATTACTTAAAACCCCCAAACATTATATATTTTTTTTTCTAACACTCTAGAGAATAAAATGGCAGTCATTGCAATACTTTTTGTTACACCGTATTTGCGCAGCGGTCTTACAAGCGCACTTTTTTTGGAAAAAATTCACTTTTTTAAATAAAAAAATAAGACAACAATAAATTTGGCCCAATTTTTTTACATATTGTGAAAGATAATGTTACGCCGAGTAAAATGATACCCAACATGTCACGCTTAAAAATTGCGCCCGCTCGTGGCATGGCGTCAAACTTTTACCCTTAAAAATCTCGATAGGCGATGTTTAAAAAATTCTACAGGTTGCATTTTTTGAGATACAGAGGAGGTCTAGGGCTAGAATTATTGCTCTCGCTCTAACGATCGCGGCGATACCTCACTTCTGTGGTTTGAACACCGTTTTCATATGCGGGCGTTACTCGCGTATGCGTTCGCTTCTGCGCGCGAGCTCGTCGTAAAGGGGCGATTTAAAATTTTTTTTTTTTTGTTTTCGTATTTATTTGTATTTATTTTACCAATTTTTAACACTAAAATAAAAAAAAAAAAAAATGATCACTTTTATTCCTATTACAAGGAATGTAAACATCCCTTGTAATAGAAAAAAGCATGACAGGTCCTCTTAAATATGAGATCTGGGGTCAAAAAGACCTCAGATCTCATATTTAGGCTAAAATGCAAAAAAAAAAAAAAAATTTTAAATTTTTTAAAAAAAATGTCTCTTTAAGACGCTGTTTGGAACTGACGTTTGACGTCACTTCCGCCCAGCAGAGCTACGGGGATGGACGAGGGAAATTTTTTCCCTCGCTCGCATCCCCGCTGAACAGACGAGCGCACCCGATCGCCTCCACCGCTACCGACGGCTCCGGTAAGCGGCGGAGGGCGCAGGAGCGCAGCGGGAGGGGGGGGGACGCTCGCCCGCCACCGATAACGGCGATCTCGTGGCGATTCTGCCGCGGAGACCGCCATTATCGTTTACTCGCTCGCCCCCACTCCCTTCCTGACCGTCCGGCCGGGCGGCGTGCTTTGGTTACGGGTCTGGTATGGATTGTGGGGGGACCCCCACGCTGTTTTTTCGGCATAGGGGGGTCTCCTTACAACCCATACCACACCTAAGGGCCTGTTATGCCCTTCAGGATTCATAACAAACACCTGAAACAATTGGAGAGTAGGGGCGCTAATTATTGATAGGTATAACAGGTATTATACAACATTAGTGAAAATAATATAATATAAATATGTGAATGTCGTGCTAACCATATAACAACAAACCAATAAGTGCAGAAAAAATATATAGTGACAATAGACAATGTGTGTCTATCCAAAAGTCCGTGTTTGTTTAGTGCAATGTTGTGCTGCAAACAATAGTATTCCAATGGGTGCTCCGTGTGGTCTTCTAAACGTATATCACCTTCACCAAATAAACACCGCAAGTGTGAATGGATGGCTCCTTACCCGAAGGTGTTGACCTATTGTTTAAATAAGGTCAAATAGGCTCAGAAATCAGCTCTTGTCCGTGGAAACCACGATTGAAAACCAGGCTGTGGATAGGTCTCATATAAAGAGAGAAACAGCTCCCATGGTGTAAAACCTTTTATTAAAATAATTGCTAAAAAATATAATGCCAAATGGCCTCTTACTTTCGATGGTGCCCGTGTTCCCGGCACTGAGGCTGTAGGTATATAGGGATTGGAGAGAGAAGTTGTGATGAGCTGGTGAAGCCGGCGTGCGTTCCACCGCCGTCAGGCTTGAAAACCAGGAAACCGGAAGTATGCTAGTAGTGCGTGCCCAGGTACCGCCTCGACGTACGTTTCGTTAATGTCGTCATCAGGAAGCGCTTCCTGATGACGACATTAACGAAACGTACGTCGAGGCGGTACCTGGGCACGCACTACTAGCATACTTCCGGTTTCCTGGTTTTCAAGCCTGACGGCGGTGGAACGCACGCCGGCTTCACCAGCTCATCACAACTTCTCTCTCCAATCCCTATATACCTACAGCCTCAGTGCCGGGAACACGGGCACCATCGAAAGTAAGAGGCCATTTGGCATTATATTTTTTAGCAATTATTTTAATAAAAGGTTTTACACCATGGGAGCTGTTTCTCTCTTTATATGAGACCTATCCACAGCCTGGTTTTCAATCGTGGTTTCCACGGACAAGAGCTGATTTCTGAGCCTATTTGACCTTATTTAAACAATAGGTCAACACCTTCGGGTAAGGAGCCATCCATTCACACTTGCGGTGTTTATTTGGTGAAGGTGATATACGTTTAGAAGACCACACGGAGCACCCATTGGAATACTATTGTTTGCAGCACAACATTGCACTAAACAAACACGGACTTTTGGATAGACACACATTGTCTATTGTCACTATATATTTTTTCTGCACTTATTGGTTTGTTGTTATATGGTTAGCACGACATTCACATATTTATATTATATTATTTTCACTAATGTTGTATAATACCTGTTATACCTATCAATAATTAGCGCCCCTACTCTCCAATTGTTTCACATGTCTAATCCAGTATTCTGCATTAGTTAGGGAGCAGCTTGTATTATTATTTTTGCACTTTCCCCCCCCCCCCTCACATTTTAGTTTGGCGCGAGATTTTCCCAAGTTTTCATAACAAACACCGCCCACGTGTAGAATTGGCGGGAATCCACGTTGGATCCCCGTCGCTTCTATGACGCACTCGCTGGAATGTGCTTTTACTATTCCAGCGAGTGCTAGATGTCGGCACCCACTGTATGTATTAAGGTGAAAAAACTTCTGTCAGTCACTGACCCCCATTTTACTTAGCCCTGGAATATCCCAGACCTGCCATCTCTCTGCCTGCGGTTCTCGGATTTTAATTGGATAGATTGATAGCGCAGCCATTGGCTCCCGCTGCTGTGTACAGCAGGGCACTGTCTCCCAGGGGCGTGTCCACTCACTTTGAGATTTATATTACCTCTTTATGGGCACTATACGCTAGGTGGGCCATTAAAACATCCCGCCTGCGTCTATAAGTTCTAGATATTTTCCTCTCAGATCCTGGATTCCCCAGAGCGACTGCTTTTGATATGTGAGGCCGCGTACACACGACCGAGAACCTCGTCGGGCTAAACTCATCATTCCGCTCTACGAGGTTCTCGGCCGGCTGGCGAGTTCGTCGACCAGGCTGTCGAAAAGGCGTCAAGCCATTAGTCCCGATGGCCCGTCGAGCAAATAGAGAACCTGCTCTCTATTTTGGCTCGACGAGCTTCCCGACGGGACGCTCGATGAAAGTGTACACACAATCGAGCTTCTCGGCAGAATATGGATCCCAGCGAGCTTCTCGCTGGATTCTGCCAAGAAACTCGGTCGTGTGTACGGGGCCTGAGGCATAGCTGCCCCTGTTAAGCTTCAGTTCACTCTAAGACCCCAGTCTACTCCTGTCAGTAGACGCGGAAAAAGCGTCTAATATATGCTACCTGCGTTACATTTTAACTGCCGTGTGACCTAAGACCCCATTCACACCTGGGCATTTTGTAGCCTGAAGCTAGAAGCTCCAAAACGCCTGAAGCTCCAAAAAGTTCTGGGACTTTTTTTGGCAGATTTGGGTGTTTTTCTGCTTTTTACAATGGTGACCTTTTGACCTGCACAAAATCGCGGCAAAAAAGCATCAAATCACAGTATAAAAAACGAAGCAAAAAATGCTGCAAATCGCGGTAAAATTACGCGACTTTCTGTCTGAAAACGCTATGCTCAGGTGTGAATGGGGCCTAATTGCGAAACCAGCTATACATGCTGCTTATCTTTTTGGAGTCTGTTGAAAGTTTCTTTCACATTTTGGTCATTTGTATACCACTGGATATCTGCTTAGCATCACCCTATTGGATTCATGAATAGAATCACCTGTGTGCTGCCTACTTTTTCTAAAATGTATAGGAAATCTTCCATATTGTAGTTATTTTTTAGTTTACCGGATTTTGTACATGAGGCTCAGTCCATTCTAAGAACAGTGAGACGTGTTCTCATTTCTTGTCATCTCTTTTAAACCTTGATCGTGTCCTGAAGAAGCCTAACGGCGAAATGCGTGTCACTCTAGGGCTCACTGTAAACACTGTATAATTTGTGTACTTTTTTCAATAAATATTATTTTTGATATGTACTTCTCCATTGTTTCCATGCCTAAAAAGTCCAACCCTTGGTTACTGTAAGAAGTAGCCCTCTATGTTGGCTCCCACTGCTGTCAATCAAATCCAGTGAATGCGGGTGTCGGGGGCTGAGTCCTGCATTCAGTGACTATGGACACCAAATGCTGGACACGGCTACACGCCTGCAAGATAACCCCCCGGGAGAGCGCTTTTCCCAGGGGGGTTATATGATGCAGGGAGGAGCTACCAGCGCTGCCTGAGGACCCCAGAAGTTGGCCTTTGGGGCCACTGCAAAATGAACTGCACAGTGGATCTACAGTTAGAACACACAATAGGGAACACAGGTAAACCCTTGATCACCCCCTAGTGTTAACCCCTCCCCTGCCAGTGTAATTTATACAGTTACCAGTGCATTTTTATAGCACTGATTGCTGTATAAATAACACTGGTCCCAAAAATGTGTCAAAAGTGTCAGATTTTTCCACCACAATATCGCAGTCCCAATAAAATTGCCACTCTTACTAGTAAAAAAATAAAAATGACATAAATCTATTCCATATTTTGTAGGCACTATAACTTTTGGCAAACCAATCAATATACGCTTTTTGCGATTTTTTATTACCAAAAATTTGTAGAAAAATACATATCATCCTAAACTGAAAAAGAAATAGCTTTAAAAAAAATGGGGCTATTTGTTACAGCAAAATGTACAAAATATTGTGTTTTTTTTTTTGTTTGTTTTTTCAAAACTGTCTCTCTTTTTTTGTTTATATTGCAAAAAATTAAAACCACAGAGATGATCAAATACCACCAAAAGAAAGCTCTATTTGTGGGGAAAAAAGGACGTCAATTTTGTTTGGGTACAACGTTGAACGACTGCGCAATTGTCAGACTGCGCAATTCTTCCGGGGCTGAAGTGGTTAACAAAGCTTGCGGAAAGCTCTGAAAAGTTTGCTGTTCACACTGCTCTTATAAATGCCGAAGCCCGTGTGAAATGAGCCTAATGCCAAGTACACATGATTGGTTCGTCTGATGAAAACGGACTGATGGACCGTTTTCATCGGATGAACCGATCGTGTGTGGGCCCCATCGTTTTTTTTCTCATTGTGAAAAACCTGTTTTAACCACTTAAGGACCGGACCAATATGCTGCTAAATGCCCAGAGGTGTTTTTACAATTCGGCTCTGTGTCGCTTTAACAGACAATTGCGCGGTCGTGCGACGTGGCTCCCAAACAAAATTTGCGTCCTTTTCTTCCCACATATAGAGCTTTCTTTTGATGGTATTTGATCACCTCTGCGATTTTTATTTTTTGCGCTATAAACAAAAATACAGCGACATTTTTGAAAAAAAAAACAATATTTTTTTCTTTTTGTTATAAGAAAAATCGAATAAACTAAATTTTAGTCAAACATTTAGGCCAAAATGTATTCAGCCACATGTCTTTAGTAAAAAAAAAATTGCAATAAAAAAAACAACAAGCTACCTAGCAGCAACAGTGACACTAATACAGCGATCAGAAAAATGATCGCTTAGTGACGCTGGCAATAGGGGGTGAAAGGGTTAACTGGGGCGGTGATCAAGGGGTTAAAACTTTATATGGGGGGGTGGGGGGGCTACCCTGGACCTAACACTAACTGCCTGCCACACTAACTGTCACACTGACACTAAATGCAGTGATCAGTACTTATATGATCACTGCATTCAGTGACACTGTGACAGGGGGTGAGGGGGTGATCTGGGGGTTTATGTGCCTATGTGTGTTACTGTGTCAGTGTAGTGTTGTGCAGACTCACTTGTGATGTCTTCTCTCCTCAGCGGCGGTTGAAAATACTGCCGAGAGGAGAGTTTACATCACTTCCCCCTTCCTGTGTTTACACAGGAAGAGGGCGGGTGGCGGACGCGCATTGGCTGGGAGCGATCCGGAAGGGGCGGACAAAAACGAACAGCTGGCCCCTCATCCCGGATCGCTCCCACAGCCTACGGAACCGCCGCATGTACCGGGAGGGTCTCGATCGGACCCCCGACCCACGTCTAGGCAGGGATGTACAGGTACGCCAATGTGCCTGTACGTGCCATTCTGCTGACGTAAATGTACAAGCGGCGGTCCTTAAGTGGTTAAAATTATCTGATGGTTAAAAAACTGATAGAAAAAAACAATCGTCTGTGGGCAAGTCCATCGGTTAAAAATCCACGCATGCTCAGAATCAAATCGACGCATGCTCGGAAGCATTGAACTTAATTTTTCTCAGCACGTCGTAGTGTTTTACGTCACCGCGTTTTGACACAAATGGATTTTTAACTGATGGTGTGTAGGCAAGACTGATGAAAGTCAGCTTCATCGGATATCTGAGGAAAAAATCCATCAGACCATTTTCATCGTGTGTACAGGGCATAACAGAATGGCTGAAGAAAGCTGCTGCTCTTTTTTGTGTGGTGGTGAACCTAAAATAGTCATATACTGTATATGAATATCTACCGCACCGCAAAGAAGTAAACATAATGAAAACATCATTTTGTACATAATAAAGTAATAATAATATAATACAAATTTCCTTTAACAGAATAATTTAAAACAATAAAAATATACATTATAAAAGACTTTAATTTTTCAGGCTGAAAATGATATTGCTAGTGTGAGATATGTATAAATCAGGCACTTTTCTAGCATCAAATAACCAAAACCTGCACCTGTCCCTGAAAACGAGGGGCATTTGGCACCTATGTTGTGAGGCAATATATCACACTCTGTCCCTGGTATCTTTTCTTTATGCTCCTCACATTTACTTTGATCTAAGCTGCATATTTTATGTATGCAGCTCAGAATATTTAAAGGTGGAATTTCACACACAAACACATTGAGCAGATGTTAATTATGAGTTTTATTAGCATCATTAATTAATTCAAACATGGCGAAAAAAAAAAAAAAAAAGTCTCTCTTCCAGGCAATAGCGTATGTTGTCTTTATTGTATATTCTATATTATTTCTATCATACACGGACCTGGATTGTTTAAAGCAAGGTGGAGTTCATTTTTTTTGTTACCTTATTCACATGCATACATTTTGAGCAAGTCTTGCCATAGTCCCCTAAAAAACGTATAACATAAATAAAAATATATCAGGTTTTTGTATGTGAAAATCAGCAAATATAAGCTTTAGGATATGATTCTTGGTACCAAATGTTATACACTAAGGCCACGTACACACGATCAGTCTAAACCAATGAAAATGGAGTGAAGTCCAGTTTCATCGGTCCAAACCGACCGTGTGTACGACCCATCGGTCTGTCGTCCTTCGGACCAAAGTTTTAAAACTTGCTTTAAAATCGGACTGATGGACGCCTGACCATCGGTCCAAACTGATCGTTAGTACGCAAAAGCATCGGTTCAAAAACCTGCGCATGCTCAGAATCAAGTCGACGCATGCTTAGAAGCATTGAACTTCGTTTTTTCAGCATGTCGTTGTGTTTTACGTCACCGCGTTCTGACACGATCGGTTTTTGAACCGATGGTGTGTAGGCACATCAGACCATCAGGCCACTTCAGCGGTGACCCGATGAAAACGGTCTGTCGGACCATTCTCATCGGATTGGACCGATCGTGTGTACGCGGCCTCAAGCTAAAAAAAACCCCTTGTATAGAAATGGTCACGGCATACATTTCCAGTAATAATATAAACACATTTTTGCCAATATAAATGATATTAGTGCAGTCTGCTGAAATTGAATTGGTTGTTTTAAGTTTGTACATACTCTGGCAGAATTTAGGATTTCTTGGCCATTTTTCAGAGAATATGAATAATAACACAAAAACTTTTCTTTCTCTGAGGCCGCGTACACACGCCAGAGAACCTCGATGGGCAGAACACATCGTTCCGCCCGTCGAGGTTCTCTGCCGGCCGTCGAAATCGGCAACCCGCCCGTCGGGAATGGCAACCAGCCATTCATCCAGGCGGGCCGTCGAGCAAAAAGAGAGCGTGCTCTCTTTTCGCTCGACGGGATTCCCGACGGGCGGGGCGAGCGCTCTGTGTACACACGGCCGAGGTCCTCGCTGGAATGCAGCTTCCAGCGAGGTTCTCGCTGGTTTCCAGCGAGAACCTCGGTCGTGTGTACGCCGCTTCATGGTTATTGTTTGGTTGAAGCCATTTATTATCAATCAGCTCTGTTCACTCTTTTTAAATCATAATGACAACAGAAATTACCGAAATTACCCTGATCAAAAGTTTACATACCCCAGTTCATACTACTGCATTAAGATCAACAGCCTTCTGTGTGTAGCAGCCCCCCCCCCCAATACTTACCTGAGCCCCCTCTGCATCCAGCGATATTGTAGGAATGTTTTTTCTGCCTGCGACCCCCCTCCTTATTGGCTGAGACTGCGCCATTAGCTCCCGCTGCTGTCAAAGTCAGTCAGCCAACGAGAAGAGAAAAGGGGCGCAGCTCCATTCTGAATGCACACAGGGAGCTTTGACTCAGTTCAGATGCCCCCATAGCAAGTTACTTGCTGTGGGAGTGCTCAATAGGAGGGAGGGGCCAGGATCACCGAAAAGGGACCTGAGAAGAGGAAGATCTGGGCTGCTTTGTGCAAATCCACTGCACAGGGCAGGTAAAGGCCTGTACACGCGATCGGTTTGTCCGATGAAAACTGACCAATGGACTTTATTGGTCAAACCGATCGTGTGTGGGCCCCAACGATTTGTTTTCCATCGGGGAAAAAAAATGAAAACATGTTTTTAATTTTCCCTATGGATAAAAAACGATAGAAAAAAACGATCGTCTGTGGGGAAATCCATCGGTCAAAAATCCACGCATGCTCAGAATCAATTCAACGCATGCTTGGAAGCATTGAACTTCATTTTTCTCATCACGTCGTAGTGTTTTACGTCACCGTGTTAGGACACGGTCGGGTTTTTGACCAATGGTGTGTAGGCACGACTGATGAAAGTCAGCTTCATCGGATATCGGACAAACAAAATCCAACGGATTAGATTCCATCAGATATCTGATCATGTGTACAGGGCTTAAAGGGTCACTAAAGGAATTTTTTTACTCCTTACTGGAGTGCTGTTTTCATGTCCTCATTGTTCGTTTTTGCTTTGATGTTGCTGTAATTCTGCTCTGATCTCCACACTTCCTGGTTGTCTGTTTCCTTATAACCACAGTACTGGGAGCTTTCTCACTGTGGTCACTAATCAAGGAGGTGTAATTATTGTGTGTAAACTGAAACTGGGTTGGTGCTGAGGGGTTTTACACAAACAAACACTGTCCTCTATGGGCTCTCTGGCTCTGTACATCAGAAAGACAGGAAATAACAGCAAAAACTAAACTAGAACTGTAGGTTGATTATATGATTGATTTTTATCTATTTTTAATCATGTTTAAAAGAAATCAGTTAACTTTTATGTCTCTATACCCTGTAAACAATCATTTCAGCCCAATTTTTTTTTTTCCTTTAGTGACCCTTTAACTTCTTAAGGACCGCCTCCTGCACATATACGTCGGCAGAATGGCACGGCTGGGCCCGGTCCGAAGCTCCGTGACCGCGGGACTCGCGGACCCGATCGCCGCTGGAGTGCGGCGATCGCTCCTCGGAGCTGAAGAACGGGGAGAGCCGTGTGTAAACATGGCTTCCCCGTGCTTCACTGTGGCCGCAGCATCGATCACGTCATCCCTTTTATAGGGACGCGGTCGATGACGTCACACCTACAGCCACACCCCCTACAGTTGTAAACACACACAGGGAACACACAACCCCTACAGCGCCCCCTTGTGGTTAACTCCCAAACTGCAACTGTCATTTTCACAGTAAACAATGCAATTTAAATGCATTTTTTGCTGTGAAAATTACAATGGTCCCAAAAATGTGTCAAAATTGTCCGAAGTGTCCGCCGTAATGTCGCAGTCACGAAAAAAATCTCTGATCGGCGCTATTAGTAAAAAAATAAATAAAAATGGAATAAAACTATCCCCTATTTTGTAAACGCTATAAATTTTGCAAAAACCAACCGATAAACGCTTATTGCATTTTTTTTTACCAAAAATAGGTAGAAGAATACGTATCGGCCTAAACTGAGGAAAACAAAATGTTATATATATTTTGGGGGGATATTTATTACAGCAAAAAGTAAAAAATATTGCATTTTTTTCAAAATTGTCGCTCTATTTTTGTTTATAGCGTAAAAAATAAAAAAACGCAGAGGTGATCAAATACCACCAACAAAAAAGCTCTATTTGTGGGAAAAAAAGGACGACAATTTTGTTTGGGAGCCACGTCGCATGACCGCGCAATTGTCAGTTAAAGCGACGCAGTGCCGAATCGCAAAAAGGGGCAAGGTCCTTTAGCAGCATTTTGGTCCGGGTCTTAAGTGGTTAAGTATGACATGTTTGTTGTTTTTCCTAAAATAAAAGACTTTAGTATAACTTTAATGAGACCTTTCACATTGATGGCCTTTTGCATTCCCATCGCCTTACAATGCAAGGTACCTTTTTGGTGCGCTTTTGAAATACTGCACCAAAGGAGAAGCATGCAGGACTTTTCAACGCATAGCGCAACCAGTTACATAGAATTTAATGGGGAATCGTTTTCATGTGCATTTGTCGCTGTGGAAAAGCTTGGAAAAAGCACACGTGTGAAAGGGGCCTTAGGGACAACTCCAAAACCCATTGCCGTTCTTGCAAAGAAGTGAAGTTTGAAGGTTTTGGCCGATAGAGGCAAAGGATCTTTTTAAAAATGATCAATTATAACATGGCTGACACACCAGTTGAAAATGTAGGGAAATATTTTCTGTGAAGGTGTTTTCCTTTAAATATTGCCTTTGGCAGTCTTAATTAAGAATTCTTCTTCTATATATTTTTGTTCTGTCAACAAGTGTGTACTTCACTGGCTATCTATATTATAAAATCATATTTTAGTTTTCCACAAGAGGCTCATATAGAAACATTTTGAATAATTTAACGTACCGGACTTAATTAAAGTTATAAATATATATATTTACGTTAAACACTGAAAAATTAATGCCTAAACAACTGTTCTCATCAGTGAGCACAAGATTTTGGTAAAGTATTGTTTCTTAGCCGATGGCAAATCATGTGAAGCACTTCTTATATGGGAGATAGCGCTGTGGGCAAAAAAACATATGGAATTCAACTAATTCAAAAGATTGAATAGTGATTGGGCAATTTTTTAGTTTTAAGTCTTGCATTTCTAATGAAGTTGAGGTATACCTTTTTAACCACTTGCCGACCATCTGCCACAGTTTTACTGCAGCAGGTTGGCTCCATCTGGGCAAATCGACGTTACCTTACCTTGTGGCCACTAGGGGCGTGCGTGCATGCGGCTCCCTGCCGGAGCCGATGCGAGTGCCCGGCGTGCATGATGACCGCCGGGCACCGGCGATCGCTCGTCACTGAGTGAGAACCCGGATCTCTGTGTGTAAACACACAGATCCCGATTCTTTCAGGGGGAGAAATGACTGATCATCTGTTCATACAAAGTATGAACAGCGATCTGTCATGTCCCCTAGTATTGTTAACCCCTTCCTTGCTAGTTCCATTTTTACAGTAATCAGTGCATTTTCTTTCTCGTACATCACGGGACACAGAGCGGCATATTCATTACTATGTGGGTTATATGGAGTACCTTCAGGTGTGGACACTGGCAATCTCAAACAGGAAGTCCCCTCCCTATATAACCCCCTCCCCTAGAGGGAGTCCCTCAGTTTTTTCGCCAGTGTCTTAGGTGTTGGTCACGGAATAGCTTTGCTCCACATCCTTGGGATTAAGGGCGGGCTAACCGGATCTGTCCAAGGAGCCTTAGTGCCAAAGTGGACAGTACCCGGGCCCCAAGCCGTGGGGTTTTGCCTATAATGCTCCTCTTTGGAGGGCTGGACCCTGGGCCCAGGACTTGGAGTTTGTAAAAACCATAAGTTCCTGTTTGCCAGGGTGCTATATAGGTCCAGGACAGTGGGTACCTTCATAGGACCCCAGGGCCTGAAGGTCTACTACGCTACCCACGGAGATGGGAGAAGATTGGATCAGTTTGCTGGACAAACATCCTGCAGCATGGAGCAGGTAAGGGGGAGCCTGCGGGACTTGGTTCGACAGCAGGCTCTCCGGGGTAACCTAAAAGGGGGGATAGCCTAAGTATGCTCTGCATGGGCAACCTTGTTCACTATGTCTAAAGAGAGACAGGATGACACCTTTTCCCCCCCATCACTAGGTCCCCCTGTCTAAATATGTGTGCTAGCTAAACCTGCTGTTTCTTCCTAGGGCTAGTAAGGATCCCTAGGGGCCTTTGGAGAGTCCTACCTGGCCGGGGGTTTGAATCTGCCGCCTGTTTCTGCGTTCCTGGATCTCCAGCAGCGCGGCTCCTCCATGTTCCTCCTGTTTCCGGCATACGCGCGCGTGCGCGCGCACGTCTTATGGACGTTTTTCGCGCCGTTCACACAGGAGGGCGGGGGGGGGGGGCGTGCCTGCGGCGTCATACAGGGGCGCGCCTTTGTGCTGTTATAGACAGCAGGCATTGTCAGTGCTCAGTCTGAGGCTGATTTTCAGAGGAGAGGACGCAGAGCGGCAGAACAGTGACTCCCGGTGGCGGAAGAGGGGTAGTACATGTGGACTTTGTTCCAATACCTTTTTGTTAAGCCAAGAAATCCCCCTTTTTTTGCAGCAGGTTTGGAGGCTGGCAAACTTAGTTTGGGGTCACTGTATGTTGTCAAAAGAAAATATATAATATATTTAAAAAAAAAAAAAAAAAAAAGAACATACGGGATCCCATCAGTTTTTGGGCATTAGTGGTCTATTGTCCCCTAAACTCTGATTTTTGTACTCCTGCCCACTACAGTCTGTTGTGTGGGCGGAGTCCCTCGATTTTGTATTATGGCTTCCAAGGGTTCGGGGTCAAAGGGTACAAAAAAGACCAAAAAACAAAAGGGTTCCCTTTCTGATTCTGATATGCCGATACTTTCCCCGCAACTTATTAATTTAAGAAGCGCCTTGGATGAGCCATTAGGGGGATCTGGTGCGGAGGCTGGCCCAGATCAGCCCAGCCCTGTGTTCATCACAGAGGAGATGCTAGCCGTATCCCTAGGGGGGCTATTCCTGGTAAGAAACGGGTTAGATCCCCATCACCAGGAGGTGTATCCGCAGATGCTGAGATTCTCTCTCCAGAGGAATTGGAATCACAGGAGGATCAACTAGACCTGAACCAAGAGGGTTCAGGGATTGAGGGATCTGCCTCTGAGGAACCATTTTCAGACTCCCAGACAGAAAGACTGTGGGTACAGTCTTTGACGGACATGGTCCGCTCGGCATTTAGTTTACCATTGCCAGAGCCTCAGGTTCCTCCGGTATCCTCTCTGGGCTCTTTGAAAGCTCCGTTAAACAACACAGTTTTTCCGGTCCATCCTCTCTTGGAGGAATTGATCTTTCGGGATTGGGTACGGCCGGACAGGATTTTTCTGCCACCGAAAAGGTTTGCGGTCATTTACCCCATGGAGGAAAAGTTCTCCAAGAGGTGGAGGCTCCCAGTAGTGGATGCAGCCATCTCATGTGTGAATAAATCACTAACTTGCCCGGTGGAAAACATACACATGTTTAAAGATCCAGTTGATAAAAGATTAGAGACACTTTTAAAAGCATCCTTTGCTACGGCAGGAGCAGTGGTGCAGCCAGCGGTGGCTGCAATTGGAGTTTGTCAGGCATTAAAAGACCAGACAAAGGAAATGTTAAGAGACATGCCTACCCAACAAGCAGAAGAGTTTTCTGACATTCCCAGAGCTCTGTGTTTTGCGGTAGATGCTATAAAAGATTCCATCCAGCAGGCCTCTCGTTTATCACTATGTTTGGTGCACATGAGAAGGCTCTTATGGTTGAAGAACTGGGCGGCGGAGCCCCCATGCAAAAAGCTTCTGGCAGGGTTTCCCTTCCATGGAGGACGACTCTTCGGAGAGGATCTGGATAAATATATTCAGACTATTTCAAATGGCAAAAGTACCCTTTTACCGGTCAAAAAGACATTCCGGGCTCCTACATTTAAAAGGCAGCTCTTTCCTGTCTCGGGGCCCTCAAATTCCAGGCAGTATCGACGGCCGCCTGCACGATCCAACGTTAACAGTAGATCGCAGGGACAGACCCCTGGGGGTAAGAGGCCGTGGTATCGCAAGCCGTCAAAGACAGCCCCTAAGTCTGCCTTATGAAGGGGCGCCCCCACTCTTGCGGGTGGGGGGAAGGCTTCGTTTCTTCGCAGAAGTTTGGGAAGCCAAGATCCCCGACAAATGGGTCCGGGCATCTGTAACCACAGGTTACAGACTGGAGTTTCTAAGGTATCCTCCGCCTCATTTTCAAGAATCAAGGCTACCAAGGGATCCAGCGAGGAAGGCCTCAATGCTGGCAGCTTTGGATCACCTGCTTTGCCAGGACGTAATTATAGAAGTGCCAGCCCAAGAGCAAGGCCTAGGTTTCTATTCCAACCTCTTTGTCATACCAAAGCCCAACGGCGATGTCAGGCCAATCTTGGACCTAAAGAGGTTAAACGGTTACCTAAGGGTTCGTTCCTTCCGGATGGAATCCATCCGGTCAGCAGCCGCCGCGCTTCAGAAGGACGATTTTCTGGCCTCCATAGACATAAAGGATGCTTACCTTCATGTACCAATCTTTCAGTCGCATCAAAGGTTTTTACGCTTCGCGGTGGGGCAGCGACACTTCCAATTCAGGGCGCTCCCCTTCGGGCTGGCCACGGCCCCCCGGGTATTCACGAAGATCCTAGCCCCAATTCTGGCCAATTTAAGGATCCAAGGGGTCACAGTCCTAGCATACTTGGACGACCTTTTAATCATAGATCACTCACGGCCGGGTCTGCAAAAGGCAGTAAACCTCACGGTTCAGTACCTCGAAGAATTCGGCTGGGTCCTGAACCGGGGAAAGTCAGCGTTCCAGCCTACAAAGCAGTTGGAATACCTCGGCATGAGGTTAGACACAGAACATCAAAAGGTGTTCCTGCCCCTTGTAAAGATCGAAGCTATCAAGGGGTTGGTTCAGTTGGTTCTAAACAAGAAAAGTCCAACTATTCGCCTGTGTATGCGATTACTAGGCAAGCTAGTGGCCACGTTCGAGGCAGTACCATACGCTCAGATCCACACTCGCGTCCTACAGGCAGCCATTCTAGCAGCCTGGGGCAAGAGGGCACATGCCTTAGAGTCCCCTTTGACGCTATCATCAAGGGTCCGACAAAGCCTGGCCTGGTGGTTGAACCCTCAGAATCTTCTAAAGGGAAAATCCTTCAGCCCTGTTGTCTGGAAGGTAGTTACCACAGACGCCAGCCTGGCAGGCTGGGGGGCGGTCTTCGAGGGGTTCTCCCGCCAGGGAACTTGGGTGAAAGCAGAGAGGCAGCTCCCCATCAATATCTTGGAAATCAGAGCTGCCCGCCTAGCCCTTCTGGCTTGGACCTCCAGATTAAAGGGGTTCCCGGTGAGAATCCAGTCAGACAATGCCACGGCGGTGGCATACATAAACCACCAAGGGGGAACCAGGAGCCAGGCCGCTCAGAGGGAGGTGAACTTGATTTTTCAATGGGCAGAGGTTCATGTACCCTGCATTTCGGCGATATTCATTCCCGGAGTGGACAACCTGCAGGCAGACTTCTTAAGTCGCCAGAGTCTGTTGCCAGGGGAGTGGTCTCTGCATCCCCAGGTCTTTCAGACAATCTGCCAGAGGTGGGGAATGCCGGACGTAGATATAATGGCATCCAGGTTCAACAAGAAACTAGACAGGTTCGTGTAGCGAGCGAGGGATCCTATGGCCTGCGGAACCGACGCGTTGGTTTGCCCTTGGCATCAATTCAGACTTCTATATGCATTCCCTCCACTACAGTTACTCCCGCGCCTGTTGCGCAAGATCAGAGTGGAGAACAAGCCAATCATTCTAGTAGCTCCGGCTTGGCCCCGGAGGACTTGGTACTCACTAGTCCTGAAGATGGCAGTGGGAGAACCTTGGACTCTCCCTCTACAACCAGACCTACTCTCACAAGGCCGATCCTCCACCCTACATTACAGCGTCTAAATTTGACGGCCTGGAGGCTGAATCCCTGATTCTCAGGGATAGAGGCCTGTCTAGGCAGGTAATTCCTACCCTGATTAGGGCTAGGAAGCCGGTCTCCAGGGTGATTTATTACAGGGTGTGGAGGAACTACGTAGGCTGGTGTGAATCCAAAAGATGGAATTCCCGCAAATATACTAGTGATAGGGTGTTAAGTTTTCTCCAGCTAGGAGTGGATAAAGGCCTGGCACTAAGCACAATCAAGGGACAGATCTCAGCTCTGTCAGTGTGGTTTCAGAGGCCGCTGGCCACCCACTCGCTGGTAAAGACCTTCTTACAGGGGGTCTTGCGTATTAATCCTCCTGTCAAGTCACCAATTTGTCCATGGGACTTAAATCTTGTCCTGTCCACTCTACAGAAACAGCCTTTTGAGCCGTTGGCTGAGATTCCTTTACTCTTACTGACAAGAAAGTTGGTTTTCTTGGTCGCCATAGTTTCGGCCAGGAGAGTGTCAGAATTAGCAGCCTTATCGTGTAAGGAACCATATCTCGTTCTGCATAAGGACAGGGCAGTTCTCCGGCCCCATCCTTCCTTTCTACCAAAGGTTATATCCAAATTTTCACTTGAACCAGGATTTGGTACTTCCATCCTTCTTTCCAAAACCTACATCTAGAAAGGAGGGGTTGCTGCATACCTTGGATATTGTCCGGGCCATGAAGGCCTATCTTAAAGCTACAGAAAAGATCCGGAAAACAGATGTGTTATTCGTTCTACCAGATGGCCCCAAGAAGGGGCAGGCAGCTGCAAAATCCACCATCTCGAGATGGATTAGACAATTAATCATTCAAGCCTACGGGTTGAAGAGGTTGCCTCCTCCGTTGTCGGTAAAGGCCCATTCTACCAGGGCCATGGGCGCCTCTTGGGCAGCACACCATCAGATCTCTATGGCTCAGATATGCAAGGCGGCAACGTGGTCATCAGTCCACACGTTTACAAGGTTTTATCAACTAGACGTGAGAAGAAATGCGGATGCTGCCTTTGGTCAGGCAGTACTACAGGCTGCAGTTTGAAATCCTCGGGATCAGAAACACCCTTGGTTATAAAAAAAAAAAAAAAAAAAAAAAAAGTTTTTTCTTGACTAAGTTGGAATTATTATTATGATTTGAGTTTATCTCTAAATTGAATCCTTCTTTGGAAGATGTCTCCCTCCCCTCATTAAAGCATTGCTTTCGGACATCCCACATAGTAATGAATATGCCGCTCTGTGTCCCGTGATGTACGAGAAAGAAAAAGGGATTTTTAAATACAGCTTACCTGTAAAATCCTTTTCTTGGAGTACATCACGGGACACAGAGCTCCCACCCCTCTTTTGGGTGACCATTTTTGGAGGCATACTGCTTGCTACAAAACTGAGGGACTCCCTCTAGGGGAGGGGGTTATATAGGGAGGGGACTTCCTGTTTGAGATTGCCAGTGTCCACACCTGAAGGTACTCCATATAACCCACATAGTAATGAATATGCCGCTCTGTGTCCCGTGATGTACTCCAAGAAAAGGATTTTACAGGTAAGCTGTATTTAAAAATCCCTTTTTTATAGCACTGATTACTGTATATTTGGCACTAGTCCCAAAAATGTGTCAAAAGTGTCTGATGTATCCGCCATAATGTCACAGCCCGGATAAAAATCGCAGATCACCGCCATTACTAGTAAAAAAAAATTATAAGAAAAATGCCATAAATCTATCCCCTATTTTGTAGACTCAATAACTTTTGCGTAAACCAATTAATATATTTTAGCAAACAGTAATAAATATTTTTTTTTCACTCTTTTGTTTATAGCGCAAAAAATAAAAACCGCAGAAGTGATCAAATACCACCAAAAGAAAGCTCTATTTGTGAGAATTATTTTTTGAGGTAAAGTGTCACACGAACGCGCAATTGTCAGTGAAAGCGATGCAGTGCCGAATCGCAAAAAGTGCTCTTGTCAGGAAGGGGGTAAATCCTTCCGGGGCTGAAGGGGTTCATCTATTATTTTAAATTTGTTAAAAAAAATATATATATATATATATATATATATATATTAGGGCTGTGCAAATTAACTTTTAATTAATCGATTAATCTTTAATATTTTTGATCGATCAAAATCTGTTTGATCGATTACATTTCTTTTGATTTGTACTCACCTCTCCGCCGGCTTCTGGGCCTTCAGGTAGTTCTGTCGGAGATCCGGTAACGTCACGGACACCGGCGGGGCTTGTCGTGTCCATCTGAAGGGCTCCTTTGCTGTGCCTTTATATCTGCATGCCGGCGGGACCTTACTATCTGCCACACGCAAGGGCTGCTACACTTCCCTCTATCACTTCCCTCTATCAACCTGGGATTCTACAGCCATCCACTGGGAGTTGTGATAGTTCCCTTCACGGGCCTATCTACATGCCGATGGACTGATGTTAACATCTCCTCATCTGGATTCAGCAGTGGTATCGTTGTACACATTTTTATACCAGTATTATACTTATCTACATATTTTTATGACTGCTTTTGGTACCGTTTGGTATTACTCGCACCATTTTTACAGTTTATGTAGCTACATTGATTTTTATCTCCAGTGCAATATTTATTTGGTTACCTACTTGAAGACTATAAAAGTTTTAATGCTATTCCCATCAAGTGTTGCCTTTGTGTGTTTTTTGTATCCTGCTATCCATTTTTCCAGTGGTTGGTATCTGCACTGGGAATCAGCCTGCAAGGAGATCAGCTAAAAATTGTTGGATCTGTATGTGTGTTATAATTAATCAAAATTAGTAGATTAATCGATTAAAAAAAAAAAAAAGATTAATCGAACACAAAAATTTTGATCAGTAACAGCCCTAATATATATATATATATATATATATATATATATATATATATATATATATATATATATATATATATTACCGTATTTATCGGGGTATAGCGCGCTCCCGCGTATAGCGCCCACCCCTAAAGTTGCCGCCATTCCTGTGGAAAAAAAGTGTTTTTTTACTTACAGTTTTGGTGTCTTGCGCGGCGTCCATCGGCGGCTTCGGGGTGTCCTCTTCGTCGGGTCCGGTGTCCTGTTCGGCGGGTCCGGTGTCCTTTTCGGCGGGTCCGGTGTCCTTTTCGGCGGGTCCGGCGTCCTCGCGGCATCCTCCTCGCTTTCCCGCGCCGAGTTTCAAATACTCTGCCGGCATATACCGAGCGCAGTACACTCGGGTATAGTCGGGCAGACTCGGCTCCTCTCGCGCTGACGTCCTGGACGTACAGGACGTGAGCGCGAAAGGAGCCGAGCCTGCCCGACTATACGCGAGTGTACTGCACTCGGTATATGCAGGCGCAGTACACTCGTGAATAGTCGGGCAGGCTCGGCTACTCTCGCGCTCACGTCCTGTACGTCCAGGACGTCAGCGCGAGAGGAGCCGAGTCTGCCCGACTATACCCGAGTGTACTGCGCTCGGTATATGCCGGCGCAGTATTTGAAACTCGGCACGGGAAAGCGGCTAACGGCGTATACCGCGCACCCACGATTTTGCCCTGATTTTCAGGGCAAAAAAGTGCGCGGTATACGCTGATAAATACGGTACATTTAATACAAGAGAAGATATTTCCAAAACACCAGTGCCAACTATCAATGCCTCCCCAGTGCCACCTTTCAATGTCTCCTCAGTGCCACCTAGCAGTGCTGCCTATCAGTGCCCATTACTGCCACCCATCATTGCCCATTACTGCCAGCTATAAGTGTCACCTATCGATGCCACCTTTTAGTGCCACTTCTCAGTGCCCACCAGTGCCACCTATCAATGCCCTTCAGTGACACCCATCAGTGCTGCCCTATCGGTGCCCACCAGTGCCGCCTCATCAGCGTACATCAATGAAAGAGAAAAAATACCTGTTTGCAAAATATGTTAAAAAAAAATCAGATTTTTTTTTTAACAAATAATAAAAACCGCAGAGGTGATCAAATACCACAAAAGGAAAGCTCTATTTGTGGGAACAAAATGATACAAATTGACCACGCAATTGTCATTCAAAGTGCGTCAGCGCTGAAAGCTGAAAATTGGTCTGGGCAGGAGGGAGGTTACGTTTTTAAAACCGAGCTGACTGTGTAAAAAGAAGACCCAGAGCTCCATCTGCTGACAGGATAGAAGACTGCATAATGTTAATGTTCTATGCTTCAAATTTACATGGACACTTCAAAGAATGCTGTGATCCAGAGATCCAGAGAATTTTTTTTTTTCCTGGGAGTCAGTTTTTAGCACTGTGATAGCTTGACAATTACTCTGTTATGCAACACTCTACCCAAATGTCTTTTTTTTTTAAAGATAGAGCCTGAGAATGGTGCACTAGATATATGAAATGTACAGGTCATATACAGAGGAAGGAGGAATGCAAAGGGGTTAGTGACAGGGTGCAAATAAAAGGGTTAATATTCAGACGTGCAGGATAAGGGGGATGGAAGAGTTAATGTCACATGAGACTGCATTAATATATTATGTGTAGGAGAGGAGGGGACATGATATGGTTAATAAAAAAAAGATCAAGGTTTAACTGAAAAAACATGAATGAATCTGCAGCTGTTGAACCATTTATTCAGTGCCCATTTACAAATGTTTGATCTTTGCTTCCCCTGTTATAAGGGGAAGGATCAGAATGGTAAACCATACCATGTGATTGTAATAACCAATCACAGCAATCACAAGGTACCTAATCCCTCAGATCGGCTGGGTATAGTGTCTCTGTTTTTGCAGCTTCCTAATGATGGTTCGTACACAGCAATCACTGGGCGGATCGGCAAACCCATAGCTATTTACCCAGTGCAGTTCATAAACACTAACAAATTGTAACAATAGATACAAGAAATAGATACACTAACACATTGAAAACTTCAGCTAATACTTTATAAGCAGTTACAGCATTTTTTTATTTTTTTTTTGTCTTTCCTTTTGGGATAAAGGTTTTACATAAATTAATAAAAGCTGGTCATTGTAAGCACCCCTGTCAGTGGTAAATGGTTAGTTTCTTCCCTCTGACTTCAACATCTACAGGATAGCCTGTTCTTTTAAAAAAAACAACAGACTTACTGGCCAGATCACCAGGTGAAAATAAGAGAAGACCGCCTAAAAAAGAAAATGAATGCAAGCACAACATTTGGGTTTAATACCGCTTTAAACATCCATATCCCAGATACAGGCAGTCCCAGAGTTACGAACGCAATAAGGACTGCAGGTTTGTTCCTAAGTCAAAGTTATTTGTAATTCGCAACACTGCATTTGTAAGTGTAACTTCTGGTCGGAACACTACATTTGTACAGTAAGAGCCGATTCAAACAGGGGCAACCCGACTTACAGCTCAACTTTGCAAGGCAACTTCAGCGCGACTTGGAGTAACTTATAACGTGACTTAAAGGGTCACTAAAGGATTTTTTTTTTTGCTAAATAGCTTCCTTTACCTTACTGCAGTACTGGTTTCATGTCCTTATTGTTCATTTTTGCTTTGAAGTTGCTGTAATCCTGCTCTGTTCTCCACACTTCCTGCTTGTCTGTTTCCTTATCACCACCATACTGGGAGCTTTCTCACGGTGGTCTAAGCTGTCATTACTGTGTGTCTAAAACTTCCCAGAACCAATCAGATTCATTTTAAAAACAAAACACTGCCCTGGATTTGTTTGTTTTTGTTCTGTGCAGAAACATGAAGCCAGTTCAAAAGTGAAACTAACCTGCAGGCACATTATATGATTGATTTTTATCTATTTTTAATCATTTTGAAAAGGAATCCGTTAACATTTATGTCTCTATACCCTGTAAACAGTCATTTCAGCAAAAAAAATGTTTCCTTTAGTAACCCTTTAAAGTTGCCTCCAGGGCATGCGACATTGGCTGTGGCCAATCACAGAATAATCAGCTCTGTGGGAGGGAGGGGTAAACTATTTTTTCTTCCTGTAAAGTTGCTTCAGTTAAGACCGTGATCTGACTTGGAGGCGACTTCCATTGAAATCTATGGGTACAAGTTGCCTAGAAATTGCCTTGAAGTAGTACAGGAACCTTTTCTGAAGTCGGAGCGACTTCAGTAGTGTACATTAAGACGGCTCTCATTCACCTCAATGGAATTTCTCATGTCGCACGACACAGGTCGGATCCCAAGTCGCAGTAGTGTGAACCGACACTTATGCCGCGTACACACGATCACTTTTTGTGATGAAAAAAAACGACGTTTTAAAAAACGTCATTTAAAATGATCGTGTGTGGGGAAAACGTTGTTTTACGTCTTCAAAAAAACAACCAAAAAAAAATTCGAACATGCTTGAATTTTTTGTGTCGTTTTTCAAAATGTCATTTTTTGTGTCATAAAAAGTGATGGAGTGTGGGCAAAACGACGTTTAAAACAACGTTTTTAAACCCGCGCATGCTCAGAAGCAAGTTCTGAGACGGAGCTTCAATGGAACAGAGTGCCGTCGAATGTGGTGTACGTCACCGCGCTTTGCTAGAGCATTTTGGAAAAATGATAGTGTGTACGCAACGTCGTTTTGGAAAATGAAGTTTGAAAAATGTCCTTTTGTTTCGTGAGATAAAATGACGTTTTTTTTCATCACAGAAAGTGATCGTGTGTACGCGGCATTAGTGTAATGTCCGTCTATTCATGGATGTGGGATGCGGGCGCTTGTTATGTTATCTGGGGCTATTCTGGCCATGTGTGGGATGTGTCCTGAGGTGCTCGGAGGTATACAGGAACGGCATTTGAGGCCATACGTAAGTAGGAGTCGTTCATAACTCGAGTGTTCGTAACTCTGGGACTGCCTGTACTCAGACACAAATCATATAATCTCTCCTAATCTGTATAATGTCAAAATGAAAACCTGGAAACATTTCCTGTTTTTCCCTCCAAATAGTTTGCATTTACTTGAATCATCCAATAAATGTATATCAGGTTATGTGCACTTTGGAGGTTATTTATGAAAGGCAAATCCACTTTTCACTACAAGTGCAAAGTTGACGTGGAAGTGCAGTCGCTGTAGATCTGAGGGGGACATGCACGGACAATAAAAAACAGCATTTTATCTTGCACATGATTGGATGATAAAATCAGCAGGGCTTCCCCTCATTTCAGATCTACCCCTCAGATTTACAGCGACTGCGCTTCCAAGTGCACTTTGCACTTGTAGTGCAAAGTGGATTTGCCTTTCGTAAATAACCCTCTTTGTCCTTTCTTTTGCCCTGCAGCAGTATCTGCACTGAATATTACAAGTATCTTTATAACAGAGGAAGTTTGTTTTTTTCCACAATGGATGAGAACATGCAAAAAGTTGTAACTCAAACTGCTTTGTGTGTATCGACTATTTTTTTTGTCTGGAACCCACAAAAGCAGCCTATTGTTGCAAACCCAAAATGTATGTAACATGAATTGTTCATTTTTGTGGTCATTGCAAAAACCAGACATGGGGAAACCGTTTTTTACTTTCCATACTTATTACTGATGTTTTTGCTGTGCGTGTCGGGAATTATGGCAGGTATTGTTTTTCATGAGCCCAGAGAGAGATCTCCCTCTTTCTGTAGTGTGGCCCTTTTCTAGAATTAATTTTGAATATAATCCTTTGAAGAACTCTCTAGGGGACCTTCAAAGCTATCCTCCATAGAAATATATGACATACATAATACAATAGATCAGAAATAGGTTTCAGTAGAGCCTTGACAGGCCACTCCAGGACCCGGACCACTGACAATAGTAAAGAGGTCAAGTCTTGCATCAATCCACCCAAAACCTAAAAAGAGAGTAGAGATTTACTTTAAAATGTTAAAAGACGAGTCACTGTATTTTTATGTGTAGAGTTACTGCTAAACCTTCTCGGTGAATGCCTCACCAAAAAGGCTTTTTAGATAATGATTAGCAGAGATTTACAATCCCCAGAAGGGAACTTGAACAAAGGAGAGATTAAAGTGCTATTCGAAAGAGTATTAAACATTGTTTGTTGATATCTAATTTGGGATTTTCTGAAGTAGATAGGACAATGTTAATTTCTTCATTAGCAGGAGCATAAAGCCAGTGAATGTTCTGCAACCTGTAGAATGCATTGCCCTGATTTCTTCTGATTTAGATGTCTTAAGAACTAATGTCTACATATGAGGTGTATGCTTACTGTCAGGACATCTAGTAAAAAATATACAGTATGTTTGCTAACAATAAAAGATGTTCAATTAATATTTTACATAGAACACTTAAAGGGGTTGTATGGGTTAGTTTTTTTTTTTAAATAAAAAAAACATGTTAAACTTACCTGCACTGTGCAGTTCATTTTGCACAGAGTGGCCCTGATCCCCCTTTTCTGGGGTTCCTTGGCAGCTGTACCAGCTCCTCCCCGCAATAGTTAACCCCCTCTCGAGGGGGTTAGCTTGCGGGTGCGCTCCCTGTCATACACGCTGCATCCATAGACACAGAGTGTATGACTTGGTCCCGCCCCCCCAGCGGCCGCGTCATTGGATGTGATTGACAGTAGCGTGAGCCAATGACTGCGCTACTATCAATCTATCCAATCAACGGCCAGACTTTGTGGAGAAGAGGACGCCGAGGGACGCGCACAGCAGGGGGGGGCTCGGGGAGTCGTCATTGCCATGGTTTTTTTTTCACCTTAATGCATAGCATGCATTTAGAACCCCTTTTAAGACCGTAACTGAAACAGCAACTAAATTAAAGAAAACAATTGTATAGACTATAGAGTATACAATTGCGACACAAGTCAGGCCGCGTACACACGGCAGAGAACCTCGACGGGCAGAACACATCGTTCCGCCCGTCGAGGTTCTCTGCCGGCCGTCGAAATCAGCGACCCGCCCGTCGGGAATGGCAACCAGCCATTCATCCAGGCGGGCCGTCGAGTAAAAAGAGAGCGTGCTCTCTATTCGCTCGACGGGATTCCCGATGGGCGGGGAGAGCCAGGAGCGTACACACGGCCGAGGTTCTCGCTGGAATGCAGCTCCCAGCGAGGTTCTCGCTGGTTTCCAGCGAGAACCTCTGTCGTGTGTACGCCGCCTCATATTGTAATTGAATGTTATTAAAAATTACCTTTCCTTTTCAATCTGCAGCTCTGTAATTTTCTGAAAATGCAATACAATATGGCTACTTGGAAGTGTTCTGTACACAGAATGTGTACAGAACGCCCCCAAAAACATAATTTCTTGCTTGTGTGATTTGCTGATTTTCCCAGAAGTCTGCCCTAAGATACAAGTCAGATAAAAGGCATCCCCTACAACAAAAATGTCATTTTTGGTGAGACACCTCCAATATGAAATCACATCTAAAGGGATGCCGGCCCAGCAGCTTTCCTAAGAGCATTGCAGGTGCACAGCTGATTGATAATTATGAAACCACTCCTATTAGATACACATTCCCACATCGATACAGACAAACAAACATGGATTTCTTCAGAATAACAAAAGATAGGAATCTGCAACAAATGTTGTTGAAATCCTTGTAATGTACAATATATAGATTACTTAACAACAATGGAGTTACACTTTAAAGTAAGCCTGTTCTGAAAAGTGTCTGGGCTAATAACACTGCTGGCAAGTCCCAATGTTTTTTTAAGAGTATGAATACATAATATAGGCAATCTATATGCCTTGGATACTCCAAAAGCAATATTTACGTGCCAGAAATCCTGACACCGTGGAGGGGGGGTGGTTAACTAAAACTGGTGCACTCAAAATTTGAAGCAGTTGCGCTTGGTATCCAATCAGCTTGTAACTTCAACTTGTTCAATCAAGCTTTTTGAATAAAACATAGACGCTAATTGGTTTCTCTCCAGATTTTGCCCTCTCCAGTTTTAATAAATAACCTCCTGTGTGCCCCCTGAAAGTTTTGAGTGTTCTCGTTCAGTTTTGTGGTTTTTAGCTCTTTAGCAGTTTTGTTGGCCCTGAAACTCAAGTGTCAAAATCTCATCAATGGAGTTCCTGAGAAATATAAAAATGCCCTATGTACGGTGTGTTTTATGGGCTTTTCAGGTGCATGAAGGTTGACTGTGAAATTTGCACAGGTACTTGTAACTTCAAAATTGGGCAACCAACAAGTAAGGTGTGTCAACCCTGAAACTCAAATGTCAAGATTTCATCAATGGAGTTCCTGAGAGATACATGAAGGTTGACTGGAAGATTAACACAGGTACCTTTAAAGGGGTTGTAAAGGTACAAGTTTTTTTACCTTAATGCATCCTATGCATTAAGGTAAAAAAACATCTCAAAGCACCGAGCCCCCGTTGTACTTACCTGACCGTTCGAATCTCCCGGGCGCATCCACGTCGTCCTCTTCGGTTCCCAGCCTGGCCGTTGATTGCCTAGGTGGGGCGGATTGATAGCAGCGCAGCCATTGGCTAGCGCTGCTGTCAATCAGAGCGGATGACGCGGTGCGCCGGGGGGGGGGACCCGAGTGATACAGTCGGCGGCTATGGCCGCCGCTGTATCACGGGAGCGCGCTCGCAAAAGCTTTCCATCGTGCGAGCGCCCTCGCATGAAGATGGAAAGCTTTTGCGAGGAGGAGCCCAGACAGCCGCCGAGGGACCCCAGAAGACAGCTTTCCGGGCCACTCTGTGCAAAACGAACTGCACAGTGGAGGTAAGTATATGTTATTTTTTTTTTTTTTAAAAACCCCTGACTTTAGTGTCCCTTTAAGCCAACCATAGATAGCCCTGGTTGCAAAAAAAGGAAATCATGAAATTCCCCATCAAGACAGTCAGTGCTAAAGAACATTATTTACTGTATTTATTGGCATATAACACGTGTCGGCGTATAACACGCACCCCAAGTTTAGGAGGGAATTTTAGGGAAAAAAACTTTTAGGAGGGAAGTTTAAGGATAAAAACTTACATTTAAATGCCCATCAATACAGCCTTATCAGTGTCCATCTGCAGCCTTGTCCATTGTTGCAGAATGATCAGTGTCCATCTGCAGCCCTGCCCAGTGTCATTGCAGCCTTGCCCAGTGTCATTGAAGCCTTGCCCAGTGTCATTAAAGCCTTGCCCAGTGTCATTGCAGCCTTGCCCAGTGTCATTGCAGCCTTGCCCAGTGTCATTGCAGCCTTGCCCAGTGTCATTGCAGCCTTGCCCAGTGTCCATGCAGCCTTGCCCAGTGTCCATGCAGCCTTGCCCAGTGTCCTTGCATCTTGAACGTTTAAAATTACCGCCACGGCGCAGAGATAGACAGAACCGGATGTCCTGTGTACTCGGCTCCTCTCGCAGTCCCGCCCCTTGCCCAGGCTCCTATGATGGACATAACACAGGTCCAATGGCGGGCCCGGGCACGACTGCGAGCGGAGCCGAGCCTAGCCGAGTACACAGTACACTCGGCTATGTGTATATCGACGGGGCTCGCTCCTCTTCCCCTCACAGACAGCGGGGATCGGCGTATAACACACACCCAGGATTTCCTATTGGTTTTAAGGGGAAAAAAGTAAGTGTTATACGCCGATAAATACGGTATAGCAAGTTGTTATGGGTAAAGTTCCATTTTAAGCTACTGCATATTGTGTCTGGCAGGACTTCAGTCTTTACTATATTACAATTACATTTATTGAGGTATATTCACATCTAAACTTAAAATTATTAGAAAGTGTTTAAATACACATTTCACAGTTGAACATCACTATAAGAGTGTTACCACAACAGTCATTGGGGGGCAGCTCTGACCAGTGTTTATATTGGCAGCAAATTTCAATTTAGATTTAGTCTTATGCCGCGTACACACGGTCGTTTTTTGTGATGAAATAAAATGACATTTTTAAAAACGTCATTTAAAATGATCATGTGTGGGCTTCACATCGTTTTTTGTCTTCTGAAAAACAACAAAAAAAAAAATTCGAACATGCTTCAATTTTTTATGTTGTTTTTGAAAATGTTTTTTGTGTTGTAAAAAATGATCGTGTGTGGGCTAAAACGATGTTAAAAACAACGGGGCAGATTCACAGAGAATTCGATTATCGTAGCGTTTCTGAAATACACTACGCCGCCGTATTTTACCTGGCTCTACGTGGAATCCAGGTAGATTTTGTCCAGTAAACGACGGCGGCGTAGTGTATTTCTCCCGGCGCAATCCATCTACGCGAGTAGGGGGCGTGAAGCATTTAAAATAGGTGCGTTCCCGTGGCGATCGAACTGCGCATGCTCCGTTCCCAAATTTCCCGCCGTGCATTGCGCGAAATCACGTTGTTACGTCGTAGTAGCGTCGTTTACGTACATTCCTATTCCCGAACGAGTTACGTTTAAAAAAAAAAAATATTAAATTCGACGCGGGAACGACGGCCATACTTAACATGGGTTACGCACTGTTAGACCAGCAAAAAGCTGCTCTAACATTACGTAGCCAAAAAATGATGTAGGCGATTGCGAAGGACACTCGTACCTTCGTGGATCGCCGTAAAAACTCATTTGCATACCCCGACGGTGAAAACGACGCGGACTCCACCCAGCGGCCGCAAAAATATCGCAACGTAGATCCGAAGGCTTGCGAAGATGTAAGCCTCTTGGATCGAAGCCCGAAGCCGCCGTATCATGGTTTGAGGATTCAAACTATTGATACGGCGCGCGAAATTTGAAATTACTCCTGTCTAACACCAGTTAGACAGGCGTAATCGCTCTCTGAATCTGGGCCAACGTTTTTAACCCGTGCATGCTCAGAAGCAAGTTAGGAGATGGGAGCTTGAATGGAACTTCCCCTTTAGAGTGTACGTCACCACACTTTGCTCATCATTTTTTGAAAAAACGATGGTGTGTGGGCAACGTCGTTTTTTATGATGAAGCTGGAAAAACATTGTTTTTTTTTCATGATGAAAAACTTTGTTTTTTTTTTTCATGCCAAAAAGTGATCGTGTGTACGTGGCATAAGTCTTTTGAATAAATGCCATTTTAGTTTTAGACCTATTTTAGTCATCTATATTGTGCTATAAACAAAAATAGAGCAACAATTTTGAAAAAAATGAATATTTTTTACTTTTTGCTATAATAAATATCCCCCAAAAATATATAAAAACATATTTTTTTTCCTCAATTTAAGCCGATACATATGCTTCTACATTTTTTCGCAAAAAAAAATGCAATAAGCGTTTATTGATTGGTTTGCGCAATTTTGTCCCCCTAAAATTGACATTTGTTTTATATTGAATTCACATATTGCTAAATAACCACTTAAGGACCCCCGCACGCACATATACGGCCACAGAATGGCTCGTACAGGCACAAGGGCGTACATTTACGTCCCCGCCTTCGTGCGGTTCGGGGGTCCCATCGGGACCCCCTCCGCGGCGTGCGGGGGTCCCCCTGCCTCTGGGAGCGATCGCCGACGAGCGGGCGGATGTCCGTGATTTCCGCCCCCCCCCCGCGATCGCTCCCAGCCAATGGGAGCGCGCTCCCATCGTGTCAGTTCCTCCTCCTGTGTTTACACAGGAAGGAGGAAATGATGTAATCTCTCATCGCAGCGCTGTTTCCCAGCGCTGCTGATGAGAGAAGACATCACAAGTAAGTGTGCGCCAACACAACACTGACACACACTCACATAGGCAAATTAACCCCTTGTGATCGCCCCCCCCACCCCCCTGTCACAGTGTCACTGAATGCAGTGATCTAATCACTGCATTTAGTGTCAGTGTGACAGGCAGTGTAAAAAACAGTTAGTGTTAGGTTCAGGATAGCCCCCCCACCCCCCCTAATAAAGTTTTAACCCCCTGATCACCGCCCTAGTTAACCCTTTCACTCCCTATTGCCAGCATCACTAAGCGATCATTTTTCTGATCGCTGTATTAGTGTTGCTGTTCCCGCTAGGTAGCTATTTTTTTTTTATTGCGATTTTTTTTTTTACTAAAGACATGTGGCTGAATTAATTTTGGCCTAAATGTTTTACTAAAATTTAGTTTATTTGATTTTTTTTATAACAAAAAGTAAAAAAAATTGTGTTTTTTTTCAAAATTGTGGCTCTATTTTAGTTTATAGCGCAAAAAATAAAAATCGCAGAGGCGATCAAATACCACCGAAAGAAAGCTCTATTTGTGGGAAGAAAAGGACGCAAATTTTGTTTGGGAGCCACGTCGCACGACCGCGCAATTGTCTGTTAAAGCGACGCAGTGCCGAATCGCAAAAACACCTTGGGTCATTTACCAGCGTATTGGTCCGGGTCTTAAGTGGATAATTTCAGTGATGAAATCTGATTGCTCAAATTACTGTATTTGTCCTTCCACTTTGTGACATGCAGTCTTTGGATACTCATACTGTAGATTTAAGTTGATCATCATTAAGTATGACCAGTATTAGGGAGCTGTGGTGGCTCAACGTGATTGGCACTGCGCTGACAAGCCATTAACCTCTGCAGCCAAGGGTTCGGATCCCGGTCTCGGCTACATGTGAATTGAGTTTGGTGGTCTCAGCCCGGCTCCCGGTGGGTGTGCTATGCAAGGTGCGCCTGTGCTTAGTACGCCCACCCCCCCCCCCCCCCACAAAAACCACCACACTTGCACGCACACAAAAATTGGTAAAAAAATCAGTAGATTGCTTTAAGAAGGGCCTGGATTCTTTCCTAAATACACATAATATAACCGAGTACTAAGTTCTGTAGGTAAAGTTGATCCGGGGTAAATCCGATTGCCTCTAGGGGGATCAGGAAGGAATTTTTTCCCCTCCGGTAGCAAATTGGATCATCGCTCTGCTGGGGTTTTTTGCCTTCCTCTGGATCAACTGTGGGTATGGAGTTGGGTGTATGGGATGTACTGTGTTTTATTTTGTTTGTTTATTTTAATTTTTTTATGGTTGAACTGGATGGACTTGTGTCTTTTTTCAACCTGACTAACTATGTAACTATGTAATTACAAACAAACAGATCACAGGTGAGGGCCATTACGTTTAATAGCCATTCAAACCCCTTTGTGTCAACTTGTGTGCATGTTATCAGAGTATGTAAACTTTTTATCAGGGTCATTTGGCTAGTCTCTGTTGCCATTATGGTTTAAACACATTTGATTGCTAATAATTGGCTTCAGCCAAACAATAACCATGAGTGAAAGAAACGTTTTTGTGTTACCAATTATATTCTCTGAAAAATGACCAAGAAATCATAAATTCTACCAGGGTATGTAAACTTATGAGCACAGCTGTATATCACTGCTAGAGCCTCCAAGACATTTTAAACACAAGTTGGATAAATAATCATATGGCCTCCCACTGAAAATGGAAATCTCTGTCTTGGGAAGACCGGCCCTTTAAAATAAGTGTATTTTTTTTATTATTTTGCACATTTAAAGTATTTGTTTTGTGTATTTAAGCAAATCAATTTATTGCTTTTTTGCTGGCCTAAGTACTGGCCTAAGTATTGCCATACCTTAGACATAAAAGGGTACTGACGAGAGGAGACTGTCTTTCACTTCTTCTCAAGGGCAGCTGACCTTCTCATCGCCAAAAAGGGGAGCCCCTTGCCAGCACATATGACTACAGACTATTACATTAATCTGTTTAGCCGCTGTACCAGCTGCTTGCATGTTTTTAATTATCTTATTAGATGAAATAACGTTGACCTATCAAATAAAAATCAAGGTGAGTTATTTTTTAACTTTGCGTTTTGCATGTTATTTTCCTAAATACTTTGTAATAGCTTGTCTACTATTATTGTAAAGAAAGCCATTGAAGTTGACATTTTATTTTGGCTCATAAAGGAGCTACATTTTTTGAAGGGCAATTGCAATTTGCCAGAGATTAAAGTTTAATGCTCTGTTTAAAACTATACTGTCCTCTGATTTAATACAAAAGATCTCTCCATGTGGAGTTATTAGGAGAGGAAGATACAATTAGCTGTTCCTGGCCTTGCTACTTTCATAAGAAGGAGATACCAAACACGTGGCACTTTAAGAACTACCATGTTTATATTGTATATTCCAGTGAATTCACACTTGTATATATACCCGATGGACTAAATGTATTAATGGGTTTAAATTCCCTAGTGTTATAGTCTGATGAAAGAAGTATTCACAAGAAACAAGTTAGGGAGACAGCCGGCTCAATTAGAAGAAACATGCCTTCAAGCCCTAAGGCCGCATACACACGATGAGACATGTCCGCTCAAACATGTCCAACGGACCGTTTGCAGCGGACATGTCTCATCGGATTTCGGTCCGATGGCGTGTACACACCATCGGATGAAAATCCCCTCGGGCTGAGGACGCGGTGACGTGGCGGTGACGTTGACGCCGCCACGTCGCCACTCCAGGAAGTAAAATACTTCCATGCATGCGGGAGATTTCGGTCCGCTGGTTAGGCGTACTAACCAGCGGACATGTCGGACGGACGGGTTTCCAGCAGACAAGTTTTAACCACTTTAGCCCCGGACCATATTGCTGTCCAAAGACCAGAGCACTTTTTGTGATTCGGCACTGCGTCGCTTTAACTGACAATTGCGCGGTCGTGCGACGTGGCTCCCAAACAAAATTGGCGTTTTTTTTTTCCCACAAATAGAGCTTTCTTTTGGTGGTATTTGATCATCTCTGCGGTTTTTATTTTTTGCGCTATAAACAAAAATAGAGCGACTATTTTGAAAAAAATGCAATATTTTTTACATTTTACTATAATAAATATCCCCAAAAAAGATATTAAAAATTTTTTTTTTCCTCAGTTTAGGCCGATACGTATTCTTGTACATATTTTTCGTTAAAAAAAAATCGCAATTAGCGTTTATTGATTGGTTTGCGCAAAATTTATAGCGTTTACAAAAAAGGGGGTCGTTTTATGGCATTTTTATTATTATTTTTTTTTTTTACTAGTAATGGCGGCGATCAGCGTTTTTTTTCGGTACTGCGATATTATGGCGGATGCATCGGACACTTTTGACACATTTTTGGGACCATTGGCATTTTTATAGCGATCAATGCTATAAAAATGCATTGGATTACTATAAAAATGCCATTGGCAGTGAAGGGGTTAACACTAGGGGGCAGGGAAGGGGTTAAGTGTGTTGCTGGGTGTGTTCTAACTGTATGGTGGGGTGGCCTCACTAGGGGAAATCACTGATCTTCTGTTCATACATTGTATGAGCAGAAAATCAGCATTTCCCCCGCTGACAGGAACGAGAGCTGTGTGTTTACACACACAGCTCCCGTTCCCCGCTCTGTAACGAGCAATCGCGGGTGCCCGGCGGCGATCGTACCCGCCGGGCACGCGCACGGGACTCGGGGGGGGGGGGGCGCGCGCGCCCTACAAGTCTCTAAAGGGAGAACGTAGAGCTGCGTGCTCCCGCGAGACAGAGCCACCGCTCCGCAGTAATATGACGGCGGGCGGTCGGCCGGCAAGTAGTTAAAGCATGCTTTAAAACTTGTCTGCTGGAAAAACCTGTCTGCTAGCCCGTACACACGATCGGAGATGTCTGCTGAAACGGTCCGTCAGACCAGTTTCAGCAGATTAATTAGATCGTGTGTACGCGGCCTTATAATGTCTCATTTTACCAATGGAAAGTTCCTCCCCTATAGCCTTTTAAAGCGCATATATTTTTTTCTCTCTGATGTAATGCTACCGCTTATAACACCCGTCCTTTCCATGTTTAATAATGGATAAGTACAACTAGAGGCATACAGTAGCTTGATGCTTGTGGTCCCTGATAAAAATGTTGACCCCCCCCCCTACTACCACTCACCACTTCCACCATGTGCCAAGATGCTCCAAGCTGGGTAAAGAGTTATTTTAGATCCTTATTCACATATTGAGAGGACAATTTAAACGATTTTGGAGAAACTGTCTACAGTATGACATACCTTTCCAATTCTTTTGAATACCAGAGTTTGCAGAGGCTTGGAAAGATTCAAGCCTTAAACAGGTAGTCAACCTTAAAGTGGCTGTAAGGGTTTTTTTTTTTTGTATTAAAATAATAAACTGAGGAAAAAAAAAATTTTTGATATATTTTTAGGGGATATTTAATATAGCAAAAAGAAAAAAATAATAATTTTTTACAAAATTGTCGCTCTATTTTTGTTTATAGCGCAACAAATAAAAAATGCAGAGGTGATCAAATACCACCAAAAGAAAGCTCTATTTGTGGGAAAAAAAGGATGCCAATTTTGTTTGGGAGCCACTTCGCACGACCGCGCAATTGTCAGTTAAATTGACGCAGTGCCGAATCGCAAAAAGTGGCCTGGTCTTTGACCAGCAATATGGTCACGGGGGTTAAGTGGTTAAAGAGCTGGAGATCTACTTGAACAACATGGGAGAAGTCAAATAGCACCAGGCACAATGTCGCCCAATGTCGCCTCCTCACTCTTGATTTAGGCAGGTTTCACCACATCCAATTTGCATGTCAGGAGATTGTGACCGGCTCTCTATGGAGCTGTTTCACACATCTCCGAATTCTGTGCATCTTTTGGTCCATTTCAGGTCCGAATTCAGACGAAAATTTGGTCTGAAATCTGACCTGAAATGGTGCATGGAAACGCATCGGACTCCTGCTTCATGTTTCAGTGTGAACCCAGGCTTAAACCTCTAATTTCTGCACTATGCCACAATCGTGTGCATTGTACGGCAAATATAGGTTTAAATCGGGTGGTGGGGATGCAACATATTGCCTCCTCATCACCTGTCAAACACACTTGGATCACTTTTCAGAGGAGCAGCAGTCTCTGCTGCAATTGTGAATGAGCTCACACATGCCCCACACATAAGGTTGGGGTATGGTATTTTAGTGCAATACAGATCTTTTCTTCTTTCTGCCTTGCAGCTGCTGCTGGCACCACACTTGATTTTATTAGCAGGACTAATAGGTGGAGAGCAATTAATATTGCTTCACCTGGGGACTGCAGCTGGCACTACAAAGGAGGTATCGGCTTATGCGGTTGCTCTGTCTCCCTCCCCTCCGCGGCCGATACTGGCTCAGCTGCAATACAGATATGGTTCCACTGTTTACATAGCACTGACTGTTAGATGCTCTGCGGACAACAGGCTGGCAAACTGAAGGCACAATCTACTAAGTCACCTGACTGCATCAAGGGGTTGCCATTCCCCAAGCTTATGTGACAGGGAGGCTACACAAGACCCCCGGAGCATAGGTGCGATCACTGTTAAAACCTCTCAAGCTACACCCTTGAGTACACCACTTTTCGTTATTGAAAATACTATAGATCTGACTATTCCCAGGTTCAGTCACTGCAAAGGAGATGAATAACCATTCACTAGTTTTCATTATTCTTAATCCTTAACCACTTCAATACCGCGCACTTTCCCCCCTTCCTGCCCAAGCCAATTTTCAGCTTTCAGCGCTGTAATTTTTTAAATGGCCAGCGTAGGTGGAAGTGGGTGTGACCCCATGCAAATGATAGTCCGAGCGTGGTGCAGTGTTTTACGCACGGCGTATCATGAACGGCGTATGCACCATTACGTGGACGCATGCACAGCACCCCTATGCGCATGCTCACAACCATGCCGGTGCAACCGCCTACACACACTGCCGGCCACGCGCATAGGTTCCCCGCAGTGCAGCAGGCATGCGCACTGCGCATGCCTGCTATCCCTATTTAAAGGGCCGATGTACAGCTACGATGGCTCACGCGAACACGCCGACCTGCCGCTGTACAATTACTGTGGCTGGTCGGCAAAAGTGGTTAATAATAATAAAAGCAGCCCCATCCCACTGTGCATACAGGCAAATGTATGCATAGGCCTGGCGCAGATATGCAAACAGCAATTGCACCACACGCAGGGTTTTACCGTGAACGTTGGAACAATAATTTTTAGGGCCATAATTTAGGATTAACATTAAACTGTAAAGGCTTTTTAAGTGTCACCTATGGACAATTTTAAGTACTATTATTTCCCATTTCACAATCATGCACAATTTTAAATCTAAACATGTTTGGTTTCTATTTACTCAACACAATACCATTCTTTATATTTTTACACATAAATTGGGTATTATTTTGTGTTAGGCCGCGTACACATGACCGATTTTCTCCGCAGAATCCAGCAAGAACCTCGATGGGAGACGTATTCTGCCGTCGTGTGTACACTTTTCACCGAGAAACCCGTCGAAAAACTTGTCGAGCCAAAAAGAGAGCATGTTCTCTATTTCCTCGTTGTTCAATGGGAAAATTTGGCTCGACAAGCTTTTTGACTGCCGAACTAGGAACTCGACGGGGAGAACATTGGCCCAGATTCACATACAATTAGACTATCGTAGAGTATCAGAAATACACTACGCCGCCGTTTTTTACCTGGCTCTACGTGGAATCCAGGTAGATTTTGTCCAGTAAACGACGGCGGCGTAGTGTATTTCTCCCGTCGCAATCCATCTGCGCGAGTAGGGGGCGTGAATCATTTAAAATAGGCGCGTTCCCGCGGCGATCGAACTGCGCATGCTCCATTCGCAAATTTCCCGCCGTGCATTGCGCGAAATCACGTCGTTACGTCATTTTTTCTTGAGTAGCGTCGTTTACGGAGATTCCTATTCCCGAACGAGTTACGTAAAAAAAAAAAAAAAAAAAATTTAAATTCGACGCGGGAACGACGGCCATACTTAACATGGGCTACGCACCGTTAGACCAGCAAAAAGCTGGTCTAACAGTACGTATAAAAAAATAGACGAAAGCGATTGCGAAGACCGCTCGTATCTTCGTGGATCGCCGTAAAAACTCATTTGCATATCCCGACGCATGAAAACAACGCAAACTCCTCCCAGCGGCCGCAAAAATATTGCAGCGTAGATCCGAAGGCTTACGAAGACGTAAGCCTCTCGGATCGAAGCCCGAAGCCGCCGTATCATGGTTTGAGGATTCAAACTAGTGATACGGCGCGCAAAATTTGAAATTACTCCTGTCTAACACCAGTTAGACAGGCGTAATTGCTCTGTGAATCTGGGCCAATGAGTTTTGCCCGATGAGTTTCTCGGTCATGTGTACGCAGCCTTATGCCACGTACACACGATCACTTTTTGTGATGAAAAAAAACTACGTTTTAAAAAACGTCATTTAAAATGATGGTGTGTGGGCAAAACGTTGTTTTATGCCTTCAAAAAAACGACCAAAAAAAAATTCGAACATGCTTGAATTTTTTGTGTCATTTTTCAAAATCTCATTTTTTGTGTCATAAAAAGTGATCGCGTGTGGGCAAAACGACGTTTAAAAACGACGTTTTGAAACCCACGCATGCTCAGAAGCAAGTTATGAGACGGAGCTTCAATGGAACATTGTGCCGTCGAACGTGGTGTACGTCACCACTCTTTGCTAGAGCATTTTGGAAAAACGATGGTGTGTATGCAAGTTGTTTTGGAAACTGAAGTTTGAAAAACGTTGTTTTGTTTCGTCACATAAAACGTCGTTTTTTTTTTTCATCACAAAAAGTGATCGTGTGTACGCGGCATTAGTGTGCACTTAAGTTTTATTTCAGAGTTTTTTTTATTCTTTTTATTGCATTTGCGAAACGACTGCACAAATATTGTGTGACATTTAAAATGTCAACATCCACCATTTTATTTCTTAGGGCCTCTGCTTTCAGAAAATAAATAATGTTTGGGGGTTATAAGTAATGTTTTCTGTTATTTAAACATATGTGTGAAACATTCTAAATGTGCCATGAATAAGTGGTTAAATGGCATTAACAGATTGTTCCAAACATATAAATTGGCTTATTCAAAAACTTTAAATACTTTGATGTAGATTGTCTGGGTATAGCAGTAGTTTGGCACTTTTATATTGTTGAAAAACATGTTATAAGATTTGATTTACCCTTGACGAAAATGATGGACTAGTTTATAAAATTGGTGACTGAACATTTAAAGTTATCATATGGCCCAATTGACTTTCTCACTGTAGCAGCAGGGAAGTATACAGCTCCTATGCTGTATATTCTAATGGAAGAGTTAATAGTACTCCCTCTGAACATATTCCTGCAAATTATCTCAACAATCACTTCATTCTGTTTCTAAACTGCTTTATTCCTTCCCATTTATCATCAGCTTAAGATATATATTAAAGGGCATTACACTTCAAGTATTTAGAGACAATTTAATAGCTCCAGACTGACTTAGATTACATTAAAGCTTAGACTTGGAGTACACTTAGCAATTCTTCAGATCAAATATTCTTTGCTTAATAAACAGTCATTCCCTGCTGGTGATCATTGTACCCCGTGGCTCTTCGCTATCAAAAGTGCCCTTTGCTCATTAATGATGCATACGTTAGAAAAAATGGTGATTGTTCATGATAAAAAATCCCACTTTGTATTTGAAAATAAAATGATGAACTTTTGTGAAGTGAATTTTTGTAATATTATGGAGATAATAGAGTTTGGTTTTTCACCCCTTAATAATTTGCCCTAAAGCTCTAACAAAGACGTAAGATGTAACTCTAGTTTTATAAAACTGTGTGCTTCACATTGTTTTGTTCTCGCTTGGTGTAGAGTTGAACTTCACTCCACATGCCGCATACACACGGTTGTTTTTTTGTGATGAAATAAAACAACGTTTTTAAAAATGTCATTTAAAATGATTGTGAGTGGGCAAAACGTCGTTTTATGTCTTCTAAAAAACGACAAAAAAAAAATTCGAACATGCTTAAATTTTTTGTCGTTTTTCAGAATGTAATTTTTTTGTGTCATAAAAAATGATTGTGTGTGGGCTAAAACGACGTTTAAAACAACGTTTTTAAAGCCGTGCATGTTCAGAAGCAAGTTATGACACAAGCTTGAATGGAACAGAGTGCCGTCGTACGTGTTGTACGTAACCGCGCTTTGCAAGAGCATTTTTAGAAAACGATGGTGTGTAGGCAACGTTGTTTTTTAAAATGAAGTTTGAAAAACGTAGTTTTTTTTTTTTCATGAGACAAGACAAAAAATGTCCGTGTGTACGCGGCAACAGACTGGAATTTCTGCAATGCCACCGAAAAAAATTCTGTCTATGGGGAATTGGGAAAGTTGGCTACCCAAGAGAATCGGATCTCCTTATGATGAGAAAAGTCACTTCTGTTTTAGCAGCCATTACTGTGATAGTCTGACAGATATACTAAGTGTGCTGCACCTGACATATCAGCAGAGCCTAATGTAAACAGGCACATTTTAGAGGGAAATGATCACATTCCATAATCATTAGCTTTTTTTTTTTTTTTTTTTAAGCTGCTGGTTCACTGGCTTTATGCTGGGATGAGATTTGTACTATTTATGTTTGCCAAGGTTCACATTGTATGGGATTTGCTTATCTTTGTTTACTTACCCTGGCAGTGATCATTTGTTTGAAATAAAGAAGATTTCCATGTTAGTGGACTTGATAGACACCATACACAGTTTTGCTGTTGGGCTTAAGTAGTTAATACTGTCTTATTAGTTTTGTTTTAATTCAGTAACATTTGTGAGCACCTAGCTCTAACACCCACTTTATGGCCAAAAATATGTGGACACCCCTCCACATTACTCAATTTAACTTGATGTCAATATTCTTAATGGTACAAATCAATGCTACATCAGATAGTTTTATATAAAAAAATGTTACTGTACCATCTGCACTGGTATGTCTTCCGGTCTGCAGCCCCTCGGGTTTCCATCGGGTTTTCTCTTGTTTCCTGTCGCCGCGCTGTGTCTTCTGGGAGCTTGTCTCGTAGCTCCCTAATTATCATATTTGGCCCTGTGAAAGTAAACATCGCGCGACTTAGTGTGGCAACACAGACGCCAAAGCCGCTGCTTTATCCCGTTGCTCGTGCACATGCGCGAGATCGAGCCGAAATAAGGAAGTGCCGGGCTGTGGGCTTATGCCCACAGTTAAAATGGACACGGAACCGGATGGAGGAATATAAGTATTTATTTGACACTGTATAGCAGCGGAGCGGCCGGGGGAGACAGGACATGTGAGTAGCGCTAATTAGGGTCATTTAACTTTTAAAGAGCCATTAAGAAAAAAATATATTTTGGCGTGGGAGATCCGCTTTAAGGTTGTTATTGCTACAGTAAACAGAGGCATTTTAGACAATTGTGTGCTTCCAAAGTTGTGCCAACAATTTGGGGAAGGTCTTTCTGTGTTCCAGCATGGCTGTTTCCCTGTGCGCAAAGATATTTCCATAACAAAATGGCTTGACTAATTTGGAGTGGAGGAACTTGAGTGGCCTTCATAGAGCAGCACAACTACACTATCAGCATGAGGAGAAAAAAAAATTGCAGATCAGCTTTTGTTTACTTCAATGATCAGCTTTCATTGGCTTACAGCTGATCACATGGTTAAGTGCTGCTATTATTGGCCCTTCACCCTGTTCTGTGATCAGCTGACTCCAAAGGACTGGACGATCACAGAGAGTGCCACCCATTCAGCGCAGGGGGCGCGTAAGCAGCACAATCACAGGAGGCCCTCCCAGCACTGGAAGCCTGTAGCTGTCTTTGGGCTATAGCGTGGGGGAAAGTGGTCATTAACCCCTTAAGACCCGGACCTTTAGGCAGCTAAAGGACCCGGCCAGGTTTTGCGATTCGGCACTGCGTCGCTTTAACAGACAATTTTGCGGTCGTGCGACGTGGCTCCCAAACAAAATTGGCGTCCTTTTTTTTTCCATAAATAGAGCTTTCTTTTGGTGGTATTTGATCACCTCTGCGGTTTTTATTTGTTGCGCTATAAACAAAAATAGAGCGACAATTTTGAAAAAAAAGCAATATTTTTTACTTTTTGCTATAATAAATATCCCCCAAAAATATATAAAACATTTTTTCCCTCAGTTTAGGCTGATACGTATTCTTCTACCTATTTTTGGTAAAAAAAAAAATCGCAATAAGCATTTATCGGTTGGTTTGCGCAAAATGTATAGCGTTTACAAAATAGGGGATCGTTTTATTGCATTTTTATAATTTTTTTTTTTTTACTAATAATGGCGGCGATCAGTGTTTTTTTTTTTGTGACTGCGACATCATGGCAGACACTTCAGACAATTTTGACACATTTTTGGGATCATTGTCATTTTCACAGCAAAAAATGCATTTAAAATGCATTGTTTATTGTGAAAATGACAATTGCAGTTTGGGAGTTAACCACAAGGGGGCGCTGATGGGGTTATGTGTGACCTAATGTGTGTTTACAACTGTAGGGGGGTGTGGCTGTAGATGTGATGTCATCGATTGTGTATCCCTATAAAAGGGGTTACACGATCGATGACGCCGCCACAGTGAATAACGGGGAAGCCGTGTTTACACACGGCTCTCCCCGTTCTTCAGCTCCGGGGACTGATCGCGGGACTCCAGCGGCGATTGGGTCCGTGAGTCCCGCGGTCCCAGTCCCGGAGCTTCGGACCGGGGGACGGGAGCGCGCCTGCGACCCATGGCTGGGCACTAGCACAGGACATTCCTGTAAATGTGCAGGAGGCGGTCCTTAAGTGGTTAAAAATTACTGTCTGACTAAGAAATACAGATGGACAAGATTCATGGCCCTTGAAGAAAGTGTCATGCACAAGATATTTTAAAGTGGTATTAAACTCAAACGCAAAATCACAGGTCCTGGCCTCGACCCTAGTGTCTCAGACTTTAACTGAATGTGCCAAGCTTTTGCACCAGGGTCTCAGAAATGAGCAGATTGCCTCTGCTTACATTGATCTGGCGGACCAGTTTGTATGTGATCCATGCTGTCCAAGCTCTCTGTTTCAGCAGTAGTAATTAGACGCATGCTGTGGCTTAAGAACTGGTAAGCAGACCAAGCCTCCAAGAAAGCTCTCATCGATCTGCCCTTTCAAGGCTATCCCCTGTTTGAGGCTACTCTGTGACATCATTAAGGGTCTCACCTTCCTGCCACAGTATAGGAAAGGGAAGGCCCTCGGCCCATTCCAAAAATATTTTTTGCTTCCAGAATGCAGATAAGGAAAATAGATTTTTCAAGTCTTCCCTGGTAGGTCCCAAGGAACCTTGATCTGTTAAGCCTAGAGCAGGCTTCTCTGGTCCCGCAGGCAAGACCCCTTCAGCATGAAGTTCTGCCCTTACTCATAACTGGATTGGGGGGACATCTTTGCTGGTTTCTAGCCTTGTGAACCTCCTTCAGAGTGTCGAGGGGATCCACAAAATGATCCTTTTGGGTGTATCAAAGAATGGGGGCAGAGTTTTTTTCCGTTTTCAAGGTTTTTTAGGCCCTGAGTCTCCTTGTGCGGGTATAATTCTTG
Source organism: Rana kukunoris (assembly GCA_029574335.1). NCBI lineage: Eukaryota > Metazoa > Chordata > Amphibia > Anura > Ranidae > Rana > Rana kukunoris. The sequence continues at coordinate 110,419,899 of CM056053.1, read as the reverse complement.
CAAAGGTTCTGGTTTGCACAGGCCTGAGGTTTGTCTGCATCAGTGATCCCTACTATGTACGTGTAATGCATACATTTCTAGGTGTGAGTCAATTGCTGCTCATCCTCGCTGCTTTTCTGTAGCTCGGATCTTGGCCTTTCTTCAACGGAGCATTGAGCAGAAGTTGGTCTTGAGTACCATCAAGGGCCAAGTGTCTGCCTTGGCAATTTTCTTTCTGCGACCCCAGGCCATGCACGCTTTAGTTCATACCTTTATTCAGGGAGTTTTTCATGTGGCTCTGGCTTTTTTGGTCTCTTTTACTTTTGAGTTAAACGTATTGCTCTCAGGTCTCCAGAAACCTCCTTTTGAGAATATCTGCAAGATCCCCCTGCCTACGTTGTCCCAAAGGGTAATTATATAGGCCCATAGGGTGTTGGAGTTTGTGAAATTATGCTGTCTTACTCCCTATTTGGTGGTCCCGCAGAGATGAGGTTCTTTGTCCCTGTCCATCGTGTCTACCTAAAGTTGTCTTCAATTTGAATGAGGACGTTATGTTGCCTTCCTACTGCCTAACATCTCTAATTGAAGTGGTGTTCTATTGTCCCATATACGTATCTGTTGCTAATAGTCACTATACATTTCCCATAGCTCTCGTGTAATTTCTTTATTTATATCCCTCTGCCCTACTGCCTATGTCTCTTGGACTGTCAAAGTTCCTCTGCAGTATTGGGAATTGCATTACCAGGAAGCAGTATGGTATCTTGTTGGTGCACCAGGCCATATTCTACAGACAGATGGGTTTGGTAAACCTACCCAAAGAGAAGAAGTAAGAGGAAAATTCAACCCACCAGCTTCCGTTCGGATCTGAACATGCAAAAAAACTCTCTTGACATTCTATAGCAAAATATAATATTTACCCAAATATTTGTTACTGGTACTGTAAAAGCCTCGCTTCAATAGCCTACTTTTTAAAGACTGAGGAAATATACTGTTTTGTGATATCAAAAGCACAGAGCGGGAATGATGACTCACTACTCGTTCGCTCTAATAAGAGGAATTAAATACCCAACGCTGGTATTGAAATGTGAACAAATGTTGCTTGATAAAGATTGGAATTGTATGCATGTAGGTGGAAAGTAAATAATATCCTTTAATGATGAGACTAAACTGGAGTGTGTTGCAAAATAACGACTAGAATTTCAAGTTACAGATGTTTCCACATTGACCATAGATAACATAAATATATATGTTTGTGGTTGATTTTTTATTAACATTTAAAAAAAACTAATAAAACAAGTGGTTTAATTTATAAATGCAAAAAAAAAATACCATTTAGTGCCAGTTCACACTGGAACGTGGTGTGGGAAACCCACGTTCCCTGCGCATAAAACGAATTGGATCTGCGATCTGTGACGGGTAACAATTTACACTTAATGACACCCCAAATGCAGATAACAAACGCAGTGCATTTTTAAATGTAGTGCATGCACTACTTTTGGTGTGCTGCAGTGCAATTTTAGATTATTCAGTCAGGTTCTTGTGCGATTCCTGGTGTGAATCAGCTCTTAATACTATAAAAATATCTTTTGCTAAAGTTACATTTTTAGATAGAGTAGTAATAGATTAGAACCACTTTCGGGGTTCCCTGGACAACAGTTTTTATATTACTACCATGTTGTTTGTTTTGTGATGCCAGTTCCTAATACATTAAAGACAGCAAGAACATGTTCTTTTTTTAATACCTTGGTTTATTGTTTCCAGCTGATTTATATATTGAAAATGAAGGATAAAAGTGATGGTTTGGAATAAACTTTGTCACTACAAAGGATGCTTAAAGTGGTAGTAAACCGCAGCATTAAAAATAAAATAAAAAACCCTGCAAGGCAATGCCATAATGTGCTAGTATGCATTGCATACTTGCACATTATGAAACCCTAACTTAGAATGAAGCCTTCCAGTGGTGCAAGAATGCCTGATTGGCTGTAACTGATGGCCCTCTTTCTCCCACTGTGTGTGTTGTTGTGCATGGTATAGTATCTCACAAAAGTGAGTACACCCCTCACATTTTTGTAAAAATTTTATTCTATCTTTTCATGTGACAACACTAAAGAAATGACACTTTGCTACAATGTAAAGTAGCAAGTGTTTTGCTTGTATAACAGTGTAAATTGGCTGTCCCTTCAAAACAATTCAACACACAGCCATTAATGTCTAAACCGCTGGCAACAAAAGTGAGTACCGTATTTGCCGGCATATAAGACGACCCCCTAATATACAGCTGAAAACTGTGGTTTTGTGGTCTACTCAATGAATTAGACGACCCCACTCTGCAGTAGTAATCCCCATTAAAACGCCGCCGCCGCCAGGTGCTTTGTAAGGCTGTTTATAATGCCTTTAGAAAAAAAAAAATGCCGCCGCTGTATATGCGCCGCTCAGCCAATCCCGATGCACTGTGTTGATGACAGAGCATGCTAAGACTGCATCAGGATTGGCTGAGCGGCGCAGAATACAGACTGCAGACCAACAACAGCGTTACAGAGCGCCCGGCGGGCTGATCTAGTGCGAGCAGCTGCTTAACCCGGTGTATAAGACGGCCCCTGTTTTTTGGCTGTGTAATTCCGGTGTAAAAGGCTGTCTTATACGGTACAATTCTGTACAAAGTGTCAATATTTTGTGTGGCCACTATTATTTTCCAGCACTGCCTTAACCCTCTTGGACATGGAGTTCACCAGAACTTCACAGGTTGCCACTCCTCCATAACAACATCACGGAGCTGGTAGATGTTAGAGACCTTGCACTCCTCCACCTTCCATTTTGAGGATGCCCCACAGATTCTCAATATGGTTTAGGTCGGGGGACATGCTTGTCCAGTCCACCTTTACCCTCTGTATCTTTAGCAAGGCAGTGGTCGGCTTGCAGGTGTGTTTGGGGTCGTTATCATTGGAATACTGCCCTGTGGCCCAGTCTCCAAAGGAAGGGCATTGTGTTGTGCTTCAGTGTCACAGAACTTGTTGCCATTTATGGTTTCCTCAATGAACTGTAGTTCCCTAGTGCCGGCAGCACTCATACAGCCCCAGACCACAAAACTTCCACCACTGTGCTTGACTGTAGGCAAGACACACTTGACTTTGTACTCTTAAACTGGTTGCTGCCACACACGCTTGACACCATCTGAACCAAATATGTTTATTTTGGTCTCATCAGAGCACAGGACATGGTTCCAGTAATCCATGTCCTTAGTCTGCTTCTCTTCAGCAAACTGTTTTCAAGCTTTCTTGTGCATCATCTTTAGAAGAGGCTTCCTTTTGGGACGACAGACATGCAGACCAATTTGATGCAGCGTACGGCGTATGGTCTGAGCACTGACAGGCTGATTCCCTGACCCTTCAACTTCTGCAGCAATGCTGGCAGCACTCGTATTTCTATTTTCCAAAGAAAAACTCTGGATATGACGCTGAGCAAGTGCACTCAACACCTTTGGTCGACCATAACGAGGCCTGTTCTGAGTAGAACCTGTCCTGTTAAACCGCTGTATGGTCTTGGCCACCATGCTGCAGCTCAGTTTCAGGGTCTTGGCAATCATTCTTATAGTCTAAGCTATCTTTATGAAGAGCAACAATTCTTTATTTCAGATCATCAGAAAGTTCTTTGCCATGAGGTGCCATGTTAAACTTCCAGTGACCAGTATGAGAGAATGAGCATGATGACACGAAATTTAACACACCTGCTCCCCATTAACACCTGAGACCTTGTAACACTAATGAGTCACATGACAACAGGAAGGGGAAATGGCTAATTGGGTCCAATTTGGATATTTTCACTTAGGGGTGTACTCACTTTTGTTGCCAGCGGTTTTGACATTAACCACTTCATTACCGAGCCTGTTTTTCAGATTCGGTGCTTACGAGACTAAAACAGTTTTTTTTGCTAGAAAATTATTTAAAACCCCCAAACATTATATATATTTTTTTTTCTAACACCCTAGAGAATAAAATGGCGGTCATTGCAATACTTTTTCTCACACCGTATTTGCGCAGCGGTCTTACAAGCGCACTTTTTTTGGAAAAAATTCACTTTCTTGAATTAAAAAATAAGACAACAATAAATTTGGCCCAATTTTTTTATATATTGTGAAAGATGATGTTACGCCGAGTAAAATGATACCCAACATGTCACGCATAAAAATTGCGCCCGCTCGTGGCATGGCGTCAAACTTTTACCCTTAAAAATCTCGATAGGCGACGTTTAAAAAATTCTACAGGTTGCATTTTTTGAGATGACGAGGAGGTCTAGGGCTAGAATTATTGCTCTCGCTCTAACGATCGCGGCGATACCTCACTTGTGTGGTTTGAACACCGTTTTCATATGCGGGCGCTACTCGCGTATGCGTTTGCTTCTGCGCGCGAGCTCGTCGGGACGGGGCACTTTAAAAAAATTTTTTTTTGGTTTTCGTTTTTATTTTTCTTTATTTTATAATTTTTAACACTGAAAAAAAAAAAAAAAAAAAAAATTATCACTTTTATTCCTATTACAAGGAATGTAAACATCCCTTGTAATAGAAAAAAGCATGACAGGTCCTCTTATATATGAGATCTGGGGTCAAAAAGACCTCAGATCTCATATTCAGGCTTAAATGCAAAAAAAAAAAAAAAAAAAAAAAGGGCAAAATGTAAACATATTAAATGTCTCTTTAAGACGCTGGGCGGAAATGACGTTTTGACGTCACTTCCGCCCAGCAGAGAGAGGGGGACGGCTGAGGGACATTTTTTCCCTCAGTCACATCCCCGGACAGGCAACGAGCGGACCCGATCGCCTCCGCCGCTACCGACGGCTACGGTAAGCGGCGGAGGGCGCGGGAGAGCGGCGGGAGGGGGGGGGCACCCTCTCCCGCCGCCGGTAACGGCGATCTCGCGGCGAATCCGCCGCGATGACCGCCGTTATCGTTAACAGGACCGCCCCACGAAGAGATGGATATCTCGGTTGTGGCAGCAGCTGCTGCCGTTACCGAGATATCCATCTTCAAAAACGTGACGTCTTTGGACGTGGGGCCGGTCACAAGTGGTTAATGGCTGTGTCGATTTATTTTGAGGGAATTTACACTGGTTATATATACAAGATGTACACTTCACATTGTAGCAAAGTTTCTTCAGTGTGGTCACATCAAAATATATAATACACTATTAAAAAAAATATGAGGGAGGTACTCACTTTTGTGAGAAACAGTATATTATGAGACATATACCAATACAGATACTTTACTTTTGCCAGATATATATTATGTAAACATTGGGGGTTTAACTCAAGTGGCAAAATTTGTTTTTTTAGCGAGTCCACAGTAGGCAGTTGTTCAGTTGAGGGCATGGCAGCCCATTTTTATTAAAAAGGAAAAATAAACAGTTCACACACAGGATTTCCCACGCAGAGGTTTTTCTCCAGTAATGTTCACAGAACTCAAAAAAAATACCAAGCCTCCTGGCTCCTAGGCTTACTGTACCTGCTAACCTGGCCCACTCCTGGCCTCAACAGGTTCTCCAGCCCACCGTCTCCCAGACTTCCGGACTTCCTTTAGCCTCTCTTAGACTGGCTAGTCACCTCAGGTCTACCAGCCTCCCAGTCCTTCAGGCACGAAGTCCCCCCACACCAGGGATGTAGTTTTCCACAGGGCAGACAGACAGACAGATCCCCACATATAGGTCTGTCTTGCAGCAACAGCCAGCTGCACACCTTCCACCTCTCTCTCTGTTCTGACCAGTCCCTGATTATAATGGCAGCCTTCAGCTGGAAACCCAACCTGCTGGTTATTACCAAGACCCGGACACAGGATTGGAGATCCCATCCCGCCCAAGTCTCTGCAGGATCTCCAACTACACAGCCCCATTCAAAACTATCAAAACCTGGAGAAAACTGACAGAACAGTTTTCTCCATTTAAAAACTATGCTGTGTAGTTCTGCAGTCTGCTGACATGCAGACTCTGTGTCCATTTTTGCTGCGTCTCCATGGTGACAGGGACCCTCACTATTACAATTAATATAAAATAAAGGAACACTTTGAAAACATATCAGATCTCAACAGGCAAAAATCTCATGCTGGATATCTTTATTGATATGGACTGGGTAATGTGTTAGGAATAAAAGGATGGCACATAATTTGATGGAAATTAAAATTATCCACCTACAGAGGGCTGAATTCAAAGACACCCCTAAAACCAAAGTGAAAAAATTATGCAGCAAGCCAGTCCATTTTGCTGAAATTTCATTGCAACAACTCAAAATGGTCCTCAGTAGTTTGTATGGCCCCCAAGTGCTTGTATGCATGGCTGGCCACATCAGGCCACGCTCCTAATATAATGTTCTGGAGGTGTTCTTTTGGGTTTAGATCAGGTGAGCGTGGGGGCCATTCAATGGTATACATTTCTTCATCCTCCTGTAACTGGCTGCATGCACCAGGAGGAACCCAGCGTAGGGTCATCCTGATACCTAATGGCAGTCAGGGTGCCATTGTGTAGCCTGTAGAGGTCTGTACGTCCCTCCATGGATATGCCTCCCCAGACCATCACTGACCCACCACCAAACCGGTCATGCTGAACGATGTTACAGGCAGCATAAATTTCTCTGCGGCTTCTCCAGACCCTTTCACATCTGCCAGATATGCTCAGGGTGAACCTGCTCTCATTTGTGAAATGCATGGGAAACCAGTGACGGACCTTCCAATTCTGGTGTTCAATGGAAAATGCCAATCGAGCTCCACAGTGTCCGGCAGTGAGCACAGAGCACACTAGAGGACGTTGGGCCCTCAGGCCACCCCCATGAAGTCTGTTTCTGATTGTTTGGTCAGAGACATTCACACCAGTGGCCTGCTGGAGGTCATTTTGTAGGGCTCTGGCAGTGTCCATCCTGTTTCTCCTTGCACAAAGGAGCAGATATCAGTCCTGCTGATGGGTTAAGGACCTTCTACGTCTCTGTCCAGCTCTCCTAGAGTAACTGCCTGTCTCCTGGAATCTCCTCCATGCTCTTAAGACAGTGCTGGGAGACGCGAAAAACCTTCTGGCAATGACACGTATTGATGTGCTATCCTGAAGGAGTTGGACAGCCTGTGCAAAATTTATAGGGTTTAAGTATCGCCTTGTGCTACCAGTAGTGACACTAACCCTAGCCTAGTGCACCTGTTGCTAATTTCAATTAACAGCAAAGTATCTGAAACTGATTAACAACCCCCTCTGTATACACCCCTCCCCCTCTGCTACTTAACTAACCAAAGCGAAGTGGGGTTTACCACTCCAGGGAAATCCCAAGTGCACTCGTGGATCAGTCCAGGTATATGCGGGTGCTGGCAATGCACTAGGCAATGGAAATAACAAAGAACGGATGGACGGCCGCACACTGGAAAACTCTTGAGTTGTCTTTATTGAAAAAGCATTAGCAGGCACCACAGATACACAGCAGGAATCCAAAATCAGCCGACGCGTTTCACACTTGGTTAGTTCTTATTCATGGCCTTGAATAAGCACTAACCAAGTGTGAAACGCGTTGGATGTTTTTGGATTCCTGCTGTGTATCTGTGGTGCCTGCCTATGCTTTTTCAATAAAGACAACTCAAGAGTTTTCCGGTGTGCGGCCGTCCATCTGTTCTTTGTTACTTCCATTACTTAACTGACCAGATGAATATCCCAGGAGTTCTGATTCAAAAGTGTTCCTTTAATTTTTTTGAGCAGTGTATATTAACTGTGTTTGAGTGCATTTAAATTCCGATTTTTTTATATTGCCCTGGAGTTCTCCTTTAGTTTAGTAAAGCTAAGGTCTGCTGCCCCCACAGTAAATGTAATAATAGTATGCCGCCTTTCAAGTCTTTTATTTTCCTGGTCATACAGTACAGGTCACAGAATTTTTTTAGTCCATTTAAACTGGGTTACATGCAGCTGCCTTCAGATGAGTGGACATCAGCAAAATGGCTTCAGGGACATCCCCACCATATAACCCCTCCCACTGCCAGCTATCCTCAGGTTTTTGCCTGTGTCCTTAGATGATAGACCTCTTTGTCTCTTTTTTATGGGGCTTCCAGATTGAATAACTCCTCGGCAGAGCCTTGCTGGACTGTACCTAGACATTGCCTGGGGGGATATGCAGGGCTGATCTGTAATGTTGCTTTACACTGGCTCCTACTGTAGACACTCTCACTTGCAAGTAGTGCAGCATGTGGAATTAGCTGCATGGTGATTTACAAGTCCAGAGTTATGGTCTGCCTCGGTGGTGGTACGCTGAAGCAAAAAAAGGGGTTAAATCCCATTATCCCTGCTACTATTGTCATAAAAACAGGGTAGATGTCCTTTAAATATTTATCCCTATTTGCCCGCTTACTCTTAACAGGAATGTCTGTTAAGGATATGCAGCCTACATGTCCGTAATGGGCATTCAAGGGCAGTTGCAAAAAGTACAGATTTTACAAACTATTCGTAAATTTACTGAAAGTTGGCAAACCTGAAGCAAGGTCCAAAAAAAACATGGATAAGTGAATTTGGAGTGGAGGGTCTTGACTGGCCTGCACAGTCCTGACCTCAACCCCATAGAACTTCTTTGGGATGAATTAGAGCAGAGGCTGCAAACTAAGCCTTCTCGTCCAACATTCGTGCCTGACCTCAAAAATGCGCTTCTGGAAGAATAGTCAAACATTCCCATAGACGCACTCCTAAACCTCATGGCCAGCCTTCCCAGAGGAGTTGAAGCTGTTATCGCTGCAAGGGGTGGTCCAACTTAATATTAAACCCTATGACTAAGACTGGGATGCTATTAAAATTCATGTGCGTGTTAAGGCATGTGTCCCAATACATTTTGACAATATAGTGTATATCACCAAACAGCACCAAAAAAAGTACCTGTTGTTTTAGGTGGATGCACTATGTGTGGCATATTTTTTTGAATACAAATACTACACTGTTACTGCATTTGTCTACTCCTGTGTGAGATTTATTTGCCACAACCTTAATCGATTTCTGGTACTGGAAAGAAGGAATGGCTGTGAGCTGACAGTGTTTGGAATGACTCTTACCTGAAACGATATGCTGTGTTTGCTACGCTATCTGTAGCATCCATTTCTGAGGATTGTCTATTGCATTAGGTGGTGATGTTCAGTGATATATATTCATACACTGTGACATTCCTGTCCCACCATTGCTGAGTGATTAGGCATGTAATCTGAAGTATAGGGTTCCTTCCTTCTAATCTAACTAGACCTATTAGTATGTCATGGACTTTTCAGCATTGGGCATCTGTTTTCTCAGATTGCAAGGCTGCCACCTGCCACACAATTGTTAGATTATTATAATTACAAGTATTTGTATAATGCCTCTGTGTTGTCCCTACTGGATGGATGTTTAATCCTTCTCTGATGCCAGTTTTGGATGTGTGGTACTACAAGCCGCTCTCCGAGACCTGTTTTTGCTGGTGGGCTAGTAAGTGGGCATTGTGTGCTGTATTATTCACCCCTCAGTTGGGCTGCTTTTGCACTATCAGTTGCAATGATTTAAAGAAGCATGTACGGTACGATCAGGAAAATGTTATTTTTGACTTGCAAGTAAAATCTGTTTCCTGAAGGCAGTACATGACACAGAACCCTCATGATCTCTCTATTGCTTGCTATGTATCTAAAGCTAGGGGAATGTCCATGCAGCCGTGCTGTTTGCCAGTGTCCAGTCACCAACCACCAACTGTTGTCACCCTCTCACCACGATCCTTTGACAGCTCTTTGGTCTTGGCCATGGTGGAGAGATTGGTATCTGATTGATTGCTTCTATGGACAGGCTGAGATTAGGAGCACTCCCTGTGAGGCTGGGTTCACACTTGTTCCGACAACGCTCCTACATTGGGAGCTCATGTAGCATGACGTGTGAAAATCAATGTTTCCCTATGAGAGCTGTCTTAACTGGTCCTACACAAGTCGGTCCGACTTTGAAACTACTCCCTGTACTACTTTGGTCCTACATTGATCCTACTTCAGCCCATTGAATATCATTGAAGTAGGACCAAAGTAAGAGCCTTGTCCTAACCATCTGACTTTTGCCATCTGACATGTGATTACATCACCAGTAAAAGGAATTTATCTCACTCTGGGATTGTTTTGATTGGTCAAAGAACAAGTCAGTCTATCACAAAGTAGGACCAAAGTAGTATCCTGTTCATGAAAGTAGGATGGATGTAGGACCAATGTAGGATCAATGTAGGACAAATGTCGCAGAGCAAAGTAGGCTGGGTTCACACTATACTACACGACTTTTATCCTACTTTGCTCTGCGACATCTGTCCTACATTGATCCTATGTGTAGGACCAGTTAAGACAGCTCTCATAGGGAAACATTGATTTTCACATGTCATGCTACATTAGCTCCCAATGTAGGAGCGTTGTCGGAACAAGTGTGAACCCAGCCTGAATGTAGTGTAGTGTGAACCCAGCCTAAGGCCGGGTTCACACTATACTACACAACAGCAGTACAACTTTCATCCTACTTTGCTCTGCGACATCTGTCCTACATTCATCCTACATTCATCCTACATTGCTCCTACATCCATCCGACTTTCATGAACAGGATACTACTTTGAACCGACTTTGTGATAGTCTGACTTGTTCTTTGACCAATCAAAACCATCCCAGAGTGAGATAAGTTCCTTTTACTGCAGCTGTAATCACATGTCGGATGTCTGATAAGGACAAGGCTCCTACTTTGGTCCGACTTCAATGATATTCAATGGGCTGAAGTAGGATGAATGTCGGAGCAAAGTAGTACAGGGAGTGTTTTCAAAGTCGGACAGACTTGTGTCGGATCAGTTAAGACAGCTCTCATAGGGAAACATTGATTTTCACACGTCATGCGACATGAGCTCCCAATGTAGGAGCGTTGTCGGAACAAGTGTGAACCCAGCCTGAATGTAGTGTAGTGTGAACCCAGCCTAAGAGAGTGTTCCTAATCTTAGCTTGATACCTGTATAGAAGACACCTGGGAGCCAGAAATGTTGCTGATTGATGGGGGATCAAATACTTATTTCACTCATTGAAATGCAAATCAATTTACAACTTGTTTAAATACATTTTCTGCATATTTTTGTTGTTATTCACTGTTGTCTCTCACTTAAAATAAACCTACTAAAAAAAATTATAGACTGATCATGTTTTTTTCAGTGGGCAAAACGTACAAAATCAGAAGGGGAACTCGCTGTATGTAGTTCTTAGAAACCTAAACTAAATATGTTAGATTGTCAAAAAAAAAGCAGTAATCACTATTTAAATATAGTTTGCTGGGTGTTAAAAAAAAACTTGAAGTAATGTGTTATCTGTACGCATTTGGTCTTCCCCCATGCTCAGTGTTGCTGTAGTTTTTGCCTTAAGCCAATAGGTGTCACTGGTAGCTCTGGCATTAGTGTGAAAGGCTACAGTATGCTGGGTTATGAATATTTATGTTCACTCTGGCCAACCGCTAGGATGTTTTTTTGCCAGTGCAAAAATTTGGTACCCAACTTCTGTTATCCAAGCTGTTTGCTGCTAGCCCAGTACTATTAGTAACAAGGGGGAAAGGAGGCTCCCAATGGCTTATATGCAGCTAAAAAAAAGAGAAGGCAACTCATAAAGATTTTTTTTTTCTTTTTTGTGAATTAATTTATTAATAAATATCAAAAGTATCGAAAAAATTATTGTTCATAAAAGGATGAAGGAAAATGGTTCCAATACATACATGGACAACATTAGGAGCTCTGGTGAACAATTAATATATGATGTTAACATATATATATATATATATATCTGTATCTCACAATGACCTTATGTAGTTAACCATTTGGTTGCCACATGCGGGTCCCCTGTTTATTGCAAGTGGAGCACGCTGGGGAGAGCATTACTATTTTGGCTTTACCATGTGACACTCTCTTACCCTCTAGCTTTGACCTTGGGGGTGGCGTGCTTTCTAGTTGTATGACATGTTAGGCCTGTTGCCTTTATAGAGCCTAACATGTGCTTGCTAATGGAGGCCTGGAGTTGGGTTTCAAGCTGTCAAGCCTGGAAGGAGGGGGGAGTTGCTATAGCGGTAGAGATGTCCCCTCCAATCAGCTAGAAAAGTACAGAGCTCTTGATAGCGGAGATGTGTTTTGCTGCGTGTTAATATCAGGTTGCGGTCCTCAAGATTGCCTCATCAGGAGGTGAGAAAGCCAGGGTCCAGTGTAGCAGATATAGCAGGTAGGGGTCAAGTAAAAGCGTAGACAGTTAGAAGCCAAAGGTCGGTTACAAGTGGTTGCAAGTTGGGATCAAACAGAAGCCTAGTCGAGAAACGAGTCATGGTTCCGTACTGGGTGGTAGCAAAGATACAAACTACTGACAGGAACGAGATATTTTCTGGAGAGAGCACAATAATCTGCAAACAGGAAGTGCAAAGTCATGCTTAAAACAGGAAGTTTATGGGAACTTTCAAAACTAACAATGTTTAAGGCAAGATTATTCAAGAAATTGTCCAAGCTGCTGCCCAGCATCCCAGGTGGCTCTGCAAGAAGAGACACCGCCAGATTAGGAGAGGTTGCAGGTTCAGTTCTGGGTCCTGACAAAAGTCTGATGGCCAGCTTACAGTGTTGCCAGTATTGGCTTGAAAGTCTTTTGCACTCTACAAACTGGAAGGGGATCTAGAGTATGTAAGTGTTACCATGGATATCTGCAGATCTTAACCTTCTCTCCCTGTGTGTTTGGAGCTGTAAAATCATAAAAAGGACTAAAGTTACTGGCGCCCGATATTCCTCAGTCCCCCATTACTATTTATGAACTCAGCCCTAGGGCCCCTTTGCCACTGGGGGCCTGCCAAACCCATCCAGGTGTCAGGGGGGTGCTACAAAATGAAAGAGTAAGCTGTGACTATAGCTCACCTTTAAATACTTTCCATTATGGAGTCTGGTCATGTCTGGCCACATGTCTGAAAGCCTAAGCACTTGATCGTGTTATCACTGTTAAAGTGAATATTAGAGCTGAGATTAGCTAATCTCTCCCTTCAGCAGAGGCTTCAGACATGCCAGCACAGAGGGGAAACTTGTTTGAGCCCTTGGGTTGCTCGTTCTAATCCTTATTAACAAGACAATTCACGTAGCTCATGATACATTTTTAGTTCACTTGCTGTAATGAAATATTAAAAGCAAAGAGAAAGAAAATACAAAAAAATATCTAAAATGCTTACAGAATGTTATTTAAAACTTCTAATGGTTAATGTGGACAAATCGACTATTGTTTTTGACCATATGGATGAGTAAATTTGAAAGCACAGGATGCAAAATTTCTCTTGTTTCTTACCTGAACTTTTGACATTTGTAACATTTGAAACCAGAAAAGGAAGTTCTACACATTGGCATGGCAATCAAACTCAATTTTGAAGGGCTTTCTGAAGAAATTCATTGACTCCATGATGTCATCATTGAATGATTTTTCCAAATTTTGTATGACCATCGAAATCAAAATCTAAAAGTGACCTAAACTGTGCATGGTGTCACTACAGCCTAACCTATTGAATTGCTATAATACATTTTTGTATTTTAAATTTATTAAATTAAGTATTGAAACCAGTAACAGAATAAGGTCCCATAGCATGCACTTTGAAAAACAAGTCAGCAAAGACACATCACGTATTTCTATCCTATTAGTTTCTATTTTAAAGGGACAATGTCACCTTACCGTGTCTTTATGTGAAGTCTACCCCACACCCCCCAACCACTTTATACTTACTTCTCTAGTGTTCCACCGCTTTTTCTTTTTTTTTTTGTCTGCCACTGTAAAATACCTAGAATGTGACCTCCTCTCATACTTCTTGGGTCTAGCAGAAAATTGCTATGCCTAAGCATTGTTTATATGATGAAAGAGTGCTTCCAATTTGTCATCACTGCAAAATACCCATTCATGGCAAAGGGCAGTGTGTCTGTAAAGCCCACTACCAACCACTTCATACTTACTCTTTAGTATTCGTCACTGCAAAAAAGCCAGTATGTGACCTCCTCTCATGATGAAATGCTTGGGTATAGCAGAAAATTATTAGGCCTGACCTGATGTGCCAAAATGGGTAATGCTACTTTTTCTCTGACACTGAGTGTTTTTGTGGCATCTGTGAAAAGAAGTGGTGGGGGAGCACTGGATGCAAGTATAAAGTGGTTACCACAGCTACTTCACTCATGCAGGCCAAGGCAACCGAAATGTATAGTATTTTTATATACATTTTTGTATTTTCTTGTTAAAATGTAATGTCTGTTATGGTCAGAACTGAAAAAAATGGTTATACTGCTTATATTTTAAATAGGTTAATATGGTATTGTAAGAATTTTTTTTTTTGTGTTGGGACAAATAAAAACAGTATGGGTGCCCTGAGCCCATACCTTAAAATGGCCTGTGTGGCTTTTTTGATTGGTTTCCAAACCAAACCCGGGTAAACCTTTTATGCTACTAATGTCGTTAATAATACAAATATACAGTACAGTATATCTGATGAGTTTATAGGAGCTATAGTGGTTTTACCTGGATGTAAAAGTGGTGGATGCACTTATACATAGTGAAGGACTCTATCCACTTGCATGGTGATCTTTCAACATGCTGGCAAAGTTTGTAAAGAAGGATATTTAAGGATTCCTAGTGCAGAAAAATTTCTAAATGTAACCCTAGTCATAGGCATTTATGGGGTCATTACTAGTATTTTCTGATTGATCAACATCTAAGGCCGCGTACACACTATCGGTCCAACCCGATGAGAATGGTCCGATGGACCGTTTTCATCGGGTCACCGCTGAAGTGGCCTGATGGTCTGATGTGCGTAAACACCAAAATCTGATCGGGTCAGAACGCGGTGACGTAGAACACGACGACATGCTAAAAAAACAAAGTTCAAAACAAAGTTCAATGCTTCCAAGCATGCGTCGACTTGATTCTGAGCATACGCGGGTTTTTGGACAGATGCTTTTACGTACTTACCATTGGTTTGGCCCGATGGTCAATCGTCCATCTGTCCGATTTTAAAGCAAGTTTTAAAACTTTGGTCCAACGGACAACGGTCCGATGGGCCGTACACACGACCCTTAAGGCCAGTTTCATCGGTCCAAACCGATCGTGTGTACGCGGCCTTACAGATTTGATAGTAAATGCCGATACTCTGTTGACTTTTGGGTTAGTGTCTGGTCATGTCATTAGCTGTCCTCAAAAACATGTATCTGTAGAATTAAATGTTAATATATAAGAAAAGGCAATCCCAAGTTTATTAATTTAAAAAAAAATGAAACTCGTAGAAGCCAAAGACAAGCTGGCAACCCAAATGGCATCTAAGATTTTACTGGTTGACAATGACACTAGTCATATATTTTTTTTTTCCAAGTTCACGTTAAAACGTGACCTCGATTTGTGCTTCTAATTGTACGCACACAAGTCTACAAGCATCAGCTAGTCAGGTCATTGCGTACTATTCTCCAGCTGATGATGTGTCATTCATGGCATGTGATGGAGAGAGACGCAGAAGAGAAGCCAAGTCAAGTTCTTTTGTTCAAACTCTGTAAATGGTTTAGGACAATTAATTTCCAATCATTTCCCAGTAGAGCAGATTTACTTGTATATTAATGAGGCACAGGTGTTAGGCCCCTTGTGTCTGTAAGCCTGGGAGGCATATTTAGGTTGTTTATCTAGTCAGCCATAGGTATTGCAAGGTGCTCAAGCTTGCCTTTTTTTAACAGTTTATAGAATGAGGATTTTTTTTTTTTTTTTTGATGCTTTTTTATTTAAATTTGCTTGCACCTGTTAAAAATTTAAACCTGCTCATGTAGAAATAAGTATGAGCCGTTCCGGTGGTAAATAGCGCTAACAGTTAAATAATGCCATCCTCTGTTATGTTTAACAGCCCGTCTGCTGTTAAGATAAAGAAGAAGGAGGGGGGGGGGGTTTAATTTAGGCATACATTTTATCGAGGAGCTAATAGTTATTAGCTGGAGTTGCTCTCAATAATTCTGCCCGTTGCGTCTCTCTACATCGCGCAAACGGAAATACGATCATGCCCGTATTAATATTCATTTTTCTTGTTTATTCAGTGAACTGCAGTACCAACATTTTCGAGAAAATGGAATGGCCTCCATAGGCATTATGAATTTCAGTAGCTGGCATAATTATAGCGATCTACATATTCATTAAATCCTGAGAAGAAATGTGTCCAAAAAAGACAACCATGCGTTTTAAAACTGAGCTTGAATAAAATCAGTGTTAAAAAATGCTACAAATGCTTCTTTCTTTTTTTTTTTTGTATTATAACCACTCATGAAATACAGCATGTTGCTGTCATATGTTACTTAAATATAATATATCTAAGTTTTTTTTTTTGTTTTTACCTTCACAGCAAAGAGTGGGAAGAACTTTTTGTAAACAGCAATTATTTGGCAACGATACGTCTGAAAGGGATTAATGGGCAGCTGAGAAGCAGCAGGTTCCGGAGTGTTTGCTGGAAGGTAAGGAGAAAATATTTATTTATAGTTTGTGGTTTGCAGTGTATCAACATTTTACCTGAAGATTATTGGTGCAGTCAGGATTTTCCAGGTGACTAAATCTACTGTTTGAGAAGCTGTTATTATTATGTGCGGGATATTTTAGTAATCACAGAGCTGCTTTTTATTGTGATTTAAGGGGGATTGAAAAACATCATTATATATATATTTTTTTTAAATTGAATGATCTCTTGTGCATATAGTACCACATTAAAAGTGGAAGTGTTTTTTTCCATCCAAGCTTCAGGATTAGCAATGATCTCTAGCAGTCTCGTGTGATGTGTTTGCAGTCTGACTGTCTCTGGAAGCGTGTCTTCAGCCTTCAACAACTTATGTAGCATGCCTCACATTCTTTGATCATCTTATGCAGCATTTCCACAGTCTCTGACAGATTTTTGTAGCATTGCATTTAATGAATATTATATGTGGAGCTTTGGTAAAGTCAAGGGTAACACCTGAAGCCCCATATATCAGGAAAGATGACCACCGCTGCTCTACAGCATATCATATCTTTTGTAAGTTGTGATAGTTAAAACTCTGCATAAAATCTTTTCATCTACATTCTTTAACCACTTGCTTACTGGGCACATATACCCCCTTCCTGCCCAGGCGAAATTTCTGCGTCGCTTTAAATTAAAATTGCGCGGTCGTGCGACGTGCCTCCCAAACAAAATTGACGTCTTTTTTTTCCCCACAAATAGAGCTTTCTTTTGGTGGTATTTGATCACCTCTGCGGTTTTTATTTTTTGCGCTATAAACAAAAAAGAGCGACAATTTTGATAAAAAAAACACACAATATTTTTTACTTTTTGCTAGGGTTGTCCAGATACCGATACTAGTATCGGTATCGGCAGGGCTTTTTTTCTGGGGGAACTTGGTGGAACTCAGTTCCACCACCTTTGGCTCAGACCTTTGGTGCCCGCTCACCACAATCACTTGTGAACACAGAAGTCTGGTTTCTGTGTTTACAAGTGACTGCTTTGTAACCCCCTGAACTCTGCACACTGTATGTAATGCAATTCTGGTATTTAATGCCCCTTTAAGACCCTTCTACTGTTTGTGAAATCTGAACGTGTCGTGGTTGAGTTCCTGCACCTATTTTCTGAGAAAAAAAGCTCTGGGTATCGGGACCGATACCGAGTATTTTTGGGAGTACTTGTACTCGCGCAAATGCTCCCGATACCTAAATAGAATACTTTTTTTGTATTTATCAACATGTTCTGTGAAAATTCTTTGAGTTTTTACTACTGCGTGACAAGAAAATAAAACATTTTTATTCATTTTTACTCATTTTTATTCTTTTATAATGTCTTGAGTTAGAGTTCTTCATAATTCTAAAGAAAATATCCTTAGTCTGTATTGTGGTTTGAAAACTGTCACATGACATTTAAAAAAAGTATCGGTATTCGGTATCGGCAAGTACATGAAAAAAAGTATCGGTACTTGTACTCGGTCCTAAAATAGTGGTATCGGGACAACCCTACTTTTTGCTATAATAAATATCCCATTTAAAAAAATATATATATATATATTTTTTTTTCTCAGTTTAGGCCGATATGTATAAAAAAAAAAAAAAAATTGCAATAAGCGTATAGTAATTGGTTTGCGCAAAGGTTATAGTGGCTACAAAATAGGGGATAGTATTCTGACAATTTTTTTATTTTTTTTACTAATAATACGGCGATCTGCGAATTTTGTCAGGACTGCGATATTGCGACGGACACATCGGACACTTTTGACACATTTTTGGGACCATTCACATTAATACAGCGAACAGTGCTTTAAAAACGCACTAATTACTGTATAAATGTGACTGGCAGGGAAGGGGTTAACACTAGGGGGGTTATTTACGAAAGGCAAATCCACTTTGCACTACAAGTGCACATGGAAGTGCAGTTGCTGTAGATCTGAGGGGAAGCTCAGAAACGAGGGGAAGCTCTGCTGATTTTATCATCCAATCATGTGCAAGCTAAAATGCTGTTTTTTATTTTCCTTGCATGTCCCCCTCAGATCTACAGCGACTGCACTTCCAAGTGCACTTGCATTGCATTTGCAGTGCAAAGTGGATTTGCCTTTCGTAAATAACCCCCTAGGGGGCGAGGAAGGGGTTAAATGTGTATCCTGGGTGTGTTCTAACTGTGGGGGGAGGGGACTGACTGGGGAGGTGACCGATGCTGTGTCCCTATGGACACAGCATCTGTCTCCTCTCCCTGACAGGACGTGGAGCTCTGTGTTTACACACAGAGCTCCACGTCCCTGCTCTAAAACTGCCGATCTGCGGGTACCTGGCGGACATCGCGACCGCCAGGCACGCGCATCGGCATCTCGGGGACGCGCCGAATGCGCGCACGTCCCCCAGTGGCCGGAGTACACAAAGACGTCAAATAACAGTGGCTGGGATTTTTAGAGCCACCTTGCCGCCGTCATTTGACAATATGCCGAGGCTTAAGTGGTTAATAACGTAGATCAGGGTTGTCCAACCTTTTGACCCTCCTGGGTCATACTGAAGAAGAGGAATTGTCTTGGGCCACACATAAATAAAATACACTAAAGCCCCATGCACACTATCAGTTTTCCTGCAGAATTTTCTCTTCAGGTTTACCAAAACCATCTAATATGAGGTCAAGCCTTATGAGTTTCAATTCATATGCAATCAGGCAGGCCCTTGCACTACATGGTTTTGGTAAACTTGAAGAGAAAAACCTGCAGGAAAACTGATAGCGTGTATGGGGCTTACCAATCGGGATAGCTGATGAGCATAAAATGTCAGGCAGATCACAAGTTAACGATCACTGATAAAGATTAATAGGACTTAATGTATTGTAATAAATATATTTATATTATAAAGGAAAATGAGGGCAACATAAAACTAGTGCAATATTTTACACTGTTTTGATAAACTTAAAGGGGTTGTAAAGGTACAATTTTTTTTTTCCTAAATAGCTTCCTTTACCTCAGTGCAGTCCTCCTTCACTTACCTCATCCTTCTATTTTTCTTTTAAATGTCCTTATTTCTTTTGAGAAATCTTATTCTGTCTGTAACTCCACACAGTAATGCAAGGCTTTCTCCCTGGTGTGGAGTGTCGTGCTCGCCCCTCCCTTGGACTACAGGAGAGTGAGGACACCCACTAACACACAGCTCCTTTCTCTATCTGCAACATAGAGAGCGTCCTGACTCTCCAGTAGTCCAAGGGAGGGGCGAGCATGACACTCCACACCAGGGAGAAAGCCTTGCATTACTGTGTGTAGTTACAGACAGAAGAACAGGAAGTGAGGATATCTTAGAAGAAATAAGAACATTTAAAAGCAAAGTAGAAGAATGAGGTAAGTGAAGGAGGACTGCACTAAGGTAAAGGAAGCTATTTAGGAAAAAAAATGTATGTTTACAACCCCTTTAAGCATCAATATCTGGTCCGATGAATGTAGTAGCAATTCTCAATGTGCTCTTCAGATATTTTGGTTCTAATTTTGCCCTTTGTGTGCTTCATCCTTGAGAATAGTTACTGAAAACTGATGAATTGAATAAGGCGTGATTGTAAAGATTCAGGTATCTTTTTTTGGATAGATAAAACTTATAAAAGTCCAGCTAAAGACACACTGGGGGTTATTTACAAAAGGCAAATCCACTTTGCACAAGTGCACTTGGAAGTGCAGTCACTGTAAATTCGAGGGGTAGATCTGAAATGAGGGGAAGCTCTGCTGATTTTATCATTCAATCATGTGCAAGCTAAAATGCTGTTTTTTATTTTCCTTGCATGTCCCCCTCAGGTCTGCAGCGACTGCAATTCCAAGTACATTTGCAGTGCAAAGTGGATTTGCCTTTCGTAAATAACCCCCACTGTGTTTTTTTTGCTAAGTGCAAACACATTTTTGCAAAAAAATAAAATAATATTATCAACATTTTTAAAGGGGTTGTAAAGGCTCGTCTTTTTCCCCTTAATGCATCCTATGCATTAAGGGAAAAAAAACTGGCAATGATGGCCCCTCCAGCCCCCGTTTTACTTACCTGAGCCCCAAATCTGCTGTGCGCGTCCCCCGGCATCCTCTTCTACTCAGGGAGTCTGGCCTTCGATTGACTAGATTTGTTAGATTGATGGCTCGCGCTGCTGTCAATCACATGCAGTGACACGGCACGCCGGGGCGGGGCCGTGTGATACAGTCGACGGCTATGGTTGTATCATGGGAGTGTGCCCACAAGTTAACCCACTTGGTGAGATGGCTTCCCATGAAGGGGGTTAGCGGACTCAGGTAGAAGCCAAGACAGCCGCCGAGGAACTTCAGAAGACCAGGATTTTTTTTTAAACGGGAATCTTTACTGTCCCTTTAAGTAATTTTACAATTTTGTCTTTCATAGCCGTCATTTGAAGCAGGTTGGTCACCCCTGGTGTAGATCATTAGTTACTTTTGCGTTATGCCAAACAGAGGGGGGTGAGCAGTCTTTTGTCAGACTAGTCATACTTTACCTGAGATTGACTGCAGTTCACAAACAGAAACACAGCATCTCTGACACAAGTAAAACATGAAGAAAATATATTTCTGCTTAATAGCCCATAAACACGTATTATGTTAATGTGTGGTGTAAAATTTGTATTTGGCATAAATCATATATAGATGTTAAGGTGGCCCTTATTGAGGCTTTACCGAAGGGCTCTGGCTATCTGCCTGATACACAAAAGCCACTCTGTATATAGGGAAGTGGTATTGCTTAACAGTGTCCAGGTCTATTCTAATGTATGCATGTACGAGTAGTTTTATTACAAGGGTATTAGTACTGTTGCAATTTGGCCTGTGAATGTTAGCTATTGGCTATGGCAGTTCTACCACATGATAAGAAAAGTTTGATAATAAAAGGGTTAAAGTGAAAACTTTTCCCAAAAGAATGGGAGTTGCTGCCATTGCTGATCTCTTTCTAAAAATTCCTGTAGCCTGGCTGTTATGATCACCCCTCTGTCTTTAATACATTTTGATTCCCTGACCAATAATGACTATACAATACACATGAGGGAAGTCAGAGTGAAGGCAGAAATCCATATTTGTATGTTTTTATTTTTATTTTAGTAGTGGTAAGGGGGTTAGGGTAAAGTGTAATGGTTAAGGCCCGTTCATTTGTCTTCTTGACCACTTCTGCCTAGGCTTTGTGCGAGGCAGAAGCACTGACTGGTTACTAAGAGAGAGGCAGTCAATCGGTGCCACTGCCTCACACAAGGCAGACAGACAGAGATGGTCAAGCGGACAGTGGCCAGAGAGACTTGGTTGGAGCCTTCACCAACTGGTAGATGGGTCCTTCACCAACTGGTAGATGGGTCCTTCACCAACTGGTAGATGGGTCCTTCACCAACTGGTAGATGGGTCCTTCACCAACTGGTAGATGGGTCCTTCACCAACTGGTAGATGGGTCCTTCACCAACTGGTAGATGGGTCCTTTACCAACTGGGTAGATGGGTCCTTCACCAACTGGTAGATGGGTCCTTCACCAACTGGTAGATGGGTGCTTCACCAACTGGTAGATGGGTCCTTCACCAACTGGTAGATGGGTCCTTCACCAACTGGTAGATGGGTCCTTCGCCAACTGGTAGATGGGTCCTTCGCCAACTGGTAGATGGGTCCTTCGCCAACTGGTAGATGGGTCCTTCGCCAACTGGTAGATGGGTCCTTCGCCAACTGGTAGATGGGTCCTTCGCCAACTGGTAGATGGGTCTTTCATGCAAAGCAATGAAACCAACAATGCCTAAACACACATTTTTCTCTGGATTAGGGGCATCACGAGAGATTGTTGTTATGTTAACTTTTTTTCTGTGCGCTAAGAACAACTGTACCAGTTCAACAATTGTTTGCTGTACGTCCTAGTGGTGACTGACATGGTTCTAGTACAGAAATTTTTTGAAATTACCCTATAATGTTGGATTGCCTATCGCTTTCCTATTTTTTTGGGGGGGGGGGTGTTGGAAATATTTATTTAGCAAAAAGTTACAAACATATGCAAGAAAATTGCGTGATGGAGTTACAGAGGCATCGCCCTCCTTATTGAAGACAATGGTCATCAGTTCCAATAGTGAGGATGATTCTCTCAGTAGAGACACAGACAGCAAAAATCTGACACATTTTTTCCTCACTACTTATCTTTAAAAAAAATATGTTGGTATTTCATACACTTTTATTTTATCTAACTGGGAAATTTAAAATGATTCATACTACTGTGGGAAATAAAGCTGGGTTTGTATTTCAAGGTTTACTGGTTCTTTAACATGTTGATGCCAAAACACATTACAAACCGCCTAAGCCAAACCACTTTGTGTCATAGTTAATAACACTTCTGGATATCCTGCATCCCAGACATGCTGACAAGGGACAGTGTGTGTCTTCTCATTATGATCATCTTCTTAAATAAATGATCTTGTAAACACACAATTATTTTTCATTCTATATATCTCTTTTTTTAAGTGCTTCAAAGGTATATTTGAGATACATGACATACTTTTTTTAACCATTTCCTTACTGGGCACTTAAACCCCCCTCCTGCCCAGACCAATTTTCAGCGCTGACGCACTTTGAATGACAATTGCGTGGTTATACTACACTGTACCCAAATGACATTTTTATATTTTTTTCCACACAAATAGAGATTTTTTTTTGGTGGTATTTAATCACTGCTGGGTTTTTTTTTTTGCTAAACAAACCAAAAAGAAATGGAAACATTTTGAAAAAAAAACATGTTTCATAGTTTGTTATAAAATGTTGTAAACAGGTCATTTTTCTCCTTCATTGATATGCGCTGATGAGGCGGCACTGGTGGGCACTGATAGACACAGATAGATACAGATAAGGTGGCACAGATAAGCGGTACTTGAAGGCACAGAAAAGGCGGTACTTGAAGGCACAGAAAAGGCGACACTTGGAGGCACAGAAAAGGCAGCACTTGGAGGCACAGAAAGGGCGGCACTTGGAGGCACAGAAAAGGCGGCACTTGGAGGCACAGAAAAGGCGGCACTTGGAGGCACAGAAAAGGCGGCACTTGGAGGCACAGAAAAGGCGGCACTTGGAGGCACAGAAAAGGCGGCACTTGGAGGCACAGATAAGGCGGCACTGATGGGCACAGATAAGGCGGCACTGATGGCCACTGATGGGTGGCACTGATGGGGGCACTGATAGGTTGTACGGCACTGGTAGGTGACACTGATGGGCACTGGTAGGTGAGACTGGGCAGCACTGGTAGATGAAACTGTGGGCGGAACTCTGAGCACTGATAGGTGGCACTGGTGGTCACTGGCATGTTGCTCTCCTTCATCAGGACCGATGTCCCTCTGATAGCCACCGGTGATTGGCTATTTTTTTCCTCCTGGCGCTATTAGCCTGAGGAGAAAAAATACCCGATTACCGGCTCTGTTTACATCACATGATCAGCTGTCATTGGCTGACAGCTGATCACGTGGTAAGGGGTCAGGTTCGACCCCTTACTCTAATCTGTGATCAGCCAAGTCTCATAGACTCGCTGATCACAGAGCACACTGCGCGGCAATTCAGGTTTGCGCTGTAGCCGTCTTTCAGCTATATCGCGGATCTGTAGTGGTTAAGGCATAAAGGTTTATTGTCTCTTTAATTCAAGTTTAGGGTTTTACCTTTATGTTTGTGTTTGATTTGTATTTGTACAAAATGATTTCCAGTCAAAATTGATTGCTGCATTGTTTGCATTCATAAGACTGCTTGTGTGTGTATTATGTCTAGGTACACACTGCGACAAGGGCATTTGCATTTACAGCTGCTTTTAATTTACTCACATTATGGCTTCTAAATGTATCTCATTTGGAAAGACAGTCCTACTTTGGCTTCTTTTACGTTGGCAGCAATGCTTACCACCCTCTGAAAAGTGAACTGCGGTAGAACACTTTTCAGATGGTGGTATAGCAGTGGCTGGCAGGCATTTAGGAGACATTCCTGCCAGCTACTGAACATCTGTTTGACAGGCATTGCCACCTGATGCCACAGCAGACAAACAGAAGGTAGAAACGCTGCACACCAGAGCCCAACCACTATCAGAAAGATGAAGATACGGCTTCAGCCTAAGCTCGTCCTGACTACAGTCCTTTGACATGTTTCACTCCACCCATTGAGTTTAATCGTAGGGATAATATGATTAAGCCCCATGGGTGGGGTGAAACATGTCAAAAGACTGTAGTCAGGAGGAGCATAGGCTGAAGCCATATCTTCACCTTTCCTTATAGCAGTTTCGCTCCGTTGTGCGGCAGTTCCACTTCCTGTTTTATAATTTACTTCTGCTAGCCTGGATGAGCTTGAATGGCACCATGTGTTTTGTGCAGGGGACCGCAGGAAGAGGCTTTGTGGTGCTTTGAGTGGCACTCAAGTTCTTTGCATATATGTCACAATGTATACAGCCCTATCAGGCTGTAATGTAAACATTTGGGTGGGTAGGAACACCAGGGAATTTACACAAAGGAAGCAATACAAAGTAAACAGAATATGTTTTAATGCATGTACATGGTACAGCCGTCACATATCAGAAATATGAAATGCTGGGTTTACATATTCTTTAAGCTTTACAAATTACTACTGAAAGCTGGTTGGTTGTAATGCACATCTGCTCCAGATTCTGTCTGCTCAAGTCTTAGTAAATTCCACTCTTTGTGTGTGTTTTCCTCCTCAGATGCCCTGTGTTAGCACCGGTGTAGAGATATGTATAAACAAATGTGCTGTTTAACAACCAGAGTAATTTACATCATTCTAAACATTTCATCTATCCTTCAGATCACTAGATTGGTTAGGTTTAAAGGATGAGTTAACTTTTGTAAAATGTTACATGTTCCACCCATATTTAGGGTAGAGCATGTAAAATGTTACATGTTCCAGCTCCTGCCTCCTCTCCCCCCGCCCAGCCTCTCCCTGCACCTGCTGTCACTTTTTAAAAACAGATTCCTGTGAATGAATAAACTACAAGAACCATCTTCCACCTTGGCAGATAGACTTGTGGTTGTGGGCTGCAGGGGTGCTGATGAGCGCTTTCTTAGTTAATTAACCAGTCTTCTGGCTTTCAAACAGCCCACACAGAGGTACGGGCTGAAAGCCAGAGGACATGTCTGCAGGAGATCACATTGTACCCATGATCTACTAATCGTAGAAACAATGCTTTACAGGGTCCTGCAGGAAAATATTATAAATGCACACCTTTTTTCCTGCAAAAATATGTGCATTTACGTTGTATCATTTTTTTCTGTAAAGATTAACTTAAACTTTAAATACTATTATAAAAGTAGAGCTAAAAAAAAAAGCCTCTGTACTACTATTCCACTGTACTACATGAGACCCCGGACAGGGAAGTCAAGGGGATAAAATAGATATCCTATAGAGACAGGCTGGAAATCAATAGTTTAGGAGAGGATGAACGGGTGGATCAGCTGCATCCAATATCGTTAATAAAAACACATTAAGCCCAGGTTCACACTGGGTACGATTTAGTTCGATTTGAGATGCGATTTCACATGTAAAATCGCATCTCAAATCAGCGGCAATTGCCGGCAATGACACCGTCCTAATCGGTGCGACGCCGCACCTGCGGCGTTGCACCGATTTCAAAAAGTAGTTCCTGTACTATTTTTTGCAATTTCAGGACGCGATTTACATTGACATCTGTGCAGAACCCTGCACAGATGTCTCCTAAATCGCGCCGAAATCGGGACTGCCAGAGGGAGTTGAAATCGCGCGATTTCACTCCCGCAGCCCAGTGTGAACCAGGGCTAAGGTTGGGTTCACACTACACGACTTTCATCCTACTTTGCTCTGCGACATTTGTCCTACATTGATCCTACATTGGTACTACATCCATCCTACTTTCATGAACAGGATACTACTTTGGTCCTACTTTGTGATAGACTGACTTGTTCTTTGATCAATCAAAACAATCCCAGAGTGAGATAAATTCCTTTTACTGGTGCTGTAATCACATGTCAGGTGTCAAAAGTCGGATGGTTAGGACACGTCTCCTACTTTGGTCCTACTTCAATGATATTCAATGGGCTGAAGTAGGATCAATGTAGGACCAAAGTAGTACAGGGAGCATTTTCAAAGTCCGACCGACTTGTCTAGGACCAGTTAAGACGGCTCTCATAGGGAAACATTGATTTTCACACGTCATGCTACATGAGCTCCCAATGTAGGAGCGTTGTCGGAACAAGTGTGAACCCAGCCTCATATGTGTTCTGTTTAGGCAGACGACAATTCAAATGATTGGGCTAGCCACACAGGAAAACACCCAACAAATTGATCAAATAGTGTGTGCATGTATGGACCTACGAGGTGTGTAAAAAGTTTGGTGAATGGTTCAATATCCTAACGGCAACATGGGCCAGGTGTGTGTGCATGCACATGGCTATCCAGAGACGCACCAGGAAGTGACACCTAGCATTAGGTACACAGGGTAAACCTGCTGCGGGCAGTCGAACAGTCAGTGTGAGAGGTAGGATCACAGTGCAATGGAGCAAAGAGTGACCATAAAGTTCTGCTACAAATTGGTAAAAACAATGACAGAGACGCATGAAATGTTGGTGCAAGTGTGTACAGGACGGAATGCCATGAGCAGAAAATGTGTTTACGACTGGTTTAAACGCTTTTTACGGAGGCAAGATAAACCACATTTGGGTCGGCCGTCAAGGAGCAGAGCCCCAGACATGATCAAGCGAGTGAGTTTACAATTGATGGCAGAGGAACTGGGCTTAGCAAGAACATGGTACACACCATCATCAGCAAAGATTTGGGTAAGCTGAAGATCTGTTCCCAAGCTTACAGGTATGCAGAAAGCAAGATGGATGGAAACTTCTGGAGATTTCATTACGATGTTTGACCAGAATCCATCCTTTCTGTGAACTATCACACAGGGAATGAGACCTGGTGCTACCAGTTTGATCCAGAGTCCAAGCAGCAATCAATGGAATGTCGTTCGCTGTCTTCCCCTCGACTCAAAAATGTCCCACCTGAAGAGCATTATGAAAGGCGCACATTTTGCAGACGTAGTGGCAATCCAAGAATGTGTGACAGCGGTTCTGTGATCGATTCCTAAAGACGTCTTTGATGACAGTTTCCAGAAGCTTTATGAACATTGCCAAAAGTGTGTTGTGAAGAATGGCAATTATTTTGAAGGCCATTTGTTTGTATCTTCTGTTTTGTTTGTTTGATACATACCTAGTACAGTACTTGCTCATTATGCCAAACGTTGCCCATTACTTGTCCTCTTACAGGATGGCAAGGTCTACACTCACCCTCATCGGTTCCCTGGCCACTTCTGGTCTTCTCTCTCCAGCTATTCAGTGACAACTGTGCATGCGCATCAAAGTTACATTGTTCAAACTTCAATCTAGGCAGTATTCACAAAGACAAATTTTGATACCAGATGTTTTTTTTCACTTTATTATCCAATCTTCAGACCACAGCTGAACTGCAGGAATGAGGATTTTTTTTTAAACAGTGTCGAAAACATATTGGTAGTATGCATACTAGAACATGTATGTTATTTAAAACTAGTCTGTTATACTTACCTCTGCTCTAGTAATTTGACTTTCACAAGCATCCTCACTAGCGCCAACATCTTTGCCCAGTGTTCAACAGCTTTGTATATCTTGATTGGCTGGCTTGTAACAATGTAACTCTTGCACATGTGCATGACAGTTGATTCATCCCAGTAGCAAATCATACCAACAGTGTACTCTGAGCTGGGCATGCATGGCTCAGTACACAATACTAAAAAGACTGCTGCCAGCTACAAAAAAAGAGCAGTTTATTAATAAAGAGGCATGGTGGCTGGCTTACTAAGGCAAATAGACTGGTCACTTTGCAAGGGAAGTTGCACTGTGCATGGAATTTTCCCCAAAGTGAAAGGCGTAAATCTCCCCCGACTGCATTTTTTTTCTATTATTATTTAATTTCCCTTGCATGTCATCGGGTATTCTTTGCACAGTAAAATTTCACCACTTTCTGGGGGTAATTCCCATGCAAAGTGCAACTTCCCTTGCAATGTTAACAACCTATTTTTCTTTAGTAAACCAACCCTATAATGTTTCTCTTCTACAATAATAATCCTTCCTAACATTTAATTTGATAAAGCACTGGATATCATAAAAAATTCCTTTTTTAAAATAAAATAAAATCCTTTGTCACATCGAAGTGCTGCTCCTACGGCCTATTTGCAGCCACTTCCTTTTTACATGCACTTCAGCAGTTTATAAATATGCCCTAAAATGTCTACTATAATTATTATTTTATATTTGCTGCATAAATGATTAGCTATTGTGGTAAGACACCTGGCTCCTATGGAAGAATTAGCTTATTTAATAAGAGAAGCGAAACACAGCACAGCAAAGGCCATAAATAATGAAGCACACAGTCCTTTAGCCAGATGAAAAAATTGATTAATCTCCTTATTCTCTGAACACTAATATTTCTCCATGTAAATGTAGTATTCAAAAATACCTAACCCTGCAAAACAGATCAAGAGAGAGCAGTAAAACATTCTACCTGCCATAATTGACTATAGGAAATGTTTAATGAAGAGTTATTTTAGGAGTCCAATACATATTGATAAAATTATACTTTAATCCTATTAAAATTAGTAGCGTTTCATATAACAGGGACAGCCCAACCCCCCCCCCCCCAATATCGTTCTACCGAGAACTTTTGTAAATTTATAATTTTAAGCGGATCTTCACTGCACTGAGCACCACAAACCAACACTATTTCATTTGTAAGGGCAAATGATTCATGTAGGATTTTCTTCCTGCAATCCATCTACCCTTAGCTTAAAGTCATTGTAAGTTTTTTTTTTTAAATAACAAACATGTCATACTTACCTCCACTGTGCAGTTCGTTTTGCACACAGTGGCCCTGATCCTCTACTTCTGGAGTCCCTCGGTGGCTCTCCCGGCTCCTCCACTTGTCAGGTAATCCTCTAGGAGAAGCGCTTTGCCGGGGGTTTACCTTACGGCGTGCTCCCGAGTCAAGCATTTGTGTCTCTAGACACGAATGCCGGACTTGACCCCGCCCCCCAGTGCCTGCAGCGGGAGCCAATGGCTGCACTGCTATCTATCTATCCAATCAAGAGCCGGGACCCCATGTAGAGAGGGACAAGCGTGTCTTCAACGAGTGAATGAAGGGGCTCAGGTAAGTAGAACATGGGGGATGGGGGGTCGTTTACTTGCCAGAAAAAAAAAACACAATGGTTTACAACCCCTTCAGGCATGCATGCAGGAGAGTGTGCTTAGCTGAAAAAAACCTTCCTCCTCTCCTCCCCTCCTGAAGACTCCTGGGAAGTATGACATTATTTGCCTAGGTTAGAAACCAGGAAGTCACTGAAGAAATGTAAAAAAAAAAGGTTTAAAATCAGTAAATATGATAAACTTTCCTATCTATTTACTAATTTTACCAGCACGAGGATTGAAAATGATCAATGTTGATTGAGAGAGTAAAGTTCCACTTTAAAGTTGACCATTTATCTATAAACTTAATGACTTCATAGTTTTGAGCTGTGCCATCATTCATATAAGCTGTATAGCAGGTGTACTGAATTAAGATTCATAGAGGTCTGACTAGTAACATTTTCCTCCAGCAGAGGTCCAAACTGCATTTTTGTTTTCTCCTTCTATATTACAATCCATTACATACAGTGCAGAAAACAAGTATTTGAACACCCTGCTATTTTGCAAGTTCTCCCACTTGGAAATCATGGAGGGGTCTGAAATTGTCATCGTAGGTGCATGTCCACTGTGAGAGACATAATCAAATTTTTTTTTCCAGAAATCACAATTTATGATTTTCTAACTATTTATTTGTATGATACAGCTGCAAAGAAGTATTTGAACACCTGTCTATCAGCTAGAATTCTGACCCTCAAAGACCTGTTAGGCTGGGTTCACACTACGATTTTCTATACAGTTTTTGGATACAGTTTTTTTTTTTAAAAAACGTATTCTAAAAAACGGACCCAACCGTACTCAACCGTATGCTATACGGTTGCATCCATTTTTTAAACAGATTTTTTTTTTAATAAAGTTTCAGTTGTTCTATTGAAATTTCAAGGGAAGCAAGGTTAACAACCGTATAGAAAAAAACGGACAGAACCGCAACGACATACAGTTCTCATAGAGTCCTATGTTAAAATAACCGTATACGGTTGAAATACGGTTTTTGAACCGGACCAAAAACCGTGGTAGACCACGTTTTTTTTTCCAGGAAAAAAAAAGTTAAAAACCGTATGGTTTGAAAACCGGATACAACTGTATGATTTATGGCAAATACGGTTTTTAATGTAAAGTCTATGGCCACGGTTTTCTGTACGGTTGCATACGTTTTTAAAAAAAAAAACTTATCCAAAAACTGTATAGAAAATCGTAGTGTGAACCCAGCCTTAGTCTGCCTTTAAAATGTCCACCTCCACTCCATTTATTATCCTAAATTAGATGCACCTGTTTGAGGTCATTAGCTGCATAAAGACACCTGTCCACCCCATACAATCAGTAAGAATCCAACTACTAACATGGCCAAGACCAAAGAGCTGTCTAAAGACACTAGAGACAAAATTGTACACCTCCACAAGGCTGGAAAGGGCTACGGGGAAATTGCCAAGCAGCTTGGTGAAAAAAGGTCCACTGTTGGAGCAATCATTAGAAAATGGAAGAAGCTAAACATGACTGTCAATCTCCCTCGGACTGGGGCTCCATGCAAAATCTCACCTCGTGGGGTCTCAATGATCCTAAGAAAGGTGAGAAATCAGCCCAGGACTACACGGGAGGAGCTGGTCAATGAACTGAAAAGAGCTGGGACCACCTTTTCCAAGGTTACTGTTGGTAATACACTAAGACGTCATGGTTTGAAATCATGCATGGCACGGAAGGTTCCCCTGCTTAAACCAGCACATGTCAAGGCCCGTCTTAGGTTTGCCAATGACCATTTGGATGATCCAGAGGAGTCATGGGAGAAAGTCATGTGGTCAGATGAGACCAAAATAGAACTTTTTGGTCATAATTCCTCTAACCGTGTTTGGAGGAAGAAGAATGATGAGTACCATCCCAAGAACACCATCCCTACTGTGAAGCATGGGGGTGGTAGCATCATGCTTTGGGGGTGTTTTTCTGCACATGGGACAGGGCGACTGCACTGTATTAAGGAGAGGATGACCGGGGCCATGTATTGCGAGATTTTGGGCAACAACCTCCTTCCCTCAGTTAGAGCTTTGAAGATGGGTCGAGGCTGGGTCTTCCAACATGACCCGAAGCACACAGCCAGGATAACCAAGGAGTGGCTCTGTAAGAAGCATATCAAGGTTCTGGCGTGGCCTAGCCAGTCTCCAGACCTAAACCCAATAGAGAATCTTTGGAGGGAGCTCAAACTCTGTGTTTCTCAGCGACAGCCCAGAAACCTGACTGATCTAGAGAAGATCTGTGTGGAGGAGTGGGCCAAAATCCCTCCTCCAGTGTGTGCAAACCTGGTGAAAAACTACAAGAAACGCTTGACCTCTGTAATTGCAAACAAAGGCTACTGTACCAAATATTAACATTGATTTTCTCAGGTGTTCAAATACTTATTTGCAGCTGTATCATACAAATAAATAGTTAAAAAAATCATACATTGTGATTTCTGGAATTTTTTTTTTGATTATGTCTCTCACAGTGGACATGCACCTACGATGACAATTTCAGACCCCTCCATGATTTCCAAGTGGGAGAACTTGCAAAATAGCAGGGTGTTCAAATACTTATTTTCTGCACTGTAAGTGTCCTCAGCCCCTCCAGATCTCACAGCACTCCCACTTTACATCAGTTTCCCCTTCACAGTAGTGTTCTCAGGCCCCCTGCACATCACCCACCCTTTACAATAGTGTACTTAACCCCTTTCAAATCACGCACACCTTTAATTCACGGCAGTCCTCATTCCCCCTTCAAAAAATCACCCCGCCCCACAGTATTGTCCTCTGCCCCCTTCACATCCCTCCCCCACAGTACCGTCTTCTGCCCCTTCACATCCCTCCCCCACAGTACCGTCTTCTGCCCCTTCACATCCCTCCCCCACAGTAATGTCCTCTGCCCCCTTCACATCCCTCCCCCACAGTACCGTCTTCTGCCCCTTCACATCCCTCCCCCACAGTACCGTCTTCTGCCCCTTCACATCCCTCCCCCATAGTGCTGTCCTCTGCCACCTTCACATCCCTCCCCACAGACACATCTGAGTGTCCACTGCCCCTCCCCACTTCAAATCAGTTTCCCCTTCACAATAGTGTTCTCTGTCAACTTCTGCTGTCATTTGCCCTCTTCACATCCTTGTGTCCTCAGCCCCCCCAGATATCACAGTCCCCCCCCCTTCACATCCATCCCCCACTCTACTGTCCTCTGCCACTGTCACATCCCTCCCCCACAGCACTGTTTTCTGCCCCTTTTCATCCCTCCCCACAGACACATCTGAGTGTCCACTGCCCCCCCCCCCCACTTCAAATCAGTTTCCCCTTTACAATAGTATTCTCTGTCAACTTCACATTCCCCCCCCCACAGTACTGTCCTGTGCTGCCTTGACATTCCTCCCCCACAGTGCTGTCCTCTGCCACCTTCACATCCCACCCCACAGTACTGTTTTCTGCCTCCTTCACATCCCTCCCCCACTGTACTATCCTCTGCCACCTTCACATCCCTTCCCCACAGTGCTGTTCTCTGCCCCTTCACATCCCTGTGCTGTCATTTGCCCTCTTCACATCCTTGTGTCCTCAGCCCCCCCAGATATCACAGTCCCCCCCTTCACATCCATCCCCCACTGTACTCTCTTATGCCACCGTCACATCCCTCCCCCACAGTGCTGTTTTCTGCCCCTTTACATCCCTCCCCCACAGCACTGTCCTCTGCCACCTTCACATCCCTCCCCCACAGTTTCTGCCCCTTTACATCCCTCCCCCACAGCACAGTCCTCTTCCCCCTTCACATGCTTGTGCTGTCCTCTGCCCCTTCACATCTGAGTGTCCTCAGCCCCCAGATATCGCAGTCCCCCCAATTCACATCAGTTTCCCCTTCACAATAGTGTTCTCTGCCACCTTCACATTCCTCCCCCACAGTGCTGTCCTCTGCCACCTTCACATCCCTCCCCCACAGTACTGTCCTATGCCCCCTTTACATCCCTCCCCCACAGTACTGTCCTATGCCCCCTTTACATCCCTCCCCCACAGTAATGTCCTATCCCCCTTCACATCCCTCCTCCACAGTACTGTCCTCTGCCCCCTTCACATCCCTCCCCCACAGTACTGTCCTCTGCCCCTTCACATTCCTCCCCCACTGTATTGTCCTATGCAACCTTCACATCCCTCCCCCACAGTACTGTCCTCTGTTGACTTCACATCACCCACAACACTGCCCCCCCCTCTCACATCACAAATCCCCCAACAGTAGTGTGCTCAGCCCTCTTCACATCAAACTCCCACCCCACAGCAGTGGAGGGTGGGAAAATTGGCTTGCCCGTGGGTCCGGTTGGAAGTGGGGCACAATCCGGGTCCATTTAGTGATGCCGGTTGTATAGAGTCATCTAGTACAAACTGCATCTTTCTTTTTCAGAAGTAAACTATTTGTACTCATACAGCTGATCTGATAATCTTTCTGTGCACATCATAGAAAGACTGTAGAACTTTTACCATCATATATCCGGTGGTGCTTTTTTATGTTGTGTGCATAAACCTAGAGACACATAATAAGATCCTTATACTTACATCTCTAGTTTGTATTCCCACTTTATATATGTGCAGAGCACATTATCCTTCAGTTTCATAGGCAGCCATGCATGTCACACTTTGTTAACAGATGGTATAGCAAACTGCAGAGGTTAATACCTCCGTAATTTATACCAAAAGGGACATAATCATTGAGTAAAATTAATCTAAATTAGCCATAGAAGATGGTACAATCAGATGTCAGACTGAAAACATATTTTTCCTTTCTAAAATAAAGAATTATCTAACACAATAAAAGTGCCCGTTTTTTTTTTTATTATGTATAGTAATGCATAGTATAGTATAGTGTACAGTGGCATTATAGGGAATGACGGCATTGATTTTTATTTCTATAACTTAATTTTATTATGTTTTTCCATTTATTGATACAAAGTCAATTGGGCATACCTTGGCCCAAGTGAGCTATAAACCCCAAATTTAGGAAACCAGAATAACCTTACAACCTGATGGACTCAAATTAGGGGGATGTCATGTGATATGGCATAAAATGTCTTTATATGAACGATCAGTACCAACTGGGAGGTTCTGTAGTCAACATAAAAGCGTAACTGTTACTCATAAGTAAGGATGAGCTTTGGCGTGTTCGCATAGAACACGTGCAGAGCCCGCCAGGAAGTGTGCACGGCGCTAAGCTAATCACAGCCGTGGAGACATTGTCCCGATGCTCGGCTGCAGAGATCGGGAAATGTCTCCCTGGCTGTGATTAGCGCAGCGCCGTGCACACTTCCTGGCGGGCTCTGCACGTGTTCCATGCGAACACGCCGAAGCTCATCCTTACTCATAAGTAAGTGGATATCTTTGATTTGTTCCAATTCCATCAAAATCATGCGCCGGGTTATTCTTGAGATATCTACTTTTGTAAGTTATGGGCTTGCTGGCTCGTCAATAATACCAATCCCTTCTTACTTGGATACCCAGAAGAAGCTGGATACAACCTAACTGGTAACAGGAGAGGCAAAGAGCACATGAAATTCAGCTCTCAAGGATTTTGGCAGGATCAACATTAGGGTTTATGTTTACTGTAAAGTGAACTTGTCAGCCATTCAATTTTTTGTAAAATAATAGTTCAGCCTTAGAGCAGGAACTATAGGTTGCTGGATACAGTTACCCTTTTAAACTAGAAAAGTAACTATGGTTGCACTTTGTTAGCTCTACAATATTTAGAAGACATTTTATTTAGACACAATTAGTGAAGGGCTGGTATGTATGTAGTGCAGGGAAGTACAGGCTAAACTTGTAAGTACATTCAGTTTTGGGTGGCCTTATCTTCTTCAGAGTCTCACTCTTGGCCAGTTTGGGCATTTGTCATTCTCATGGGCAAGTAGTGAAGTGCAAGAGGTAGAAGGTGGACAAGTCAAGGTAGTTGATCCAGAGAGTGGTTCAGAATTTGCATATCAGGATGTCTTTGGACGTCCTTTTATGTGCATTACCCGTGTGCGCCACTGGGGGGTGCGCAGCGGGTAAACACTGTGCCGGCGCATCGCTGAGGAGCTGATGTGTGTGCCTGGTGGCCGCGATGTCTGCCGGGTACACGCGATCGGCGGTGACAGCAGAGACGTGGAGCTCTGTGTGTAAACACAGAGCTCCACGTCCTGTCAGGGAGAGAGGAGACCGATCTGTGTCCCTTGTACATAGGGACACAGCATCGATCACCTCCCCCAGTCAGTGCCCTCCCCCCACACAGTTAGAACACACCCAGGGAATACATTTAACCCCTTCCTCACCCGCTAGTGTTAACCCATTCCCTGCCAGTCACATTTATACAGTAATTAGTGCATTTTTATAGCACTGATCGCTGTATAAATGTGAATGGTCCCAAAATTGTGTCCGTCCGTCGCAATATCGCAGGCCTGACCAAAAAAAGCAGATCGCCGCCATTACTAGTAAAAAATAAAATCTAAATCATAAATCTATCCCCTATTTTGTAGGCACTATAACTTTTGCGCAAACCAATCAATATATGCTTATTGCGATTTTTTTTAACAAAAATATGTACAAGAATACGTATCGGCCTAAACCGAGGAAAAAAATATATAAAAAAAAAAAAATGGGATATTATTATAACAAAAGGTAAAAAAGAATGTGTTTTTCTTTCAAAATTTTCTGTCTTTTTTATTTATAGCGCAAAAAATAAAAATCGCAGAGATGATCAAATACCACCAAAATAAAGCTCTATTTGTGGGAAAAAAATGATAAAAATTTTATTTGGGTACAGTGTTGTATGCTGAAAATTGGTCCGGGCACGAAGGGGGGTTAAGTGCCCAGTAATGAAGTGGTTAAGATAGCGAGAGTAAGCTTGCCCCCAAACTCCTTTTTTTTTTGTAACCAGCCTTGTAAAAGGAAATCTTTACTGATCTATATTTTTTTTAACTAAAAAGTTTCAGTCCTGGTCAAAGTCAACAGTACAGGCAGTCCCCAGGATACAAACTAGGTCCTTGAGGTTTGTTCTTAAAGAGGTGTTCCAGCCTGAGGAAAATTATTAAAAGTCAGGAGCTACAAATACTGTAGCTGCTGACTTAATCTATGGACACTTACCTGTCCAGGGAGCCCGCAATGTCGACACCCCCGCCAATCTTTGGATCAGTTTTGGGGTGGTGCCGCTGCCATCTTCACTAGGGGAAACAGGCAGTGAAGCTTTTTGGCTTCACAGATGGTTCCCTACTGCGAATGCACAAAGCGTGCTGTGCTTTCTAATTGTCTCGGCGGTGGAGGAAGGAGGAGGGGGCCGAACTCCTTCCATCTCCAGAAGTGAAGAAGGGGGACCTGTCAAAAACAGGTCCCGATTCCCCCCTCTCTCCTAAAAGGTGCCAAATGTGGCACCAGAGGGGGGAGGAAGCAAATAAGCGGCAGTTCAACTTTTGGGTATAACTCCACTTTAAGTTGAATTTGTATGCAACAGGTTTTTATAAGTGCAACTCCAGCCAACATTTTTTCTTTTTTTTTAAGTTTTGGATAGATAGCTTAATAAAAGGTTTACACCCTTCTAGCATTTGTTTGTTATACGCATTATAGATGGCTGTCTGATTCTTCTCTACACCCCTGAGGAAAGAGAGGCATCTCTCGGAAACGTCGGGTAACATTTGGAGAATCACGTCCCATATGTCTTTCTATACTTTGATGTTACTCGCATTCTAGTTTGTACTCATTCCATACACAGCTGCTTTTTAACATATATTGTTTTGCATTTGTACAATAAATGACATTTATATATTTTTTTCAAAATGTGGTTTACATTCCTGTGCCTCTAAAGTCGAGTCAGGGGACCTCCTGTTTTTTCTTGATGAATAAGCATTGCCGTATCTATAGTATGCCAGCCATGGCAAGTGCCATGGGCGCCATATGAAGGGGGCGTTGTTGAGTGGCTGGGCAGCAAGGCACTTACCAGGGTCTGAGGGTCTTTTCTTCCCTCCTCCCGAGCATAGGCAGGATCTCCTTTTCAGCAGCTTTGCTAATGGACAATGGCAGCGCTATCCCTGCTGCATTCAGCCACAGCCATCTCCTGTTCTCCCAGGCTCTCCCATTCCATCTGGTCGGATTGGCAGCGCACAAAGAAGGAGAAACATCAGTTTCTCCCTCTCCTCTGTGAAAACGGAGGCCTTAAGTGATGAAGATTTCATCACTTCCAGTATTGGTTCTGCATTTATCTGGCCTTGGAGGGCAGAGGAGGGATCAGGGGTATAATAAACCCCAGGATTCTCCATAAAGAGGATATGTCACTACCCAAGGTATCACAAGGGATGATAAATATCACTAGTTTTGTTAGTTGTTTTTTTGTTTTTTTGTTAAGGTTATCTGAAAGATGGATTTCAAATGTTTCGACAGGGGCGCAGTTTTAGTGCTTGGCATAGGTGCTATTTTCACTAGATATGCCTCTGTGAATAAGACTTTTTTCATAGTTTAAAAGGAATATTGTTATAGTGAAGAAGAAAGATGCCTGGGTCCTTTGGGATACAGCGATCAGTAAACGTTTGTATTATCGCATGTACCTGTGTCCAGAAGTCATGCAGACCCGAACAGGAACTATGTATAAGGTCTGCCTGTGAGGCATTGCATCACCAGCAGGAATCTGGAACAGATGGATATATGGAGTGTAAAATCTTATGAGTATGATACCAACAAGGTGCTAATTTGCATCCTGATTCTTGGTATCAGTTACTGATAGATGAATGAAAAGCCAATATTTTGGAATTGGGGTGTGTGCTTGATATTAAGGCCACGTTCCTATTGATCCAAGAACCTGAACATTGTTTTTGCTGTTTCAGAGATTGGACTAGAATGCAATAGCATGAGGAAAGGGCCCCATCATCTGACTTTCCTTCTAAAAGGATGTAAATGGGTTTTAAAAATGTTAAGCGTTTGGCACGGAGCATAGAAACGGGAAAGTTAAAGGAGCCTAAAAGGTCCCAATAAGGAGAAGAAGGGGTTGGTTGACATTTGACTGGCTGTCCTCTAAATTTAATTTTGCATTAAATTGAGTGCCAGGACTCTATCCTGAGCAGTCAGTGTGCGGAATGAGCAGTCATGTGTGCCTGCAATGAAATCAAGTTTGCCCATTACAAGTAGTAATGGGGAGGAGACAACAGCAACCCCATATGTAGTGAAAGCATGTCTACTATGTCCTGGTTGGGGCGATGGTCGGGTGGATGACTAGTTCTGATTTTGGGATTGATCATTGTGCTCCGTAAAAGGGATATGAGAGGAAAGGGGGGAACTGGGTTGCTCCATAGAAACCACTAGGTTGGGAGATATGGTACAGAAGTGTATGTGACCAGCACACCGGAGGGAAATTGCTTGGGGATCAGGGTGAGGAGGTGGAGTGATTCCAAAACAATGTAGTGCAGCACCTCTCAAGAGACTGACGATTCTCTACAGTAATAGATTAGCATCTGAGTGCAGCAGTATAAATGTCTAAAATAGTATCTGAAATGGTATACATCTGTTGCTCAAGACAATTGGTTCTAAAACATGCAATAGCTTCAATATAGTTATACAAATTGCCAGTAAGAGGCAAGAAAGTGGTAGTGGAAAGAATATAACATATATCCATTAATTTGAGACACACGTTTTCAAACGAAATAACAGCATAGACCGTTAAACAGTCATTAAGTAACTAAGTATACAAATATGTGATTAATGTGAAACATCAACATAATAACTGATGTTCACCCATGTATTCCATTTGTCATCAAAGAGTAATCTAGTGGCTGATTTGTGTGAATAATACCCTGCCAAAACTGTTTTGGCCGCTAGTAATATGTGGATTACCACTGTTCTATAGCTGAAAGTCGATGCCCAGGTGTAGAGTTGCAAGGCCAAATCTGGTCTGGGTAATATTTCAGTTATGTCTGAGAGTATTAGGAAAGTTTTTCTCCAAAAGCTGGTTATGCTTTTGCAGGCCCAAAAGATATGGATTAGGGTCCCTGTTTGACCACACCACACAACAGAAGAGGGAATTGTCAGGTGAGAAATTGGCAAGTTGGTAAGGGGTCAGGTATCGGCAAGTGAGGAGCCTTTGGGTAAGCTCCCAGTGTGTGATGTCAAGAAATGTCAGTGAATTGCTCTATGCCATTGTGTTTCAGAATAAGATTTTTGGAGGTCTATTTCCCTCTTGTGCATAGGGGAGGTTTTAATATTTTTTTTTTTTTTCGGAGCACATTGTAAAAAAGGAAAATCCCTTTTTGTGAGGTATGAGGGGAGGTCAGAAATGTACATATTTCTTCTAAAATCCCTGTTTGGTGAAGGGTGTTTTATTAGGAAACATTTGACCCTACTGTATTTTAAACTAGAAGTTTTGGGTAACCAATATTATTTCATGAACGATTCTGTAGACTTGAGGGTGCCATTTTGGTAATCCACCCAGTTCTAAAACATCTATTGGATATTGTTTTGTGTGTATGTGGGACCCTTGAACTGGGTGAAGCAATATATAGATCTTTGAGTGGGTAGATGAAATAAGTAGAGATTCAGAGGTTGCCAAGTATCTACTTACTAGGACATGGTGTAATCTGCCGGATTGAGTACAGGTAGCTTCAATATATACCCATCAAGTATTTGGAGCCGCTGAAACCAGTGTCTAAGTTTGACCAGCTGTAATGCTTTGAGTTCATCTGTGAAGTCTGGGAGTCCAATACCGCCTGTTCTCCTAAGTTTGATAAGATAGGTATAGGCGCATCAAGCATGTTTTCCATTCCAGAGGAAAGTGCACAATATGGATCTCAAGGTAGAGATATATGTTGATGGCAATGGAATTGTCAGCGTGCAATATATATAATAATTTTTGTTAGAATCTGCATTTTAAAAGATGCCAATCTCCATACTCATGACAGCTCGATTTGGGACAGGCACTTCACATTCTGCCATATATTCATCAGAAGGGGTTTGCAGTTAGCCTCTACTAGCTTGGCTGTGGTCACTGTCAACATGATACCCAGATAGGGAATGCAGTCATCTGTCCAAATGTTTGGTAGTTGGGTTGACAGATGTTTGCAAGTCTAAAATTTAAGATTTTGCAAAGTTCACTTTAAAATATGATATGGAACTAAATGTTGTCAGAACTTAGTGGGCAAATGTGTGTAAAACAAGGGGGTCAATCAATAGGGGAATCATGTTGTCTTCTGAAAGGTTTATTACATGTGATTTGTGGTTAAAACTTAATCTCATGATGTAATGATGGGTTCAAATAGTTTTGGCCATTAGTACAGACCCCCCCCCCCCAGGACAAACCACCCCCCTCCATTAGTACAGACCCCCAGGACAAACCCCCTCATTAGTACAGACACCCCCAGGACAAACCCCCTCATTAGTACAGACACCCCCAGGACAAACCCCCACCGATTAGTACAGACTCCCCCAGGACAAACCCCCACGCATTAGTACAGACTCCCCAGGACAGACTCCCCATTAGTACAGACACCCCATTAGTACAGACCCCCCCAGGACAACCCCCTCTATTAATACAGACACCCCCAGGACAACCCCCCATTAGTACAGACACCTTCAGGACAACCCCCCATTAGTACAGACACCCCCAGGACAACCCCCCTATTAGTACAGACCCCCCATTAGTAGACACCCCCAGAACAACCCCCCCATTAGTACAGACACCTCCAGGACAACCCACATTAGTACAACCCCCCCCATTAGTACAGACACCCCCAGGACAACCCCCCATTAGTACAGACCTTTAGGACAACCCCTATTAGTACAGACCCCCCCATTAGTAGACACCCCAGGACAAACCCCCATTAGTACAAACTCCCCCAGGACAACCCCTCTCCATTTTGCTACATAAAAACAACACCGGTGGCATCTAGAGAGGAGAGGACAATGTGCAGCTGCACCGCACGGGTGAAGCACAGATCGCAGCAGGCAGGAGTTTAATACACAGTGAGGAGGAGAACACACGTGTAAGGCACGGTCCGTGCAGTCCAACCCCTCAGCGACTTCACTGTGCGGCTTGTCTCTCCACACAGAGACAGCCGATCTGATCTTCAGCAGTTACTTCACGGGGGACGGGCTTAGGCTTGGATTACACACCGCTGGCGGCAACCCACAGGGAGAGCCTTGTCTAGACATGGATAAGGAGAGGAGGAGGTGGATGGAGAGGAGTACTCTGGCTCTTCAGCGCCCCCACCTCTGTGGCGCCTGGGTGAACTGCACCCCGTACATCCCGTGTAGGATCGGCCCTGAGGATCTCTTTCCATAAGGAGTGGCGTTTTACCGGGTGGTGGAGACCACAGGCATTAAGAGATAGAAGCTTGAGTCCCTTAGTGAGCAGGGTGGTAGGTGATTAAGAAGTTGCCTAATGCAATGGAGATTCTCCTTTGTGAGTCACTGGTAATGGTAGGGAATATGTGCATATCAATGGAATGATTTATGAGTGGGTGAAAAAACTGATAGAAAGGCACTCTCGGGAGGACGTCTTATGTCACTTTGGATGGGAGATAGGACAGTTTTGTTATGTGATGTACTTTACTAATTGTAAGATCAGCCAAGGTGAGAGTAGGGATGACTGCATGGAAAGATCACAAACATAATGAGATAGCCATTGTGCCTGAACTGATTCAGGTATCTCAAATTTTCAAGTTGTTATGGCAGTATTTGTCTTCCAGGTCCGCTATTTTAGCTTTAAGTGCGGATAGTTCATCCTGATGTGAAGCATGGAAGTCTATCAAAGCATTGAAGGAGGTGGTACCATTGCACATCTTGTCTTCTATGTGTCCAACCCTCTCTGCTAGTCCTCAGCATTACACTTGTAAAAACATTACATCGGAATGTAAGGAGGCATGCAATGGTGTCTGATACTGGTTGTGTGGTCATGGCAAAGGCTGCTAAGGGGTTAGGCCTTGATGGGTCTAAGGGAAGCGGGTGCTGGAATGTACTCAACTCCATAGGGGGGTCATCATCATCGGTTGTCCATGTGGGGCTGCAACTTTGGGCTACAGGTGGATGGGCTGGATTGGCCAGAATGAGATTGGCCTCTTAATTTGCCCATATCTGATGTGTTTTCCTTGGACTGCATCGCCGAATGTAGCACTAGAGTTCCAGGAGCAGCCACCGGTGTTTGGTCTCCACCACCACTTTGTTATGGTCCCAGGTGCATGATGGAGAAAAATCGGAGAGCTTCTGCAGTGGTGTATGCAGTTTGTGCCGTAGTCTCTGTATACCGCCGGATCGGGCAGGAGCCAAGTCTGCCTTGGGGCTCTCAGAGCAGGGCCGGAGGAAGCCTAAGGACAGCCATAAGATGTGTTGATGTTCCGAGAGCTGAGCAGAGCTCCGGATTCAAGCGGCCATCCCACCAGTAGGTTGTCACCCCCCAAAACTAATGTCTTAGAACTACTTTTGAACAACATGTGTCAGGTCATGGAATGCACTTGTACGAATATTTGTTCAAAAATCTA
Source organism: Rana kukunoris (assembly GCA_029574335.1). NCBI lineage: Eukaryota > Metazoa > Chordata > Amphibia > Anura > Ranidae > Rana > Rana kukunoris. The sequence goes on along the minus strand of CM056053.1, from coordinate 110,376,753 downwards.
CTAGTGCATGGTCGGCTTTCCCCCATGTGACTATGATTTCACTTCAGGTGGAAAGAATGCAGGGCAGGAGATAAGGCAAGCCTGTAATTCTAAATGTGAACAGAATTAAGAACAAAAATAAGTATAATTAACACCATTACACCAGATACTTCTACTGTTAAAGAAAAATTATGCTAGACTGCCACCTATCCAACTTATCATCTGTATCGTTTATCCTTCTGCTGCAGTGCTCTTTCAGTATTCTTTTCAATGTACTGGATATTTTCCCTTGATAATTTATGTCCTTTCCAAAGCTTGTTTGTAACACATTTCCATTTTTTATTGGCAGCTGTTTCTAAATGTTTTACCCCAAGACAGAAGCCAATGGATAACTAAAACGGAGGAGTTAAGAACAGGGTATAAAAAGATTAAGGAAATAGTAAGTGATATTTCTGCTATTATTAAGTGTTGTGTTAAAACCTTGTGTTTTTTTTCCTGGGATATGTGGATGACATCCTGCTTGTCTTATTTTAGCATATAACAAATCCTCGAAAGGCTGCTGGCCAGCAGGACTTGATGATAAACAATCCACTGTCTCAGGATGAGGGGGTGAGTAATTTGTTGTTTTCAAAATTTAAAGTAGAGCTCCAAATTACTTGAAAAAAGAGGTGCATTTTCTAGCATAAAACCTCTAAATGCATGCTCAAAAAGTATGCGTGTGAACCCTTACCTTGTAAAACAACCAATTTAGTTTTAAATTGAAATGAAAGGTAAAACATTTGTGAATATATAGTATACACACAGTTGGGTCCATATATATTTAGACACAGCACAATGTTCATACTTTTGGCTTTGTATGCCACCAGAATACAATTAAAATTTTTAGGGGCTCAAATGTAATTGGACAAATGAATATAATCTTAAATAAAATGTTAATTTTTAATATTTTGTTGAGAATCTTTTACAGGCAATGACTGCCTAAAATCTGGAACCCATGAACATTACCAAATATTGGGTTTCCTCCTTCCTGATGCTATGCCAGGCTATAACTGCAGCTGTCTTCAGTTATTTGTTTGTGTATCTTTCTGCCTTTTAGTTTTGCCTTCAGCAAGTGAAATGTATGCTCATTTGGGTTGAGATCAGGTGATTGACTCAGCCATTGCAGAATATTCCACTTTTGTTCCTTCAAAAGCTCCTGGGTTGCTTTTGCAGTGCGTTTTGGATCATTGCCCATCTGTACTGTGAAGCGCTGTCCAATCAACTTTGTTGCATTTGGCTAAATCTGGGCTAATAGTATATCTCTAAACACTGTAGAATTCATCTGGCTGCTTCTGTCACATCATCAATAAACACCAATGACCTAGTGCCTCTAGAAACCATGCATGCCCATGCCATCACGCTGCCCCCACCATGTTTTACAGATGATGTTGTGCGTTTTGGATCATGAACTGTTTAAAGCCTTCTCCACACTTTTTTTTTTCTTCCCGTCATTCTGATACCAATTAATCTTAGGCCTCGTACACGCGATCAAATCTGTCTGCTGGAAACGGTCGGCCCGACCGTCCCAGCAAACAGATTCGACCGTGTGTACGGGCAAGCCGACGGATTTGGCCACCCGACAGATTTCAAAGCATGCTTTGAAATCTGTCGGCTGGGAACCCGTCCGCCCGACATGTCTGCTGGTTAGTATGCTAACCAGCAGACATGTCTTCTCGCACACGCGCCGAATGATTTCGACGCATGCGCGGAAGTGTTTTACTTCCTGGTGCGGTGACGTGGCAGCGTCACCGCCACCGCCACATCACCGACACGTCAGCGCGCTGTCTGCTGGCGGGGATTTTGGTTTGCTCGTGTGTACACGCGAGCAAACCAAAATGCCAGCAGACAGATTTGTTCAAATCGGTCGGACAGACCGTTTTGAACAAATCGATTGCCTCGTGTGTACGAGGCCTTAGTTTCATTTATCCAAAGAATGTTTTTTCAGAACTGGTCTGGCTTTTTTTTAGATTTTTTATTTTTTTTGGCAGAGTTTAATCTGTCTTTTCTATTCTTCAGGCTTATGAATGGTTTGTACCTTGTAAGGAACCTCTGCGTTTGTCCTTGTGAAGTGTTCTCTTGATTGTAGATTTTGATAATGATACGCCCACCACCTGGAGAGTGTCCTAACTTCTCTGGATGTTGTGAATGTTTTTTACTTTAGATCCTGTGATCATCCACCACTGTCTTCCATGGACGTCCAGGTCTTTTTAATTTTGCTGAGCTCACCAGTGCGTTCTTCTTTCCTCAGAATGTACCAAACTGTTGATTTTTTTCGTTTTTGAAGCCTTACAATGACCTGGACAGCTCCTTTGAATGCATGATGTATGTTCACAGTTTACAAATAGATTCCAAATGCAAATACCACAGTTAGAATAAACTCCAGACCTTTTACCTGCTTAATTGAGGAAGGGGTAGATTTTGATTCAATTGTCCAATTACTTTTGGTCCCTTGAAAAAGGGGGTGGCTATTCTTTTTTTTTTTTAAATAAGGTTTATTATTCAACGCATGATATTATCTTACATATTGTGCACATATTCAAGTACAAAAATGCAATACATATTAAATAAGTAAAAATATGTGTTAAACTCTTATTTCCAAACTTGCACTCTTATCTATACCCCTTTTATATATTATTGTGCTTTTATTTTGTGTGTATTTTCATGTACCACCCACCCCCTCCCATCCCTACCCTTCCCGCACCACCTAATCATACTCATAAGTATTTGATTTTACCTCATTTATTTTCTCATTTCCTTACACTACCCTTCTTCAATCCTAATATTTATCTCCTAAGTCCTTCCCTTATCGACTGTGGAGGCGAGAGTCTATCATCGCACAGCCAGGTTTGCCATATTTGATTGAATTTCCCGGTGTCCCCCCTCCGGCTATATGTTAATCTTTCTCTATGGAGTAGAGAGTTCACTAGTAAAACCCACTGCCTTCCCGTAGGGACCTCTGGTGCCATCCAGTATCGTGCTATGAGTTTTCTTGCTAGGTATAATATCCTAGTTAACATTATGTACATTCCAGTAGGGAGTGTTTCCATCTCTATGGCCCCCAGTATATATATCAGAGGATCCAATGGGATGGATATCCGTGCAAGTCTACTTATGTGCTGAGAGATCTCCTCCCAATACCGGTGCAGTTTTGGACATCTCCAGATCAGGTGAATAAAGTCGCCCTGATGTATTTTGCACTTCGGGCATAGCGGGGAATCTCTTCCTCCCCACCTATATATCTGCTCTGGCGTTCTATATGCCGGTGCAGTATAAACTAGATATTATTTCCCTATATATTTTAGATATTAGCCCTTTCCGATCCTCTACTCCTAACACTGTCTTAATTAGGGGAGCTTCCGATATTATTAGAGATTGTGTTTTTTGTTGTGCCTGTAACGCGTGCCGGAGTTGGAGGTATTGGTAGAATCCCTTTGATTCTAACTGGAATTTTTGACACAACTGCTCATATGTCTTCAATACCTCTCCTTCCTACAGCTGCTTGAAATATTGTATCCCTTTCTTTTTCCACATAGTAAATCCCTTTAGATCTTGTATTTCCGGGTACCTTGGGTTATTCCATATCGGGGTAAGGGGCAGCGGCCCCCATACTCCCAAAGCTTTCCTGACCTCTCCCCATACCCTTTTGAGTAAAATACCTGACGGGGCTGAGCGTGGTATACTAGGGAGGTCCATTTCCAGGTGTGATGCTGCCACCAATGCAGGATCGCAACTTGTTACCATATTACAAATGGAGTCCTCGTTTTTTTCCCGGCCCCATCCCGCTAAATGTTGGATCTGAGCAGCCAAAAAATATGTTTTGGGGTGTGGAACTGCAAGGCCACCCCTATCCTTACTGTACTGAAGGGTGGCCAAGCTGATCCTAGCCACCTTTTTCTTCCATATCAGAGCTCTCATCAATGTTTCACTCTGTTTGAACCATTTATTTGTAATCCACATAGGGGAATTGTGAAGAACGTATAGAAGCTGTGGTGCCCAAATCATTTTAATTAGGTTTGCTCGGCCCACTACCGACAGAGGAAGTTTGCACCAGCTGTTGCATTTCTCCCTCTGTCTAGCCAATAGTGGGACCAGATTTAACTGCAGGTATTCCGCCGGATCTGGCGATATCACTACCCCTAAATATTTGAATCTATTGCTTATAACAATCTGCTCTGCTCCAGGTGGCAATGGTGCCTCCATTGGATCTATAGGCATCAGGGTTGACTTTGACCAATTAATAGTAAACCCTGAAAAACGGCCGAACTTCCCAATGATCTGCATCACCGCATGTAACGATGCAGAGGAATCGCCCAAATAAATTAACGTGTCATCTGCATACAGTGATATCTTCTCTTCCCTCTGGCCCCTACGGAATCCCATCACCTCAGTGGAGTTACGAACATATATAGCCAGAGGTTCAACCGCCAAAGCAAACAACAATGGGGACAGTGGGCACCCTTGCCGAGTCCCTCTATGGAGCTTGAATACAGATGAAAAACTATTGTTGATGCAAAGTCTAGCTCGGGGTCAGAATACAGCACCTTCACCCATTTTATAAACCTGTCTCCCATTCCAAATCTTGCCAATACTTCCACGAGGTAGGGCCACTCCACACTGTCAAATGCTTTGGCAGCATCCAGTGAAAGAATGGCCCTACCACCCGGGTTGTCCACCGGCATCTGTAGATTCAGATAAAGTCGCCGTATATTATCCGCGGTAGAACGAGATGGTATAAAGCCACATTGATCCCTATGTATCAGTTTTCCTATCACACGCGATAGCCTTGAGGCCAGTATTTTGGCCAATATCTTGACATCTGCGTTTAGCAGAGATATTGGGCGGTATGAATCGGGCAACACTTTATCCTTTCCTGGCTTTAATATGACTATAATTATAGCTTCCTGCATGCTCTCTGGTAGGGTGCCTGTTTCGGCTACCTCCTGCAAGGTCTGTAACAAGGGTGGCAGAAGTGTCTCTTCATACTGAGAGTACACCTCTGCCGGTATACCATCAGGGCCTGGGGACTTGTGTAACGCAGCCTCATGCAGGGCGTTCTTTAACTCTAACATGGTTATAGGTAAGTTTAGCATTTCCCTATCTACTTCGGATAATTGTAAAAGGGAAAAGTGCATGATTGCAAGAAAAGAAATCAGTCATTCTGATGTATTATACCTGGCTTTAGAGGAATATAAGTCCTCATAGTAATTTTGAAAAACCTTCAGGATATCAGGCCCTGTGATATTCATCTCCCCTGTATTCGCCTTTATTGCTGTAATATTTGAGGATTCCTGTTGTCCCCTTACTATAAGGGCAAGTAGACGTCCCGGCTATTCTTAAGAGCTGTAATTCCTAAACCTTTCCTCTGATTTGGATATACACGCCCTCAAATTAAACCTAATATACTACACTTTCAGTCTATATCCATCATATAACTATATACATATATACATTTTTTTTAAATAAGTTATCACAACATATCTTTGTAGCTGCATAAGGTTCTTGGAGAGGTAGAGGCAGAGAAACTGTATACTCACCTTGGTAGTGGGCAGCATAGTGACCTAGTGGTTAGCATGTTTTCTCCTTTCAGCACTGGGATCCTCAGTATACATCCTGGGAAGAAACCTATCTGCTAGAAGTTTGCATTCTATTTTCAATGCTGCACATTGTTAATCTACAGTGTACCCTCTTATAAACATTAATAACCAGTTAGATTTTAGAAACATATCCAACCCTTTTAGAGAATTGTGGCCAGAGGTTGATTAAGCCACATTATTACAACTCTTACTGTAAATAACCCTTTCATTCATTTAGAAAGGTAATTAGTTAAACACTTACTACAGCCAAGAATAAAGACGGGGCATCATAATTTTAGCACATATGCTGATGTGATAAGTTTAGGGGTGTTTAGAGGGTCACTGATGCCAGGTTTCCCTACCACTTTAAAGCACCCAAATAGGTAGGAGGCACAGTAAGCCTCACTGTTGAAATACTGTATCTGAATGTCATAGTTGAAAAGACACCTTTCCAAAGTCAGTGTTTTCCCCTGGTATAGCTCCCTCGGGGTACTGCTGCCAATAAATTGCCATATACCATATCTGTTGGCAGTTAAATTTAATAGCCATTTTAGGACAAATAAAATTCATCTTTCTATGAAAGCCATAGAGCAGGACCGATGATGAACAGAATGTTTGATGAGTGCTTTTTCTTTCTCGTACATCACGGGACACAGAGCGGCATATTCATTACTATGTGGGTTATATGGAGTACCTTCAGGTGTGGACACTGGCAATCTCAAACAGGAAGTCACCTCCCTATATAACCCCCTCCCCTAGAGGGAGTCCCTCAGTTTTTTCGCCAGTGTCTTAGGTGTTGGTCACGGAATAGCTTTGCTCCACATCCTTGGGATTAAGGGCGGGCTAACCGGATCTGTCCAAGGAGCCTCAGTGCCAAAGTGGACAGTACCCGGGCCCCAAGCCGTGGGGTTTTGCCTATAATGCTCCTCTTTGGAGGGCTGGACCCTGGGCCCAGGACTTGGAGTTTGTAAAAACCATAAGTTCCTGTTTGTCAGGGTGCTATATAGGTCCAGGACAGTGGGTACCTTCATAGGACCCCAGGGCCTGAAGGTCTACTACGTTACCCACGGAGATGGGAGAAGATTGGATCAGTTTGCTGGGCAAACATCCTGCAGCATGGAGCAGGTAAGGGGGAGCCTGCGGGACTTGGTTCGACAGCAGGCTCTCCGGGGTAACCTAAAGGGGGGATAGCCTAAGTATGCTCTGCATGGGCAACCGTGCTCACTATGTCTAAGGGAAGACAGGATGACACCCCTTTTCCCCCATCAATAGGTTCCCCTGTCTAAAGATGTGTTGCTAGCTAAACCTGCTGCTTTCTTCCTAGGACTAGTAAGGATCCCTAGGGGCCTTTGGAGAGTCTTACCTGGCCGGGGGTTTTGAATCTGCCGCCTGTTCTGCGTTCCTGGATCTCCAGCAGCGCGGCTCCTCCATGTTCTTCCTGTTTCCTCCGGCATACGGCGCGCGGCGGCGGCGCGTGCGCGCGCGCACGTCTTATAGACGTTTTTTCTCGCGCCGTTCAGACAGGAGGGCGGGGGGGGGGCGTGCCTGCGGCGTCATACAGGGGCGCGCCTTTTTGCTGTTATAGACAGCAGGCATGATCAGTGCTCATTCTGAGACTGATTTTCAGAAGGACAGGACGCAGAGCGGCAGAACAGTGACTCCCGGTGGCGGAAGAGGGGTAGTACATGCGGGACTTTGTTCCAAATGACTCTTTTTGTTAAGCCAAGAAATTCCCTTATTTGCAGCAGGTTGGAGGCTGGCAACTAAGTTTGGGGTCACTGTATGTCTAAAAATATATATAATATATATTAAAAAAAAAAAAAAAAAAAAAAAAAAAAAAATATATATATATACATACGGGATCCCATCAGTTTTGGGCATTAGGGATCTATTGTCCCCTAAACTGGTTTTGTACTCCTGGCCACTACAGTCTGTTGTGTGGGCGGAGTCCCTCGATTTTGTATTATGGCTTCCAAGGGTTTCGGGGTCAAAGGGTTCAAAAAAGACCAAAAAACAAAAGGGTTCCCTTTCTGATTCTGATGATATGCCGATACTTTCCCCCCGCAACTTATTAACATAAAAGGCGCCTTGGATGAGCCATTAGGGGGATCTGGTGCGGAGGCTGGCCCAGATCAGCCCAGCCCTGTGTTTATCACAGAGGAGATGCTAGCCGTATCCCTAGGGGGGCTAGAAGAGAGAATAGCAGCATTGATCGCTAGAGCTATTCCTGGTAAAAAACGGGTTAGATCCCCATCACCAAGAGGTGTATCCTCAGATGCTGAGATTCTCTCTCTGGAGGAATTGGAATCACAGGAGGATCAACTAGACCTGAACCAAGAGGGTTCAGGGATGGAGGGGTCTGCCTCTGAGGAACCATTTTCAGACTCCCAGACAGAAAGGTTGTGGGTACAGTCTTTGACGGACATGGTCCGCTCGGCATTTAGTTTGCCATTACCAGAACCTCAGGTTCCTCCGGTATCCTCTCTGGGCTCTTTGAAAGCTCCGTTAAGCAACGCAGTTTTTCCGGTCCATCCTCTCTTGGAGGAATTGATCTTTCGGGATTGGGTACGGGCCGGACAGGATTTTTCTGCCACCGAAAAGATTTGCGGTCATTTACCCCCATGGAGGAGGAAAAATTCTCCAAGAGGTGGAGGCTCCCAGTAGTGGATGCAGCCATCTCATGTGTGAATAAATCACTAACTTGCCCGGTGGAAAAACATACATATGTTTAAAGATCCGGTCGATAAAAGATTAGAGACACTTTTAAAAGCATCCTTTGCTACGGCAGGAGCAGTGGTGCAGCCAGCAGTGGCTGCAATTGGAGTTTGTCAGGCATTAAAAGACCAGACAAAGGAAATGTTAAAGGACATGCCTACCCAACAAGCAGAAGAGTTTTCTGACATTCCCAGAGCTCTGTGTTTTGCGGTAGATGCTATAAAAGATTCCATCCAGCAGGCCTCTCGTTTATCACTATTTTTGGTGCACATGAGAAGGCTCTTATGGTTGAAGAACTGGGCGGCGGAGCCCCCATGCAAAAAGCTTCTGGCAGGTTTTCCCTTCCATGGAGGACGACTCTTCGGAGAGGATCTGGATAAATATATTCAGACTATTTCAAATGGCAAGAGTACCCTTTTACCGGTAAAAAAGACATTCCGGGCTCCTACATTTAAAAGGCAGCTCTTTCCTGTCTCAGGGCCCTCAAATTCCAGGCAGTATCGACGGCCGCCTGCACGATCCAACGTTAACAGTAGATCGCAGGGACAGACCCCTGGGGGTAAGAGGCCGTGGTATCGCAAGCCGTCAAAGACAGCCCCTAAGTCTGCCTTATGAAGGGGCGCCCCCACTCTCACGGGTGGGGGGAAGGCTTCGTTTCTTCTCAGAAGTTTGGGAAGCCAAGATCCCCGACAAATGGGTCCGGGCATCTGTAACCACAGGTTACAGACTGGAGTTTCTAAGGTATCCTCCGCCTTATTTTCAAGAATCAAGGCTACCAAGGGATCCAGCAAGGAAGGCCTCAATGCTGGCAGCTTTGGATCACCTGCTTTGCCAGAACGTAATTATAGAGGTGCCAGCCCAAGAGCAAGGCCTAGGTTTCTATTCCAATCTCTTTGTTATACCAAAACCCAACGGCGATGTCAGGCCAATTTTGGACCTAAAGAGGTTAAACGGTTTTCCTAAGGGTTCGTTCCTTCCGGATGGAATCCATCCGGTCAGCAGCCGCCGCGCTTCAGAAGGACGATTTTCTGGCCTCCATAGACATAAAGGATGCTTACCTTCATGTACCAATCTTTCAGTCGCATCAAAGATTTTTACGCTTCGCGGTGGGGCAGCGACACTTCCAATTCAGGGCGCTCCCCTTCGGGCTGGCCACGGCCCCCCGGGTATTCACGAAGATCCTAGCCCCAGTTCTGGCCAACTTAAGGATCCAGGGGGTCACAGTCCTAGCATACTTGGACGACCTTTTAATCATAGATCACTCACGGCCGGGTCTGCAAAAGGCAGTAAACCTCACGGTTCGGTACCTCGAAGAATTCGGCTGGGTCCTAAACCGGGGAAAGTCAGCGTTCCAGCCTACAAAGCAGTTGGAATACCTCGGCATGAGGTTAGACACAGAACATCAAAAGGTGTTCCTGCCCCTTGTAAAGATCGAGGCTATCAAGGGGTTGGTTCAGTTGGTTCTAAACAAGAAAAAACCAACTATTCGCCTGTGTATGCGATTACTAGGCAAGCTAGTGGCCACGTTCGAGGCAGTACCGTACGCTCAGATCCACACTCGCGTCCTACAGGCAGCCATTCTAGCAGCCTGGGGCAAGAGGGCACATGCCTTAGAGTCCCCTTTGACGCTATCATCAAGGGTCCGACAAAGCCTGGCCTGGTGGTTGAACCCTCAGAACCTTCTAAAGGGAAAATCCTTCAGCCCTGTTGTCTGGAAGGTAGTTACCACAGACGCCAGCCTGGCAGGCTGGGGGGCGGTCTTCGAGGGGTTCTCCCGCCAGGGAACTTGGGTGAAAGTAGAGAGGCAGCTCTCCATCAATATCTTGGAAATCAGAGCTGCTCGCCTAGCCCTTCTGGCATGGACCTCCAGATTAAAGGGGTTCCCGGTGAGAATCCAGTCAGACAATGCCACGGCAGTGGCATACATAAACCACCAAGGGGGAACCAGAAGCCAGGCCGCTCAGAGGGAGGTGAACTTGATTTTTCAATGGGCAGAGGTTCATGTACCCTGCATTTCAGCGATATTCATTCCCGGAGTGGACAATCTGCAGGCAGACTTCTTAAGTCGCCAGAGTCTGTTGCCAGGGGAATGGTCTCTGCATCCCCAGGTCTTTCAGACAATCTGCCAGAGGTGGGGAATGCCGGACGTAGATATAATGGCATCCAGGTTCAACAAGAAACTAGACAGGTTCGTGTCTCGAGCGAGGGATCCTATGGCCTGCGGAACCGATGCGTTGGTTTGCCCTTGGCATCAATTCAAACTTCTATATGCATTCCCTCCACTACAGTTACTCCCGCGCCTGTTGCGCAAGATCAGAGTGGAGAACAAGCCAGTCATTCTAGTAGCTCCGGCTTGGCCCCGGAGGACTTGGTACTCACTAGTCCTGAAGATGGCAGTGGGAGACCCTTGGACTCTTCCTCTACAACCAGACCTACTCTCACAAGGCCCGATCCTCCACCCTACATTACAGCGTCTAAATTTGACGGCCTGGAGGCTGAATCCCTGATTCTCAGGGGTAGGGGTCTGTCTAGGCAGGTAATCCCTACCCTGATTAGGGCTAGAAAGCCGGTCTCCAGGGTGATTTATTACAGGGTGTGGAGGAACTACATAGGCTGGTGTGAATCCAAAAGATAAAATTCCCGCAAATATACTATTGATAGGGTGTTAAGTTTTCTCCAGCTAGGAGTGGATAAAGGCCTGGCACTAAGCACAATCAAGGGACAGATCTCAGCTCTGTCAGTGTGGTTTCAGAGGCCGCTGGCCACCCACTCGCTGGTAAAGACCTTCTTACAGGGGGTCTTGCGTATTAATCCTCCGGTCAAGTCACCAATTTGTCCTTGGGACTTAAATCTTGTCCTGTCCACTCTACAGAAACAGCCTTTTGAGCCATTGGCTGAGATTCCTTTACTCTTACTGACAAGAAAGTTGGTTTTCTTGGTCGCCATAGTTTCGGCCAGGAGAGTGTCAGAATTAGCAGCCTTATCGTGTAAGGAACCATATCTCGTTCTGCATAAGGACAGGGCAGTTCTACGACCCCATCCTTCCTTTCTACCAAAGGTTATATCCAAATTTCACTTAAACCAGGATTTGGTACTACCATCCTTCTTTCCAAAACCTACATCCAGAAAGGAGGGGTTGCTGCATACCTTGGATATTGTCCGGGCCATGAAGGCCTATCTTAAAGCTACAGAAAAGATCCGGAAAACAGATGTGTTATTCGTTCTACCAGATGGCCCCAAGAAGGGGCAGGCAGCTGCAAAATCCACCATCTCGAGATGGATTAGACAGTTAATCATTCAAGCCTACGGATTGAAGAGGTTGCCTCCTCCGTTGTCGGTAAAGGCCCATTCTACCAGGGCCATGGGCGCCTCTTGGGCAGCACACCATCAGATCTCTATGGCTCAGATATGCAAGGCAGCAACGTGGTCATCAGTCCACACGTTTACAAGGTTTTATCAACTAGACGTGAGAAGAAATGCGGATTCTGCCTTTGGACAGGCAGTATTACAGGCTGCAGTTTGAAATCCTCGGGATCAGAAGCACCCTTGGTTATAAAAAAAAAAAAAAAAAAAGAAGTTTTTTCTTGACTAAGTTGGAATTATTATTATGATTTGAGTTTATCTCTAAATTGAATCCTTCTTTGGAAGATGTCTCCCTCCCCTCATTAAAGCATTGCTTTCGGACATCCCACATAGTAATGAATATGCCGCTCTGTGTCCCGTGATGTACGAGAAAGAAAAAGGGATTTTTAAATACAGCTTACCTGTAAAATCCTTTTCTTGGAGTACATCACGGGACACAGAGCTCCCACCCCTCTTTTGGGTGACCATTTTGGGAGGCATACTGCTTGCTACAAAACTGAGGGACTCCCTCTAGGGGAGGGGGTTATATAGGGAGGTGACTTCCTGTTTGAGATTGCCAGTGTCCACACCTGAAGGTACTCCATATAACCCACATAGTAATGAATATGCCGCTCTGTGTCCCGTGATGTACTCCAAGAAAAGGATTTTACAGGTAAGCTGTATTTAAAAATCCCTTTTTCTCCTACTCTCACAGTTTTAAAAAAAATTGCAAGAAGCATCATTCATTGTTTGTTTTTTACATTGCTGAGCACATAAAATGTGAAATGTGGTTGATATACAGTAGGTTACTGCATTTTGAACCTCACATTTAGCAGTACCTTAGTACATAAGCCGACAGTTCCACTACAGTAAATACAATCCTTCCAGATGACACTTGTGAAACAAATTGCACTTATAAGTAATTTACACTGTATGCAATTCATTCATTCAATATTTTCAGAGCCTCTGGAATAAGTTTTTTCAAGATAAAGAACTACGAGCAATGGTGGAACAAGATGTTAAAAGAACGTAAGTATCACATTTTTTATTTTTTATTAATGTTTTTTATTAATTATTAATTAATTATTTTATTAAATTATTAATATTTTTTATTAATGTAGCATTAGTTTTGATTACTTACTGTAGTCCTTATTTCCAAATTGCATATTTTTAGATCGCTCATTCGAATTGATATGAGATTTTGCATAACAGAGTGTATGCTAGTGAAACTTTACCCTAGACTTATTTTATGGACCTAGTTAGCAACATGTTGTGATGTGACCAGGCCTCATTGTAAGGGGCCAAACATGTCGGAGGGCATGGCTGAAGCAGCACTGGCTGAGGCCGTACTCATTCACAGCCAGTAGTGCAACGTGAGACCCAAAATCACAACAATGGTAATTTCCCACACCAGGGGAAGGAAACAGGCAGGCTCAGCAATGACTAGCAATTAGAAGGCTGCTCCCTCGAGATGAAGGAATCTCTGCACAATACAAATACAGAGTGCCACTCTAAGTGCAGTATGAATGTAAAAACACAGGTTTATTCAGACAATTGGCAATTTTCAATTAACAGGAAGTAAAATGCTTGTCAGATCCACCGGGGGTCAGGAGGATCACTGCACGGGGAACTGAGAGGCAACACAGAATCATCCGCTCAGATGTACATGATGGCGTGCAGTGTGCTGGAATACTCAGAGAACCTGTGGCTGTGGAGCGCAAAGCACCGACGATAGAGGTTGATGTCAGCGCTAGGGGTGGGAAGGCAGGGTGTGGATTATGCGTTTCAGAGCCGTCCGCGGGAAGCTTTGACAAAGGTTTATACAATAAAGCAATTCAAGAAACAGTGACCTGTACTAATCAGTCACATGTGTTCAACCATTCATCAGCTTCGAGCAGTAATTATAATGGAAATTGCTTAGTTCCAAAGGGTAACTGCACTTTAGAAGAATTCTCCAATTGCATAACAGGTTGCATAACATTATTAGCTCCAAACTAGTAAAACCCACTGTTACAAAAGTTTTTAATCAAGATAGGGATGGTATATATGTATTTTTATCTTAAAACAGTGTTCCGCCCCCCCCCCCCCCCCCAGCAAAAAATAAATAAAAGTCAGCAGCCACACATACTGTAGCTGCTGACTTTTAATATTAGGACACTTGCCTGTCTTGAAATCCAGTGACTTTGGCACTCCAGACGATATTTCCACTGGCTCTCAGGCGCAATTGCCTGTAAGGGATACTGACAGTGAAGCCTTGCAGCTTTACAGCTGATTCTGTACTGCGCATGCATGAAGCGCGCTGTGCTCTCTGAATGGCCTTGCAGTGGGGAAAGGAGGAAGGGTCGGAAGTGGGGACAAGTGCCTGTCAAAAACAGGGGAGGAGGCAGTTACTTTTGGGTGTAACTCCACTTTAGAAATAAATCATTCTTATCTCTAAACGTGTATATATACCCTAACACCAAACTTATGTGCTCTTGTTTTGCCTGTTAAATTTACCAGTGGAATGTTGTATTATTTCTTTTAGTAAGTGCAAAAATGACTTGTGATCCACTGAGCTAACTTTCTATTCTCTCGTCCTCTGCCACGCTTAAAGCAATTGTAAACCCTTACATATACCCAGTGAAGTAACCTGCCTCAGGTGATATACAGAGATGAAACAAATCAACCCACATACATTGTACCTGGTTATCTACAGCCGTCTTTTCCCCACATCCATTCAAAATGTTGAATTTGCACAGAATCCCCCAGCTCAGAAAAGCAGGGGTAGAGAGATAAAGTTACATCAGTGAGGAGAAGGGGCACACTCTTCACACAGCACACAGGAACAGAGCTGAGCCTGTCATTCACAGACTGTGCCCTCCCCTGGCACCATTTTTCTCTTGGTATCAAGAAAACTCATCAGAAGTGATTAAAGCCGATAGCAGAGGAAAGAGGCAGCAGGCAGAAATGACACTTGGTGCTCTGGATTGAGAGATATACACACTATATAGGGATATGTGTTGTTTATATTTCATGTCTGAAGTTTACAATCGCTTTAAATCCTCCTCTTTAAACTACAGAACACCACCTCCCTATGTCATAAAAATGAGTAAAGCGGGAAGGTGTTGTAGTCCAAATCATAAACAAGGAGTCTAGGGCAATCGACTTACATTATGGTTAGTATCTCACCCTAGAACAGGAAGTGAATTTTTTTTAACTACTACTGTACAGCCACCACATCTAAAGACGGGTAATTTACTACATGGTTGTTTTTGAGTTTAGATATGCTTTAATTTCCAGTTATATCGGTTTTATGTACATTAGTCCTAATTTAAAACATATCTTCCAGGTTTCCAGAAATGCAGTTCTTTCAGCAGGAGAATGTGCGAAAGATCCTTACTGATGTACTTTTCTGCTATGCCAGAGAAAATGAACATTTGCTTTATAAGCAGGTAAGATAAATAATATTCATATAAAATGCAATACAATACAGTGTCTTATTGATTATTGCTGCACTGTATGCTAGATTTAATAGGAACATCTTGTTTCTTTAATGTGGTCAATAGAAATCAATAAGGAAAATAATCACTTGCCTTTTCGATCCTCTTGTTTTTATTTTCTTAAAAAGAATAGTAATGACAAGTAAGCTTTAAAGCTGAATAGTGGATATGCTCTTTTCTTTAGTTTGAAATAGAATTTAGTAGGGCTAGATAATTTCGTCAGGTTTTTAATCCTGACTGTTGGGTACATTTCCCAACAGTTCGGTACAAAGGGATTAATTAAAAAAAAATTGCACAGCTTCTAACCATTCTACCTAAAGAGTGAGCTTGTATTGCTTTATCTGTCCCAGCTGAAGAAATTTCCAATCGCTTCCTGTTCTTGTGACAAAAAGCAGGATGTGAAAGAAACATTGAGATATAGATAGCCCAAACCTGACTCAGGTTCCAACCCTTCACCACTGTATCCAAAAGGAATAACAAATTTCATCCACAGATGTTCTTTATGGTTAAAGAGTCAGTATGCACATATTTAATATTTTACGTTTTCATGGTTCTTGGTTTTATGTATTCTCGGGACTCCAGAATTCATTGTTCTAGAAATCTACTGGGACCATTGCAAAGCCTAATGCATCCTCTGTAATGTCAAGTAGATTACTGGGAAGTTATGTTGTAAGGGAGTGACAGCTTTATTATGCATGTGTAGAAGTGAAGACATAAACTACTGTAAGGGTATCTCATAATTGGATGGAATTCACCAGTTTGCTGCTAACAATAACATTGGCTTTCAGGTACAAAAGAGTTCTGCATTGTAATGCACATTTCTTATTCCTGTAAAAAATATATAAATAACTTTCATCAAGCCATCCATGGTCCAACGCTGTCCTGAAAATGAGTTTCACGAAGGGGAGCTGTTGTCATGAATGAGGACTGTAGCATCACTATGGACCAGTGCTGCACATTCATTTTTGCCTAGAACAACACAGAGGCTTTGTTGACCATTTGCTTATTTTGAGTAGTTCAACTACAGACTACATCAACTATCCTTACCCAAATGTGCTACATTATACAGCTAATGGACAGACTGGATCACTATTTAATGGAGGTTTTTTTTTTTTTATAAAGGGAGAATTGTGTTTATAAAATGCTGTGAATCTTGGAGTATAGCTAGTTTAAAGGTGACGTTTAGGTTAAATAGCCCAAAAATATGAAAACACAGGTTATAGGAACTGATCTCTGGTGATACATCATCACTCACTGCAGGGGGCAACATCTGCAGTTCTCCCATATCCATTTCATGTCTCTGCATTAAGTCCTTCCAACCATCTGGATTACTAGGGAACATTATCACAGTATTAAAACCTGTGCTAAGTTTGTGAGACAGACTTCCAGTCTCACACCCCAAACAAAATAAGAATTGGTCTAAGTGGTTCTCATGATATTCAGAGGAAGCTTTGTATTCTGTGAAGTCTGAGAGCATGACATCATCAGTCCACTTTAGCCAAGCAGAGTTCACAGAATACAAAGCTGCCCATGAATGACTGAGCACTGCTTAGGCGACACTTATTATGTTCCTGGTGTCAGACAGAAAGTTTCTCACATCCAGAACCCAGCACTGTGTACTGTATGCAGCTGAAGTTATATACAGTTCTTAGAGCCAAGGCATCTCTTAGTAAAATAAATAGTTTGTTGGGACCAGCTTGGGCCAAATGAACTATATAAAGTGACAGGAAACCTGGAAATTGGCTTTAATCTTTGTAAAACCCACATGTCAAAATGATTGATAGATTTAGCTATACAGGGAGTGAAAGTTATAATAGATGAAGTGACTTTATTAGACCCCTTTCACACTGGAGCGGTTTGCAGGCGCTATTGTGCTAAAAATAGTGCCTGCAAACTGACCCTAAACAGCCGATGCTGTGTCTCCAGTGTGAAAGCCCCGAGGGCTTTCACACTGGAGTGGTGTGCTAGAAGGACGGTAAAAAAAAGTCCTGCTAGCCGCATCTTTGGAGCAGTGTGTATACCGCTGCTCCAAAGCTTCCGCCCATTGAAATCATGTTTGATTTTAACCCTTTCTCTGCCACTAGCGGGGGTAAAACCACCATGCGAAGCAGCTGAATAGCGTGCAAAATTGGCAGTAAAGCGCCGCTAAAAATAGCGGCGCTTTGCCGTCGACACACCTCCCGCCCCAGTGTGAAAAGGCCCTAAAATAAAAGAGAATTGCTAGCAGATATCTACACTTACCTGAATCCACTCTCCCTTTCGAGCTTCTGAGAGTTCCCTGGCTATTCTGACCAGGAAAATGTCTGGCAATTTATGGTAGTGATGGAGCTTGCATGACCCCCTCACACACATTCATACTGGCCAAAGAGGCATTCCCATCTTAGCGATGGCCTATACTAATTTTGTGGGCTGGGAGGAAGCAGTCAAGCTCCAACTTGATATAGGCAGCTATATGCAGATACTTCTAGGTGCCTACACTTTACACCAGCTAGAATATCCTGTACCTACAGACTCTTGTCAAGACAGCAGTATAGACATAAGTACAGGGCAATATTGTCTAGAGCAGCTTTTCTCAAATTGTCTCAGGAGAACCCATGAAATAATTTTTAGGTCTCAAGGATCCCTTGCAACAACCAATTAATTGGGAGTCAGAAGGGAAAATTACCCTTACATTGGTGATCAGTGCGAAGAATTCCCCCTTACAAGGGTGCTCAAAATGTCCTTGTTGCAGATCATTTGTGTCACCCTCTTGGCACTGCGTGTTGGCCCTGGAACTATGAAGACACCGTCAAATGGGAGGTTAATCTGTCATAGAACCCCTATCCACCTCTGAAGAATCTCTGGTTGAGAATAGCTGGTCTAGAATCATTGTTTCAGCATCCATCTTGGAAGGGAACATGTCTTTAACCCATTAAAAGCATAGACTGCTTTGTGTTTCACAACTAAGTAATGTTTTAAATCCTCAGAAACTATTAAGTACATTAAAAAGCAACTTGAGGAAAGTTTAATGCTGCGTACACACGATCGGAAATTCCGACAAGAAAAGTTTGATGTGACCTTTTGATCAGAATTTCCGACAGTGTGTTGGCTTTATCTGACTTTTTCTGTTGAACTTTCCGTCAGCAAAATTTTTCGGTCGTCTGTATGCAATTCCGACGCGCAAAAAAAACACCAGGCAAGCTCGGAATCAATTTGACGCATGCTCAGAATCATTGAACTTAATTTTTCTCGGCTCGTTGTAGTGTTGTACGTCACCGCGTTCTTGACGGTCGGAATTTTGTGTGACCGTGTCAATTCAACACAAATTTAAGCCAACATTCCATTGGAAAAAAAAAATCCACAGTTTTCTTGTCAGAATTTCCCACTGTATGTACACGGCATTAAGAGAGGAAGTATATTCCAAACACATGTTAAAGAAGAGTAAACTTTGCTATAACAGCGATCAAAGTTTTGGAGGATCCTAGGGAGCCTGCTAGAAGAGCCTCATTTTCAAGTTAATGCCGTTTTTGTATTAGTTTTCGACAGAGAACATTGGGAGAAGACACTAAAGAACTTTCCAAAATCAAATTACGTTAACTAAGCAATAAACAAGTTAGGAAATGCATATTTCCTAGCTATTTTAACTGCGACGCAAAAGCAAATCGTTAAGCCAAATAAAAATTAATGGTTAGCAATTTTTTTTTTATTTTCTATTTTTTTTTCTTTATAAATTCACTTGGTCGTAATTATTCAACGGTGTCCATTCCCACAGCGTTAAGTGAATGCACCCCAGGCACGTCAAGCATTGAAGTGGGGAACCGATTATAATTTTAAACAAAGTCTGTCATTTACTGAACTAGAAAGTAATATTATTACTGGGTAAGAATTAAAACAGCTTAATTACCCCCTGCTTGGGTTTGATATCTCAGAGATGCCTTACAGAGAAATAACACCTTTCTGCATAAGGAATGAATATTTAAACTCAATAACATTTAAAAGAAGAGAAAAACTTAAGTCTCCTCACAAGCTGTTTAAGCCATTATTTTGTAGTAGGTGACACCCCGTTTAACATAGACCATATTGTTAATAGTTATAGGGTTTTATTGAATTAATGAGACTCTTATCATGCAGTAGAGTGTCTTGCTGAGTTAATTGAAACTGCATAGATTACATAAATGGTATTAATGAACTTTGACTGCCTGATGCTCCAGCTTTAATAAAGACTGCTTGGTGGGCTAAATGAACACAGGCATATAAAGAACAGGTTCAATTTTGCGAGCCTACAGGCTGTTGACAAAGAGAAAACTTTACCTCTGCTTTCTTTTTTTTTCCTTCTTTTGTTTTTCTGTTTGCTGCAGCCTTAACCTTTATAGTGATGTAAAAACCGAGACCTCTTGTCTATGTTTATGTTTTGTTTTTGTTTTTTCCTTTTTAATATGCATGCTAATATACTTTTGTCTCTTAAATAATGCTGTTCCTACTGAAAAGTAACATGGATTAACCATAATTGAAGAAAAAAAAAGTGCTTGATGGTAGTTGATTTATTTAGTTGGTTATCTTCCAGTATGGTGTTTATGTTTCTATGCATTCACTTAACTTAGACTATACTGTAGATTTAATGATACTGTGATAGGCTGAGTAGAGTTTTAATGTATGATTTTATTTGACAGTGAATGCCAGTTCAATATTGGCAGAAAATAGGTGCAGCATACGTAGGGTGTTGCTAGAAGCAGGGACTTGTCTTTTATTGTCTTTTCTATAGCTTGAAGAACTTTGAAGGAGAAATAAACTGAGAAAGAACAGGATGCATGCAATTTTCATTGCTGACCACTCTGTTCTCTTCAAAGCCTGATAAGTCTTTGTGAAGTCTCCTCTTGTAAGTGGGTTATGGTGTGTCACTGTTTGCAATATTTGAGTGTTTTTATAACAGATATGCAGAGCTGTGTAGCAACAGACACAAAACAAACAATACTGGCGCACTCAAGCTCAGGCCGAATAGAGCATGACCACATATATGTATATATATATATATAATATATATATATATATATATATATATATATACACACACACACACATGCTTTTTTTTCAGGGGGAATTTGGGGGGGGGGCTGTTCACCACAATCGCTTGTAAACACAGAAGTCCAGTTTCTGTGTTTACAAGTGACAGCTCTGCACTCTGTGTGTAATCCGCCTCAACTCTGCACTGTATGTAATACAATCCTGGTATTTAATGCCCCTTTAAGACCCTCCTACTCTTCATGAAATTTGACTGACCACATCCACTATTTGATGTGATTTGGAGGGTGTGTGTGTGTGGAGGGGTTTTGTGGGGGCATGGCTGAGTTCCAGCACCTATTGTTTGAGAAAAAAAGCCCTGTTAATAAACAGCCCATATAGTTCACAGACAGGTGTATATTAGTCCACAGTCCAGGCTCTTGGTTAGAAGGAACTCTGCAGATAAAAGGAAAAAAAAGGAGCAGCACCATCTAAATGTAGCAATAAGGTAGCTTCATTGCTGATAAAAGAAGAAACCCATGCAAGATTAATACATTAAAAAAAAAATGCTGTGTACATAAAAGGTCTTCTGCTCTGTATGGGGTGCAGTGTTGCTTTGAGTAGTGGCCGATGGCTCCAGCGCGTGGCTCCCAGCGCTTTCAGGTATCTCGGAGACACTCGAGAGGTCAAAATTACATCTGGTAAGATGGCTCAGCAGGCTAATGCTCTGTTGCAGCAATCTGTGATCACCTGAGCCCTCAGGGTCACAGGTTCGATCCCGGCGGGGTCCACTCAGCCTTCAATCCTTCCGAGGTCGGTAAAATGAGTACCATTGATTTGGGTAATAGTGACTATGTTACTATATAAGCGCCTCGAGACCCGATGAGCTACAGCTTCGGCTGTGGCTTCAGAAGCTTGCCTGGCAAGAAGCTCGCCTGGCTTCATAGCTTGCCTGGCAAGTTAGGGTAAGACAGCGCTATATAAGACTTGCATTATTTATTATTATTATTATCACTACTGTGTGCAGGATCAGCATGCATGGCACGCGTTTAGAGTATGCATGCTCCTTCCTCAGGCTTAATGGAGAGCTGTCCAAGCTATGAGAAAATGAGCACTAACAATTGAAATACGTATTTTTGACCAAAACGTTGATCTTTTCAGCTTTCTATTTGCCTTCATGACCCTTTGTTAGCTTAAGGAGGAACTAAGATTTAGAAGCTGTGCGCAAAAACAAAACAAAAAAACAAACAGATGGAAAGCAAAAGACTAGTCAACAGTATTGCTTGTGGTCTTCCTGAAGCTGATCTTTTCCCCATTTCTGACTTTCCAGCATGGTGTCTCTTTATGGAGACAGTCATCTTAGAAGATGCAGGGTTATGCTTCCCCATGTCAGAGTCTCCTGCAAGACAAAAAAGGAACAACTCAGTAGTGACATCACCAAATCTCACTCTTAATATTCTAAAAACTAGCAGTCAGAGGCAGCAGCTCCTGAAATTCAAATTTCAGATATACCGGTATAAACTGTAGGCACCGGACTGCCTAGGAACGCTCACATACCACAAAGTGTACTATGTTTCAGAAGGCATGCTATACAAAAGGTAAAACTTTCAGGTTGCTTCTTTGGTACAATTAAAACTTCCAGATCTTCCCTATAACATAGCAATCTTCATTTGGAAACTTATAAAAGTAACTGAAAAAGAAAGATAAAGTGGTCTTCCGAGTGTGCCCCTTTCTTTTTTGTTTTATTCTTTTTAACCTCTTTGTTTGTATATAGACTTATGTTTGTCCCGAGCATTGGGTGGCAGCACCAGCACAGGAGCCCCTGGTTATGTTGGGTCTTCTGTTCCTACCATGACCTTGACAAAAACGTCTCAGAACCACTGTCACCTTGAATATACCGTACATGTTAGTAGAGATGAATTATTGATTGTTGTTAATACCTTTGGGTATGCAGAATCTAGTAATAACAAAGAAAATTATTCAGCGCTGGAACGCACACAACAAACAAAACAAAAAATTGCAAGCCAGCACTATAGGTAAATTCAAATAAAACACATCAAAACATATGACAATAGAAGTAGTGCAGCGCAAAAAATAATTAATTAAATATACGATATAAAATATAATATAGACATATGCATATAATAAGAAAGTCCATATAAAGTGCTCAAGTGCTTATATGATCCAAAAATGGAAAAATATGTGCGTGATCCAAAAGAGTGATTTTCAGAAGAAACTTCCACCAATCAGCAGGAATGGCCTCTCACCTTATAACGGCCGTGGAGTTGGCGCTGCAGCTTCCCAGAGTTTTGGCTTCAGAGAGCACTAGATCTCCTTTCTTTTGTTTTCATGCCCTGTTTGCCTCACTCCGTTCCTGAATCTGTCATCATTGAGGTTAAGTTGCTGCATCTGTTTGCTGTGCCTTTGAGAACAGGAGGTTCTCTATCTCACGCTCTGTGACCTATTGTAGGTCGAAGTTATAAGGTGAGAGGCCATTCCTGCTGATTGGTCGAAGTTTCTTCTGAAAATCACTCCTTTGGATCACGCACATATTTTTCCATTTTTGGATCATATAAGCACTTGAGCACTTTATATGGACTTTCTTATTATATGCATATGTCTATATTATATTTTATATCGTATATTTAATTAATTCTTTTTTGCACTGCACTACTTCTATTGTCATATGCAGAATCTAGTACAGCTGTGCAAAAGAAAAAACAATCAACTTTAGCTTGTTCAATTAAGATTTGACAATAAAACCTGGAAGCTGATTGGTTTCTATGCGCACCTGTACCAGATTCTGTGTGCACCAATTTTAGTAAATCTCCTCCAATGTTTAACCTGCTTTAAGTCACATACACACTGTGGACGTATGCCCAAAACGCAGTAATCTGGGGTGGGCATACATCCCTGAATGCATAAGCCCTTAAATAAGAGCACCACTTGGAAAGGTTTGCATCAGCAACATATTTCAGCCTGTCATAGACCTTGGCAGGCTGCAAGCAGAGGGAATGGATGCTGCACCTGTGCTTTCCGGGTCCATGAAACAGCCAGGATTAGACGCAAAAAGCTAAACGTCTATTGTGATTGAGGCCTTAGGGTAGTGATATATACTTATGCCCTGTACACACGATCGGTTCGTCTGATGAAAACTGACCGATGGACCGTTTTCATCAGATGAACCGATTGTGTGTGGGCCCCATCGTTTTTTTTTCTATTGGTGAAAAAAAATAGAACCCGTTTTACATTTTTCTAAAAAACTATCGTCTGAGGGGAAATCCATCAGTCAAAAATCCATGCAATGCTCAGAATCAAGTCGACGCATGCTCGTAAGCATTGAACTTCTTTTTTCTCAGCACGTCGTTGTGTTTTATGTCACCGCGTTGGACACGATCAGATTTTTAAGCGATGGTGTGTAGGCAAGACTGATGAAAGTCAGCTTCATCGGATATCTGATGAAAGAATCCATCGGTCCGTTTTCATCAGACGAACCGATTGTGTGTACAGGGCATTAGTCTGCATTGGGGATGTTTTCAGATCCAAGATCGCATGACTATAGCCACCTTTAAATATCTGTGGTAACACTTGTATTTGTTAAATATATCTGTGTGTTTTGAACTAGCTAAGATGTGTAAAGGAAAATCACAGAACTGCTATTATGCACTTGCTAGTGTGAAGTGATAACTTATAAATAGTTTAATAAAAAAAACACTGGCTTAATTTTATATAATTACTTTTCATCTAAAGATTTTTGCAGAGCAAATTATATATTGATTTCAAAACAGCTGAATTTGCATATATTCAAAGTTTAGAACTATAAATATGCAATGCCGAGTACCATTAGGTTGTGAAGTTTAAAATCATATTCATACAAAGTCTGTCCTATTATATATTAATTTTAATTTTTTTTTTTCTACTTTTACTAAATAGGTTTATGGTGAGGGAAGTATAGTAGCTGACTTACCAAATGGAGCCCCAGAGGACCTGGGAATTGTCAATGATAGGGTATATTTAGTGGCCAGGCTCTGATATATGGCTCCAGAGGAAGACAAAACCAAGAACATGAATATCTAGCACTTTGAGTAGTAGCTGTAGGGTCTGGCTAGAGAACGAGAGGGTGGGTTTCCTACCAATGCTCTAAACCAGATTTTTTAGTCGTATTTGTTTCCTAAAGCAGGCAGTGCAGGAAGCTACTGTTGGGGAGGTGAGTGAACACAGCTCACCTTCTTGCGTTTGTTTTGTGCAGTTGTGTTTTTTTTATTTTTTTATATATATATATATATATATCTTTATTAGTTTTCCATATAAACCCATCATTATATCTTTAATACATTACACTTTAAAAATAAAATTATTAATATAAATATTGATATAAATATATATATAAATGCAGTGGGGGGGCCCCCCCCCCCCCCCCCCCCCCCTAAATCCCCGACCTCTTCATTCTGAAATATCTCAGACTTCCTTACTCTCTCTTTATAATATATCATTTCCTCCTTCTCCCTTCTGTAGTTCAAAGTGATACCTTTTTTTGTCCCCCTAACTTAGGAAAACTTACTTACTTTTGTGCAGTTGTAGCCCTGCATTGAAAAGTCCTTTTTTCTACCTTTTGGGTTAATAAAACATGGTTTAGAAATTGACATTGGTGAGTGAAATGACCATTGAATACTTTAGCTAGTAGTAGCAGAGACATTCAACCATTCTTCTTCTGTAATGTTGAAGTTGTTTCTCTGCTTATCCAAGCAGCTTTTACAGTGCAAACAGATGTCAGGGACATATACCAGCATGTATAGCCTATATAGTTTTCTTAATTCAACCACTATTGAATGTGTCAAAGCAGATGCTGATTGTCCAAGAACCAGATGGGTGGTATGACATGTAAAACTACCCTGTTCTTATTATATAATCAAGTTATTGGGGTGCTAAGAAGTCTGGGACCTTGAGGGGTCTATGTATACAACATTTGCTGTACCAATGTAAAAAAAACATCTGCCCAATCGGCATGATAATTTAGATTTTTTTCACTAATAGGTGTAGTTTCTATACATAATAGTCCCTAAACTGTGAGCACCATCTCGTGACCCTAATGTGTTTATTTTCTGATTTAGGTATTTCAGTAAAAAAAAAAAAAAAACAATATGCATTATAGCCAGATGGATGGCACTGACAATGTAGGAGCTAAACCTATTATAGAAAATTTGTCAAATTTGTGTTATGAGTGGATGTCTGTTACATTCGTACAGCAAAGGCTTTATACATAAACTCCTAATGCCTCATACACACAATCGCGATTTTCAAAAAGAAAACCGCACCGGCTCAAACTTGTCTTGCATACACACGGTCACACTAATCTTGGATGAAATTCCAAACATCAAGAACACGGTGACGTACAACATGTACGAGGAGCTGAGATCAATAAAGTTCAATAGGCAGTTCAGTTCTTCTGCTCATGCGTGTTTTTTTTTTTGTTGTTGCATAGTGAATGCATACAGACGATCGCGATTCCCGATAGGAATTTTTCCTGTCACGAAAATTGAGATACTGCTCTCAATCTTTTCTTGGCCGGAATTCTCACAGAAAAAGTGCAATGGAGCATAGACATGGTCAGAATTTGTGACAAAAAGCTCACATCGCACATCGTGTGTACAAGGCATTAGTGTTTATTTTTGAATCACATGGGCTGAAGGTGTGACTTGTCAAAATTGCTTTGGTGGATTTGTGAAATTGGCATTATGTGTGGGTTATAATCCGTGTTGAAGATACCATCTCTGTTTAGGGATTGTTGCTCCAATTTGACACGGGTGGCCACTCTTACCACTCTTATAAACCAGTTGTCACTGCTGAAGTGTGCAGGCTGCTCCTTAGTTCTTATTGCCTGTATTTAAAGGGGTTGTAGAGACAAAAATATTTTCCTCTTAAATTAAAGTCTGACAATAGCTGATAAAGTAAAAAGTAATGTTTTGCATTATAACTAGTTTGATACCTGTTGAAATCGAGCTGTTTTATTCACCTCCGTCACTCCTGAATTGTTATTCTCACTGACTTCCTGGTTTGCGGTGCGCGTTCATTCTTGCTACATCACGGCCTAATGGGAACTACAGTTCCCATTAGGCTTGGCCTACATGCCTTTGAGGGATAAGAGAGCATCTTCACGCAGGGCTGTAGTCATAGGGAGGGGGTGAGCACATTCTGCTTTCCACCATGCCAAACAGCTCAGGTGCTGATGGAAAGCAACCAGAGGAGAAACAGGAAATGGCATTTTCAAACCTGGATTACTGTATTTTGGAGCTCAAAAGGAAAAACGAGGTAAGTGATATTTAAATGCTCTAGCTTACAGCAATCAATTGATCTAATAAAAAATGAACCTTTAGTGTTCCTTTAACTGCTTACTTTATGTTTGTCTTTTATTTAGGGAATGCATGAATTGTTGGCACCATTATTGTTCATACTCCACTGTGATCATCAGGCATTCATGCACGCAAGTGAAGCTGCACAACCCAGGTATAAATTTATTCCATTGTCTTCAAAGTTTAAAGAGGATTTTGTGTTATTTATTATTTAATTTGGCATAAGGGTGGCAGGATTAGAGCCTTTCCCAGTTTTTATTGGGAGATCTTCCACCACTTTCTGTCAGGTCAAGACATGGCGGAAAGTTTCCTGAATGTGGACAAATGTTAGGGAAGAGAGTAGAACATCTGACAAAGTTTTGCGATTTTCTTTTTCCGGTGACAACTGTACCCCTCATTTCTTGTACAGGTGTCACATGACAGGAAGTGAGGTAAAGGCTACCAAATA
This sequence comes from Rana kukunoris, assembly GCA_029574335.1. Classification (NCBI taxonomy): domain Eukaryota; kingdom Metazoa; phylum Chordata; class Amphibia; order Anura; family Ranidae; genus Rana; species Rana kukunoris. The sequence goes on along the minus strand of CM056053.1, from coordinate 110,349,851 downwards.
TAGCCACAGAAAGAAATACAACATTTAAGAAATGTTTAGGCATTTGCATAAATGTAGATACATGTGAAAGATATTAAAAATGTGGTCTAATAATTGCATGTCTTAAAGAGAATTTAGGTTTAGAAGGTTAATTTTAGATACTTAAATTGGTAGTAAAGTCTATAAAAAAAAGTTTCACCCGCAAGACAACATCATAATGTATTAGTATACACTGCATACTAGCACATTATGAAAAACATACCCTAAAACTAAGTTCGCCAGCGCTGCACTTTCACCACTGCATAGACTTCCATCTTCAAACGGTTTTCCTTACAAGTTCGTGGACTCCAGCTGTCTGACTGGCCGAGCCATGTTGACGTAGCTCTGAAGGAACTGCATAGGTATGCTATTCCTTCAGAGCACATGCTTCGGTGATGCCACCGACTGCTGCTCGCTAGACTATCTTATACACGGTGCATGTTTAGGAGATATACATTTAATCTGCAGGTAAGATTTATTATAAGCCAACTGCAGGTAAAATGAAAAAAAAAAACAGCATTTACTACCACTTTAACTGCTTGCCGACCTGCGGCTGCTATAAGGGTTATAGGGGGTGTGCGCGCTCCTCACAGAGCCATGTAAATAGACAGATCCCCATTCTGTAAGAGAAGTAGAGAGAGACCTGTTGTTCCTAGTGATCAGGAACAGCAATCTCTCTCTACTCCCAGTCATTACATTGCACCCATAGTTAAAAACACCTCCCTAGGACATACGTAACCCCTTGATCGCCCTTTAATGTTAAACCCTTCCCTGCCAGTGCCATTTATATAGTAATTAGTGGCTATGTTTCGTTTTGATCGCTGTAAAATTGTCAGCGGTCCCAAAAATAGTGTCAGAAGTGTCCGATCTGTCTGCTGCAATGTCGCAGTCCCACTAAAAATCGCTGATCACCACCATTACTAGTAAAAACAAAACAAAAAAAACAATACAAATGCCATAAATATGTCCCCTTTTTTGTAGACACTATAACGTTTGCGCAAACCAATCAATATACACTTATTGCGATTTTTTTAACTAAAAGTATGTAGAATACATATTGGCCTAAATGAATGAAGACATTTTTTTGGGGATATTTATTATAGCAAAAACTTGTTGCTCTTTTTTTGTTTATAGCACAAAAAATTAAAACAGCACAGTTGATAAAATACCACCAACAGAAAGCTCTATTTGTGGGGAAAAAAGAATATAAATTTTCTTTGGGTACAGCGTTTCACAACTGCGCAGTTGTCAGTTAAAGCGACACAGTGCCGTATCGTAGAAAATGGCCTGGTCAGGAAGTGGGTAAATCCTTCCGGGACTGAAGTGGTTAAAGGTGTTGATACTAATATTTTTTTCCCCTGCTGTAGCAAATTGGATCGTGCTTTGCTGATGTTTTTTGCCTTCCTCTGGATCAACTGTTGGTATAGAATTGGGTATATGGGATTGTTTGATATTATTTTTTATTTATTTTTATGGTTGAACTAGATGGACTTGTGTCTTTTTTCAACCTGACTAACTATGTAACTATGTTTCCTGCTATTTTTCAGGATGAATACCAGAATAAATATAGATTTATCAGGGTACTGTTTAGGCATATTTAACATTTCTAGAAATTCTCCATAACATAGCAATTCTTATTTTTTTTTTGAGTTTAGGGGCTCTTTGAACAACCACTTAAGGACCCCTTTACGGCACACGACCCGGCCCGAAGCTCTGTGACCACGGCCGCGGGACCCGCGGACCCGATCGCCGCTGGAGTCCTGCGATCGGTCCCCATAGCTAAAAAAACCAGGGAGAGCTGTGTGTAAACACAACTTCCCTGTTCTTCACTGTGGCGGCGTCATGATCGTGTGTTCTCTTTAATAGGGAAACACAATCACACTTACAGCCACACCCACCTACAATTAGAAACAGAGATGAGGTCACATTTAACCCCTTCAGCGCCCCCTTGTGGTTAACTCCCAAACTGCAATTGTCATTTTCACAGTAAACAATGCATTTTTAATGACAATGGTCCCAAAAATGTGTCAAAATTGTCCGAAGTGTCTGCCATAATGTCACAGTCACGGAAAAAATCGCTGATCGCCGTCATTAGTAGTAATAAAAAAATAATAAATAAAAATGCAATAAAACTATCCCCTATTTTGTAAACGCTATAAATTTTGCTCAAACCAATCGATAAACGCTTATTACGATTTTTTTTACCAAAAATAGGTAGAATAATACGTATCGGCCTAAACTGAGTAAGAAAAATGTTTTTTATATATTTTTGGGGGATATTTATTATAGCAAAAAGTAAAAAATATTGTTGTTTTTTTTTCAAAATTGTCCGCAGAGGTGATCAGATACCACCAAAAGAAAGCTCTATTTTTGGGGAAAAAAAGGACGCCAATTGTGTTTGGGAGCCACGTCGCACGACCGCGCAATTGTCAGTTAAAATGACGCAGTGTCGAATCGCAAAAAACTGGCCAGGTCCTTTAGCTGCCTAAAGGTCCGGGTTTTAAGTGGTAAAAACATAAGAATTGGCATCTTGCTTTTGAAATAAAGCTATTGCATAACTCTTATGTAGTAGAAGTGTATAAAAGTTTCAACATAATACGTTGTAGCTAACTATATAAACTTAACTAGTTTTAGTCCAAAACTTTTATTTTTAATTATACATTTTTTTGTTCATTTGTCAAATGTTTACATTGTCCTTTGCCTTCTTATTTTGGATGATTTTTTGAGCACAATAAATGTCACAATGTCATATTTACTTTCATGAGAAATGATAGCCAAGACGCATAGCTCATTATTATGGGAACTAGTGTTTTGTGTTTGGACCAGTCTTAAAGTTGAACTTTAATCACTGTGCCGCACACATGTCTAAAACTTTGCTAAGCCGTTTTGTGTTTGCCATAAAAATGGGTATTAATCAAACATCTTCAGGTATCAGAAAACTTGCCATAGGTTTATGTTTTGTCAACAACTATAGATGGCTATTACACCATTGTTTGAACAGTGGTAATAGACATGCCAGTGATGAAAAGGATTGTGGGAAAATATTATCAAAAACCATTTTATTTATTTTAAACTGACCTGTCTGCAGATAGCATAATATCTAGAGATGGGTAACGTTCTGTCTGCCTTTAATATATTCATCATATCATATTTATAATATTATTTTTCTTATTGGAAGTAGTGTAGTTGACTGGACGCCTTCTCAAATTCTTTGCTTATCTGGCAGTAATAAATGCCAATGGTTAGGTGCCAGTGATTAATGTTACTTCATTTATTCTTCACTAATAACAAGAGGATTAATGATTGTCACAGGTGCTTGGAAGAAAAAGCGGTTTTTTATTTCTTCTGTTGCAAAACAAGTGGCTGAAAAATAACTATTCTTTTGTCATATAGAAGATACTGGCATTTCTGAATTTTATCTGAAAAAGCTTATTAATATGTATATTTCTGAACAAAAAAACTTTTTATGCAGAATTATAGAGGATGTTCGTTTTTCTTGTAGCACTAAAATAAAAGATAATGGACATAGGAAAGGCACATCTATACAGTTACTTATTTCTAAATACTAAAATAGATTGTCTTTCTAATGCAGATGAGAAAGTAAAAATGGTCATTTGATTGGTATCCCGGCCATTGTTTTTGTTTTCTTTGTCACTGTAACCAGGCCGGCCCTAGGGAGGCTGTGTGCCTGTATTGTATCACATTGCTCCTGCATGCCACTGCCACCATACTGTCGCCACTGCAATTGGTGTGCAGTATATAGATAAGCTGGCTCTACATACTACAGGTTTTGATCTTTAGATGAACAATATTTACCATTATCCTACCTTAAACTGCATTGTCGGTAAATTTTGGTAACCGTAATGAAACTATGACAGTCTCCTCTGGGGCTCTTCTCGGCTGTAAGTCTTAAAGACACATGCTACAGCCACATTTCGGATACAGGAGATTAAAAAAAAAAGCAAGGAGGCTGGTTAAAGTTCTGAACATAGTCCAGTAAGCACCCCCCCCCCCCCCTCTGATCTAAGAGTTGCAATTAGAATTAATGTTTTATGCTTTTTCCCTGAATCTCTGAATGTGAGAATGATATGCTTATTAACAGATCTTTGCTGTATGAATGTATTAAACAAGTATTATGTGTATATTTTTTTCTTCAGTGAAGAAATGAAGGTACTGTTGAATCCTGATTACCTGGAACATGATGCTTAGTAAGTTGAAAACCACTCTTTATTAATATCCTGTGATCTATCAGATCCTTTTCATTCCTTTTTAGTATGCTTAATCAAATAGCCCAGACTATTCTAGCTATAACTGACCTCTTGGTCCAGAGCCTGGTGATTATCGTAAGGGTGCGCAAAGTCAAAAACTGATAGTTTATATATATATATATATATATATATAAACTATTAGGGTTGTCCCGATACTAGTATCGATATCGGGACCGATACCAAGCCTATGCCCGAGTACTTGTACTCAGGCAAATGCTCCCGATGCTGTCATATCTCCATTCATTTTCAGCGCAGCGGAGGCTGCTGAGAAAGGGACTGGGGAATCTGTGTCCCTAGTCCCTTTCTCTGTCTCAAAGGGGAGATGTTAGAGGTCTGTTAAGACCCCTGTTATCTCACCAAAGCTCCCCAACAGGGATGAAAAATAAATAAAATAAAAAAAGAATGAAAAATGATTGTAGAAAATAATAAAAAAATAAAATAAAAAACACACTGACACGTTCCCCCCTTAAAAAAAAGAAAGCATTATAAATAAATAAAAAATTGTTAAAAAAAAAATGTCAAAAAATTAAAAACCGAATTTTTAAAGAAAAAAAAACTACTGACACATGCCTCCTGCATGTATCCTTACCTGTCAAATGTCTCCCCTCTGTCTGTTATGAGACCTGAAGAACTGCAGATTCTGTGGGTGGATCTGTTGTCTGGAGCTCGGTGGGTGGAGTTGTGATGTCAGCTGACTCTCCACCCGCCTCTACATTCCCCTTGTCAACATGCTTTTTGTCCTGTTTATTTCTTACACTGAATTCTGCTATGATCACTAACATCCAGTCAAAATCCAAAAAAGTCACCACATGATTTCAGAAAAGGAGTTGGGATGGGAATTAAAAAATAATGCCTGTCTAAAGCTAGTGCATGAGATATGTAAATAACCTGTCACTCACAGCAAGGGGGAGGAACGGACTAAGGTTTTTCTCTGTAAGTCCATTTTATTTCACTGAAAAATAAAAGAAGATTGTTTAGAGCTGGATTAACTCTGTGTAGCAAGACTGGGCACAGATGATAGGAAATTGTATACTCTACATTGTGACATTGGGTTTACATCCACTTTAAGATATCTTGCTTTTTTTTTAGGGAGGCCTTTTTAAAAATGAATGGGCTGTAACACACCTTAAAACCTTAAAATCTGAGTTCCGCTGCATTTTCCGTAATGTACCACAATGCACACTGAAAAGAAAGTTGAATCCATTGGTGTCAATTAAACCCCCATTGGTGTCAATAACCACAGCATTGGTGTCAGTGGCAGTGGTATTGACAACCCAAAGTTGGTGGTTAGTAGCAGTGCTACCCCCATTATTGGTTGGGGGTATTTAATTTATTACACATCACCCCTCACTGGTGGTAAGAGCAGTGTGCATACTATGTTTGAAAATGAATGTCATTGCAGTGCAGCACATTAGTGCAATTTTTAAAAGGTATATGTTATTCATATTTTCTCTCTCTAAACACCCCAGGTTGCCATATTGGCTGTGCCAGAGGGTGAGGCATTAGTTGACTAAACTTGCAGTATGATTTCACCTTTTTACATATTTTATACGTATGTGTACATTACATTCTGAGCATGCTAAATGTTGCCTTTGGTAATATAGATGTTATTGTTTTAGTGCCTTGTTTTCAAACCTTATGGGAAGCGCAGAGCCTTGGTTCTCCACATACGAGCAGGATTCTCGTAAGGTAAGAAACAAACCTCCATCCGTTTAAATGTCATATTTATATTTCTGCATATTTTTCATTTACTTGCATTGATTTTATTTTATTTTAAACTGCTTAGTAGCAGCTTCCCACAGTTCAGCCTTCGTGGTAAACCACAGGCAGAAAAAAAAGAGCTAATATAAATGTGAGGTTTTCTTAACAACATTCTTTTGTCATCAAATGAAGAAAGAGCATTTGAAAAATAAGGTTGCATCGTCTGCTCTTGTAAATAAAAATTACATTAATGTTGGTTTTTCGTGGAATGAAGGAGGTCAATATTATTTTTCAAAAAGCTATATTTCTGTTAGTTCCCTGATTTTGGAGGCAGACTGTCTTGACATTAAGTGTGCTCTGTGCTTCATCCTGTGCCACTCTTCTCTATACCACCCTATACCAGGGCTCAAAATTTTAAGTCCTGAGCTACTAGCCAGGCCTCAAGAGTTACTCGCCACCAGTTGCCCCACCTAATTCATACACTGCCCTGCGCCTAATTGCACCTGTAAACACGCCCTCGTAAATTATCTCATGGAATGACAATGTTTTATGCAGAATCAAGTTACAAAATTAAATATTACCAACAACAACTTTAACAAAATGGGACAGGGCACTGGGGGCAGACCAGAGGGACAGGGCACTGGGGGCAGACCAGAGGGACAGGGCTCTGGGGGCAGACCAGAGGGACAGGGCTCTGGGGGCAGACCAGAGGGACAGGGCTCTGGGGGCAGACCAGAGGGACAGGGCTCTGGGGGCAGACCAGAGGGACAGGGCTCTGGGGGCAGACCAGAGGGACAGGGCTCTGGGGGCAGACCAGAGGGACAGGGCACTGGTGGCAGACCAGAGGGACAGGGCACTGGTGACAGACCAGAGGGACAGGGCATTGGGGGCAGACCAGAGGGACATGGCACTAGAACTGGGTCTCCGCTGCACCGGGTAATTTTTGCAATCCTCCACCTCACTCATTACTTTCTGCTCTCCAGCTACATTGGTCGGGCCGGGGGGAGGGGGGCAGGCTCAGAGAGGTCATACTGTTAGGTCCCATGGCTTAATGAGAATTGTAAGGAGGAGAGCACCTGTGTACTGCTCTGCCTGTGCGCGGCTCACCAGACTACTTTTCCCGAGCATGCACCTTTCCTCTTCGGCCGCCGATCTCATCGGGACTCTAAGTGTAGGCACAGATTGCAGGGAGATTGGTCATGCAGCCCTGGCATTACTCGCCCCCAGCTTAAATCCACTCGCCAAATACTAGTAGGCGAGTGGAAATTTTGAGGGCTGCCCTATACAATAGACATGAACCCAGCCATACACACCTTAAAACTGGGTAAGATCCCTATGTTTATTCCAGTTCCACTGGACAGTGGTGTATAGAGAATGTTGGCAATGTAGCTAAAAATTATTCTAATAAACTGCTGTATTTGTGTACAGTGCCTGGAAAAAGTATTCACACCCCTATACATTTTCCACATTTTGTCATGTTACAACCAAAAACGTAAACGTATTTTATGTAATAGACCAACACAAAGTGGCACATAATTGTGAAGTTGAAGGAAATGATAAATGCTTTTAATTTTCAGCCCCTTTACTTTGATACTCCTAACTAAAATCTAGTGAAACCAATTGCCTTCAGAAGTCACCTAATTAGTAAATAGTCCACCTGTGTGTAATTGAATCTTAGTATAAATTCAGCGGTTCTGTGAAGCCCTTGGAGGTTTGTTAGAGAACCTTAGTGAACAAACGGCATCGTGAACGCCAATGAACACACCAGACAGGTCAGGGATAAAGTTGTGGAAAAGTTTAAAGCCGGGTTAGGCTATAAAAAAAATATCCCAAACTTTGAACATCTCACAAAACACTGTTCAATCCATCATCCGATAATTTGCAAAGAGTATGGCACAACTGAAAAACCTACCAAGACATGGCCATCCACCTAAGCTGACAGGCTGGGCAAGGAGAACATTAATCAGAGAAGCAGTCAAGAGGCCCATGGTAAGTCTGGAGGAGCTGCAGAGATCCACAGCTCAGGTGGAAGAATCTGTCCACAGGACAACTATTAAGCCTCGTACACACGCACGGTTTTCTTAGCAAAAAAACTGCTGGCAGAGCTTTCTTGATGAGTAAACCGTGCGTGTGTACGAGCTTTGAGGTTTCTCGTCAAGAAAAGTGCCCAGAATCTAGACGAGAAAAATAGAGAACCTGTTCTTTATTTTCTCGTCGTGAAATTCTCGGCAGTGTTTTCCTGCCGAGAAACCCGAGCGTGTGTATACTTACCTCTCCATGGAAACCCGTGCATGCTCGAAATGACTTAGACGAATGCGCAGTAGCTTCCAGGGCATAGGTAGGGTGTAGCAAGATGGCGGCGACGGCATCGAATGTGACAATCGCATGCTCGTAGTCGATGACCTCACCGTGTTCGTGCCATTCAAAAGAACGGTTCTTTTGAATGGCCCATGTGTACACTCGGCCGTCAAGAATCTCCTCAGGAAAAACTACGTTTTTTTCTTCATAAATCAATTTATGAACCATAAATTCATAAAGTCATTATTTCTAAAACTTGAAATTATATTTCCTTTCTCTTTGCAGGATAAAGACGCAAAGATCTCAACTTTACCATTTGCAAGACCTCAAGACATTGGACCTTCTATTGCTATTGTGACAAAGGTCAACAATATTCAAGACTACCTGCTGAAGAAACATGACATAGAACTATTTATGCACCTCAACAGACTGGAAATTGCCCCTCAAATTTATGGATTGTGAGTACATGAAAAATGTAGAGTGTGGTTATAAATTTTAACAATGTGTGTATAGTGGTTATACCAAACGCTGTGCTATACTCTGTGCACCTAAATCTTTAAAAAAAAGGTAAATAATATCACCCCCCATTTGCTACCCAAAAAATTAAATAAAGACCATTATAAATCTTGCTTAATGTTTACAATATGGAGCAATGCCTCCTGTGTGTCCAGGCCAAGAGCAGCTTCTGTGTGAAGCAGAAGCACTGATTGGATAAAACAACAGGAAAAGTACAACCACTACCTCTCTCATTTACTGTGATTGGTGAGCTGATACTAGACCACTCATATGCTCAAATGTCATTGGCAGATATCACAAACTTTATACACATGTGAAATTACAGTTTGCAGTCCAGGTAAAACCCTTATGGTGCCTTATGATTGGAATGTATTTATTGTAGCTTGTAGTAGTTATCGTAGTCACATTCAACTGGATTTGTTCCAGGATATATAATGTTGAAGACATTTCATAGCTTATCCAAGCCACTTCTTCAGTTCTAGTGAATGTCCTGAAAATCCCCCAGCGTTTATAACCACGCAGGGAGACATGTTATTTTTTTTACTAGCCAAAGGGTCTCAGACCTGAAAGGGAATGGTGACATAGAGTTAACCATTTGTGGACATTGCACAGCCATTGATTGATGTGAGTAAGTGAATAACTTGTATAGTGCTACAAATGCGAACTGAATCGCCTCAAGGTGCTTGGTATCCATTTCCATCCTTATCCTTCAGAAGAGGTGGGTTTTGAGTTTTTTCCTGAAGGCCCGATGATTTTCTTCCTTTCGGATGTTAGTTGGTAGCGCGTTCCACATCTGGGGTCCTTGGACTGCGAATGTGTGATGCAAGGAATCTTTAGAGAGGGGCGGTGGGGAGATGATGTCAGCTGTTGGGAGAGATGTGTGCATACTCGGGGAATGGGAGAGAGTCATGCAGAGGTCAGAGCCAAGGAGGAAAGGTGGAAGTGAGATGTGGACAGCCTGTGCTGCACACTGTGCATAGCACACCCCTAAACCTTACCCTCTATGTAGTGTACTTCTCAACCCTGCACTTCATTCACATTGCGCACCCTGAACCCTACACTCTACACATTTCACAACCTGGACTCTGTACACATTGCATCCTGAACTCTGTACACGGTGCACCCCTAAGCCCTGCACACCGAGCACCCCTGAATGCTGCACTCTGTACATAGCGCACCCCTAAACTCTGCACTCTGTACACCATGTACGGCTGATCTCTGCACTCCTGAAATCTGTATGTAGTGTACTCCTGAGCTAGTTATTACTTAAAGAGGAAGTAAACTCCCCTTTAATATAATATAATAATAAGGCTTACCTAGAGGTACTGTAGATATTTACTGTATACTGCACCATCTCACTCACTCACTCACTCACTCATTGGCGCATGCGCTCTGAAGAAACGGTAGTTTGTGGCGTTTCTTTAGAGCCTGTGATGTCATTGCGGCGCTGACCAATCACAGCGCAGCAGCCCACAAACCCGGAAGTAACTCCAGGAAACATGTCGGCTATGTCAGCGGTGTGCATGCACCTCTGCAGGGCTTTGTTCTAAGGTAAGCCAGTAGCACTGCGGAGGGACCCCAGAAGAGGAGGATCGCAGCCACTCTGTGCGAAACCAGCTGCACAGAGGAGGCAAATATAACATGTTTGTTATTTTAAAAGAAAAAAAAGGGAACATTTAGTGTCCCTTTAAGTTTTCACTAAAATCAGTAATAATTGCATGCAGAGGCAATTATTCAGAATGATAAAGAGTATATGCACAGTCTTACAGATACAACCTGCCCTTTGAGGGCAACCATAATGCTGATGCACCCTGGATGCAATTGAGTTTGACACCTCTGCTGTATGGCCTGTATAAAAAAAACAGCAGTGTGCATACCTTGGAAAGGGAATCACCGCTCCAGGTGGGTCTTGTGAACAATTAGGAACCTCCCAGGAAACCAAGGTGCTGGCTATGCATAAGAGTCGGTTCACACTGGGGCGACTTGAGATCCGACTTGAGGTCATCCCAAGTCGCGATGTAGAGAAAAACAATGTAAGTGAATGGGAGCGGTGTTAATACACACTACTCAAGTCGCTCCGACTTCAGAAAAGGTTCCTGTACGACTTCAATCCGACTTCTAGGCGACTTGTACCCATTGATTTCAATGGAAGTCGCTTCCAAGTCTGATCACTGTTTTAACTGAAGCGACCTTTCACCAAGATAACATACATTTCTCAGGCAAACCCCTCCCTCCCCCTCCCTCTCCCAGAGCTGATTGTTGTTTTATTGGCCACTGGAAAGTCTCCTGACCTGGAGACGACTTCAAGTCGTGTTGTAAATCTCCCCAGATCACCCTGTGGTTCATGCTCAAGTCGTGTCGGAGTCGCCTCTGAAAGTCGCGCTGGAAGTCGTGTCGCCCCAGTGTTAACCGACTCTTAGGCAAATGTAGCATTTTCAAAAGGGATGGACAGCCGCACTCCAAAGGAACTTCAAAATTTACAAATAAAGACAACTTTTGAAGTTCCTTTGGAGTGCGGCTGTCCATCCCTTTGGACAATTCTACAGTGTGCATACCTTGTTTTAATGCTCACAAGATCCAGCAGCTTCAGCTTTCCTCTGGGCCAATATGTATGATAGCATAACGATTTCAAGGGCATAGAGACAGTGGGTCTAACACAACAAAGTCCCCCCTATTGGCTGATGATATCCTTTTTTTTTTTAAAGTGTATTTTGTACGTGAAGTTGTTATATATATATATATGTTGTAAAAATTATTGTGCTTTAAACATTTTATAACTACCTTTATTTATGTATTTATTTATTCCTCTTTTCGCCAACCCCCCCGCCCCCCTCCCTCCCCCCCCCTTCCCTCCCCACCATAACTCCAGTTGATGCTCTCTTATCTTATCGGGTTAAATTGTGCCCCGGGTCGCAGGTTTTCTACATAGCTCCATGATCTTTAAAAGCTCTCCAACTTTCCCATTTTGTATTGTCCCAATTATCTTCAAAGCTATCCCTAAGATCTTCCATCGTATATGTTTCCTCCACGGTATCTATCCATTCCCATATCGTGGGACATTCTGTTTCCTGCCACTTTCTTGGGATCAGCCTTTTGGCGGCATTTAATAGATGTGGTACCACAGATTTCCTATATTTCTTAATCGCTTCCCCCCCTCCGTGGAAAAGGACCGTCCATGGCTCTATTTTTATTTTTTCCTTTGTGATCTCTTCTACTATTTTCAAAATATTTTCCCAATAGATTTTAACCTTTGGACATTCCCACCACAGGTGGGCCATAGTACCAGGTGATTTACAGCCCCTCCAGCAGTCTGCTGACTGGCCAATCTTAAATTTACTGAGTTTTTCTGGTGTAATGTACCATCCTGATAGGCATTTAAAGTTCATTTCAGCGGATCGACTGTCGGGAGCCGATGTATGGGTCAGTTTTAAAATTGTATCCATTGTGCTCCTATTACACCGTGTTCCTAATTCCTTCGCCCATTTTTTAATGAAGGGATGTACCTCTAGTTCCTCCCACTGTATTAGGATCTTGTATATCTTAGATATAGTGCCTTTCCTGCTTTCCAAAGAGCATAGTTTTTCTATGTCAGAGAGTTGATCCTCCCTTCTTAGTGGTTGGGGGAGTTTCTGTATGAAGTGGTTTAACTGTTGGTACCTCCATTCATTAAGTGTCATAAAATTTTATTTTTGCTCTATTTGCCTGTAGGCTAATATGTGTCCTTGGTGTATAATAACCCTTACTTGTGCCTTATTATTTTTGATCCAATTACCTCCTACCTCTGTTTTCCCCGGGGGAAGAAATCGTTGTCTTTTAAAAAGATGAGGGGGGAGTTGAAATTTTTATCTATTTTTTTGTGTGTACCATCCCAAATTCTAAGTGCATTTTTTGTGATTGTGTGTGTTGCTATACCTAGTGCTCTAAATTGTGGAGGATTCCATATTATTTTTTCTAATTCCACATTTGCAAGAAAATTCTCCAAACTAACCCATCTTTTTTCTGTGTTTACTCTAGCCCACTCCACTGCTCTCGACAGGATTGTTGCCTCGTAGTATTTTTTAAGGTCCGGGATAGCCAGTCCCCCCTTATTTTTAGTCTGTCTGAGGGTCTGAAAGGATATTCTATGTTTCTTGTTTCCCCATATATAATTCATAATCAATTTTTGGAGGATACGAATCAGTTGTTTTGGGAGTTTAATCGGGACCATCTGAAACTTATATAGAATCTTGGGTATCAATATCATTTTACAGAAATTTATTCGTCCAAACCACGAAATTGGTCTATTTTTTATTCTAGTTATTTCGTTTTTAATTTCTTCTATCAGGGGGACGTAGTTGATTTCATACATTCTTCTTTCCGTACTCGCCAAATAGATGCCAAGATATTTGAGCTTTTTAACCCATGGGAATTTGTAATCTAATCTGAGGTTTAGTATTTCTTTCCTAGGTGTGCTGGCGTTTAATATTTCCGTTTTATTAATGTTTAATTTAAAGTTTGAAATTTCCCCATATTGACGACAAACGTTTAACAATTCTGGGATAGAAGTTTTAGGATTTGTCAAATAAAAAAGCACATCGTCTGCAAATGCCGCCAACTTATGTTCTTCTATTCCCACCTTAATTCCATTTACTTCGGGGCATTTTCGTATTCTAGCTAGGAAGGGTTCAAGGGACAGCACGAATAGTAATGGTGAAAGGGGACACCCTTGTCTCGTGCCATTTTCCATTGAGAAGTATTGGGAGAGGCCTCCGTTTATTTTAATCCTAGCCGTTGGGGCTTTATATAGGGTTCCAATCCACCCCATCATCCTGCTTCCAAATCCCATAGCTTCCATGGTTTGTAACATGAATCCCCAGTCTACCCTATCGAACGCTTTCTCGGCGTCGATCGACAGGAGTAGACTGGGGACTCCACTTCTCCTCATTTCCTGAATCAGGAGGAGGGTCCTTACCCCGTTGTCTTTTCCCTCTCGGCCCTGGATAAAACCTGTCTGGTCGGGGTGTATTAACCCCGCCATCTCGCTCTTTATTCTCTCGGCCAATACCTTTGCAAACAGTTTTACATCTGTATTTAACAGAGATATTGGCCGGTAGCTCGAACACATCCTGATGTCTTTGCCTTCCTTAAGAATAACTGTTATTATTGCCTCGGCAGCTTCTCTACTTAGGGTGTAGTCCTTTCCAAGACCAATAAAATATTGGCTTAATCGGGGTATGAGAATGTCTTTGCATTTTTTATAATAAAGTACGGTGAAACCATCAGGGCCTGGACTTTTCCCTGATGCTGTACCTGATAAAGCTAGTTGTACTTCGTTTTCCGTGATCGGCCTATCCATTATTAATGCATCTATAGGTTTTACTGATGGTAGTCCCGTCCCCCGCAGAAAATCTGAGGTTTTGGATTTTTTCTCTCCTTTTCCCCAATTTTTCTGCTTAACTGCATATAAATTTTCGTAGTAAACCCGGAAAGTTTCAGCTATATCTTTTGTTTTATACACCTCCTCCCCTTGTTCGTTTTTAATTTTTCCTATATAGTTTCTTCCTTTCTTTTTCTGAACTAACTTTGTGTTTACTGGATTTATTGCCTCCCATGTATCTTTCTTTTGCAATTATCTGTAGATCTCTTTTAGTTTCCTGAAATAAAAGGTTTTTAAGTTGGTTACGTTTATTGACCAATTCTTGATATAGCTCTTGTTGCTGGGCCCCTCTTTTGTGTTTTTGTTCTAGCTTAACTAACTCCTCAATTATTTTCTCCTTTTGGAGCCGGTTCTCTTTTTGCTTTCTTGCTCCTTCTGATATTAACGTGCCTCAAATTAAGGCCTTGTGAGCATCCCATAATGTAGCTTTAGATACATCACCTGTATCATTTATATTGAAGTATTCTTCTAGCTCCTTTTGAAACCTGGTTAGGCTATTTGCATCTTTTAATAGTTCTTCATTGAGCCTCCAAATTTGGGGAGGCCTAGGGTTACCTGTAATATTGAAGGACACACTGATTGGGGCATGATCTGATATAGTCATGGGCTCTATTGTTGCATTCACCACCTCCTCTAATAGGTAGTGGTCCACAAGAATATGGTCGATCCGGGAATAACACTTGTGTACACGGGAGTAAAAGGTATAATCTCGAGTCGCCGGGTTTAGCACGCGCCAGGCATCTACCAATTGGCTACTATGCAGATTATTTTTTAATTTTCTTAGTTGTTTTATATTAGTCCCTGTTCCCTGAGTAGTCTTGTCCACCTTTGGGTCCATACAGAAGTTGAAATCACCTCCCAGTATAACCCTACCTTTTTTAAAATCCCTTATCTTTCCTAAAATGTCATTTAAGAATTTTATCTGTTTGTTATTAGGTGAGTAGATATTTACTAAGGTGCATTCTGTCTCTTCTAGTTTCCCTTTTAATATAAGGTATCTCCCCTCAGGGTCGGTCAGTCTATCGATTAACCGGAATCTCACTCCCTTGGCGAACCCAATGGCTACTCCCCTTGCACGTTTTGAGATAGTGTCCCCGTAGTACCAAATCGGGAAGTCCATTGAGTTTAATTTTACATTTGAATCATTGGTAAGATGAGTCTCCTGTAAATAAGCTACATCAGTTTTCATTTTCTTCAATTCTTTTAGAACTTTGTGTCTCTTTGTGGGGCTATTTAGGCCTTTTACGTTATATGATACAAATTTTATTGTCGGCATTATCTAATGTTGGGGATCTTCCTCTTTGTTTCAAGTTTTAACCTCGACCTAGGTTCGTATATTTTCTCTATCAATCTTTTTAATATGGTGTATCTCCCTCCCCTCCATCCCCTTCCCTTCCCTCTACCCCCCCTCCCCCCCTCCCTCTCCCCCTCCCTCCCCCCCCCCTCCTCCCCCTCCCTAATCCTTCCCCCCCTGGCCAAAGATAGGCCTCTAAACCAATTTTACCCTTGGTCTAGTTTCCCTCTGGTGTGGGGCATATTTTCACGATCCCCTTCTAACTTAGAAGGGGATAACAGATGAGAAAAAAAGAGTGACAGGCGCTGAGTTTCACTGGGGTAATGGGGCCACCCTATTATTGTAGCCCACCCCCCTCCCCTTCAAAGGGGAAAAACAAGAGAGTGCACAGCCACGGAGAAATTTAATTTTCCGTCTGCCGTCTCCCTCTATTCACTCCATCCAGGTAGGTCTGGTATCTGTAGGTCTAATCTTTTGCAGAACTCGTTCAAATCTTCAGGGAATCGTAATAGTGCTGATTTCCCTTCTTTGAAGCCCACCAAGCACGCTGGGAATCTCCAATTATATTTAATTTTCTTAGTCACTAGTTGTTCTAGGAGAGGTTTTAATAGTCGTCTTCTGGTCAACGTCTCAGGGGCCAAATCTGCGTAGATCTGAAGAGGAGACCCTTCATATATGAGGGGTGGGGATCCCCTCAGGTTCTTCCATATTTGATCTTTCTCTTCCAACGAATGAAATCTAACCACAACATCTCGGGGCCGCTCTGTGTCGCTTCTACTTGGTCTTCCCACCCGGTGGGCTCTCTCAATTTCAATCGGGTCTTCGGCTGTTTTGCCTAATATTGGTTTTAAAATTGTCCCGATTATGTTCCTCAAGTCTTCCCCTTTTCCTTCTGGGACCGCTCTAACTCTCAAGTTCTGTCTTCTGGATCTATTTTCCTGGTCTTCCAGTTTGTAAAGTATATTTCGCTGTTGGAGGTGAAGCTGGTCGTTTTGTTCCTTTAGCTCGATCGACTCTTGTTTTTGTTTCTCTAGTTGTTCCTCTAACGTCTCGACCCTTGAAAGGAGATGACCCAAGTCCGTCTTTAAGCTGTATATCTCTCCTTTAATAGAGTTTTCAAGTCGCATCAGCATCTTTTCCATATCTTCCTTGGTTGGGATTTGATCTTCAGGTCTCTCTTCTTCCCTTCTGCTCATCTCTCCTTCCCTCTCTCTGGTCTCTTCCTCACTTGAGTCCTCTATTAAGTCCCCGGATGTATCCCCTTGGGTTGATTTCTGCAGTTTTTTTTCCTCCATTTTTTTCTCCGTTTTCCCTTGTGAGGATTTTGGGGATCCTGTAGTTCTGGAGCCTGTTGCTTTAGACATGTATTGTTGCATTGTACTTGATGTTGCCGCAATTTCCAGATGTCTTTGGGGTTGCTCCCTTTGTTGATCTGCTTGACATTCTGGACATATTATTCTTCACTTTTCTGATTCTTTTCCCCAGGTTGCCAACTTGTTTACTTCCTTACGACCTCTAGCTCTGGGTTTTCCTCTTAATTGCTGCCGTCGGTATTGCTTTTATGGATTCCGGCTATCTTCTTATGGTTTACGGAGTTCCCCCTTATCCCCCTTATCCCCTGAAGTAAGTTCTTATCCTTCCCGAGGGAGGAGCTCCTACCTCTCCTATAGGGGGGTCTTGGCAGGGTTTAAAGATATTGTTGCTAAACTCTTTATGGGGCTCCTTCTGTTCTCTTTTATATCTAAGCCTTTTTAAGGTTTTTGGGGATTTTTGTCGAATATACACCTCAAAAGAATAAAAGTTGCGCCGGTAGTGGGCAGGGGTAGGCCGTCAGCAAAAAAACGGGGAAAAGAAAAAAAAGATTGTATATACTTGTGTCTCTGATGCACCCCCCACTGGAGCATCCACTCCCCACTGTTATTATTTTGATTTAATTGTATATAATTGTGTACAGTCCTGGGATACGTGACCAATCTCTTACACGCCTTCTGGTAATTAGTATATCGTGGCCAAGTTGTTGTTTTGTCCTGATGTTTTAGGGTTTATGTCCAGATGAGGCCCGCAGGGACTATATAACTATATAATTCCTCTCTGCTACCCCTTGACATTTATTCTATTTCAGCTCATTCAACCCGAGAATACAACATCCATTTGCCCTCAGGTTTCAGATTGAACAAGTTCATTGAAGGATTCCCTTCGGGTTGTTTACAATCTACTAATCTCCGGTGGGGATCGCCTATTCCTGACCTCCGGCGTTTCAAGTGCAGTCCACCGTTGTGGAGGGAAATTTTCATTAATAGTTTTACTATATTGTATTCATACATTCAGTGTTTATACCGTCATGTGGAGGAACTCAGGTTTATCAATTTTGTAACCATCATACCATCATACTATCCTCAAAGGGAAACTCTTTTCCTTGCAGTAGACCTGATTTTTCCATTATGAACATCAGACCCTAAAATTACATTTAAAGTTTTCTCTCTATGTCTCCTCTCTTTCTGTATACTTCATTCACCTTAAACCATTTCATGACAGGAAACAAGGTAGTCTGATTTTCCAGAAGACAATTGAGGTTTTTGAGAGTTAGACATTTCAGTTTACCTTCAGGATCCGTTGCTCATACTACCTGCTTGTCACCGTTGGGGGTCAGCTGTTTCCAGGGGTCTAATATATTCCGTGTTGACCCCCCACTGGGAGATTTCCCGGAGACGTTCGCCCTTGTTGGGGGAAGGGGGCTGGTAGTGACCTGTCCTATTATGGGAGCGTGCTGCGCGGCACCTCAGCTCATGCCGCGATCGTGCCGGGTTCCCGGGCCGTTTGCGGTGGATATCCGGCGAAGCTGCGATGGGTCCTTAGTTCAGACCGCATTCGTGCCAAGTTCCCGGGCCGTTTGCGGTGGTTCCCCGACGGGGCTACGATGGATCCTCCGCGGCATCTCAGACCCGTTTCCCGGGGATACGATGTCCGTCCCGGCTCTTCCAGCTCAGCGCGTCTCACCTGCTTCTCACCGCCCCACCCTCCTCACGGCGCGTCACGTCCTTACGTGCACGCCATCCCCCGTGTCGCCCCAGTCACATGATTCTGAAAAGTAACGTGATGATGATATCCTTTTTAATATTACTTCACCCCACCTCTTATTCCAGCTTGTTTAAATACCTTGATAAATGTATGGCAATTGTGAGTCTCAATGCAAATTTGAATTTGAAATCAACCTCTATGGAATGTTTAGCTGGAAAAAGGAGACTCTCTGGTTAATTCATCTTATTTTACCTAAAGCTGGACTTACACTGCACTATATTGGGTAATTTTTTCTAAACTTATCTTTAGACCTGATGTCCTATTGTAAACTTGGAGCCACAACTAGATTTTTAGTAGGTACTGTAAAAAGGGCTGATGCTATAACTGCTTACAAAGTGTTAACAAGATTTCAGGTTCAATTTGTTACTGTATCTAAATCTGCTAGTGCATCTAAACTATATTCCTACAAGACTGACAATGCTGGTATCCAGAGTGTAGGCACGGTAATACAGGAGGTATGTTACTGGCCAGATCACCAGGTGAAACGGGAAAAAGGCCGTAAAAAAAAACGAATGCAGCCAACGCGTATAAGGATTTCTACACTGCAATATATTTCATTTTTGGTTTTGAGTTTATTACCACTTTGGCAATATATCTGTCACTTGGTCCACTTAAAAAACAGAGTGAGCAAAGGCAATTATTTTTTCCTATTTGATTTAGGGGGTCAGCTAATTTACATATCAGCCCACCTCCCGGCTCAGACAGAATTCATATTTTAGATATGCACCATTTAGTTTTTAGTAGCTACAGAAAACCTTATCCAGAATTGTACTTAGAGCCTGTTTTTTTCATAGACGTTTCACTAATATTGGCAAAAGGTACAGAAGAATGTTAGGCTTGCCTGTAATAGTCATAGATATCCCTACTGTAAAATAATCTACCCTGCCCAAGATATATGCCAGCATGATTTATTACTAGGTCCTTAGTGCTCCTTAATGGATATTATTGGAAAAAATATTAAGTCTGCTATTAATGGTGTGGACCTAATGCAAATGTAAGAGCTGCTTAATTTCTGCAAGGAGATTGCATAAACCTTTTGAAAGTTTTACATTCTGCTGCTGCTCATTAAGCCATCTAGGTATTGTGCTTGCATTTTTTTTTTATTATTTATGTATTAAGACCTAGCAGGTTGCACAATACAACGGTATAGCAGAATTGTGGTATACATACTGTACTGTAATCATGACATGCGCACAAGGTGTGCCTGGGCACACCCTAATCACCCCACATGCATTAGCATTATCCAGAAACAGCACCAGGTGGGTGGTTTTGGGTGCCAGTGGCCAGTGTTAATGCTCCATTATATTAAAGGCTAGGTTCAACAGTAGGAACACAGTACACTAGTATTTAGGGTGTAATGTAATATTCTCCCAATCAACTGTCTCCCACCACCAGAGCCTCCTTTCTGTGACAGTGTTCATGTGTGCTTGAGATTTGGGGTGCACACCCTAATGCAATAGGCTACACACTTCTCTGGCATGCCTATCAATAATACATGGAAAATATATTCCATTTATTTAGGAGTGATTCATAAAACATAGTATCAGAACAATCCTGAACATGACTTCTGTGGTTCCTAGATCAGTATTAATGATACTTTGTAAGTAAGAAAGAGAGTTGGATTGTCTATAAGCAGAGGGCTCCCAGGCACAGTTTTAAATTGTGCATTGGGAAGGAGAGTGTAAAGGGCGTATAGGAAGTGGTGCCAGATATGCGTTTGGCAGAATTGGAGGGTTTGGGATGGGACAGAGAATGGGCTTAGTATGGGTCAAGGGTAAAGGTACTTCAGGACAGAGTTAAGGGAGCTGGTAAAAAAGGGGGGCTGGGGGTGTTTAAGAGGGTTTGGTGCATTGGTGATGATATTACCAGGGAGGAAGGCGATGGGAAAGCAGGTTCCCCTTGGGTGTGTTGTGGGGGGCAATAGGAATCAGTGGTCTTTATGCGTTAGACCTTTGCCCTCATCTGGGAGTCCAATAGAGCACCATGTTGCAGATTTGTTTTGAGAAGAAAAAAAGGGTCTTGCATATGTCTGATTTCCTGAACTTTATTTAACCACATAGACTGAAGGTGGCATGGGGTCACGCCATTTCAATGGAATACAAGATTAGAAGCTGCAGAAAGCCTGATAAAGATTGCCTATTTTTAGCACCCCATTATCATGTAGTCCTTTCCTCCCCAGCCTTATTAAGCCCGGTACACACAGGCCCAATATCGGCCAGTTCAATAGAAACCATCCAACATTCAGCCCCTGTATATGGCAGCCAGTCCGACTGATTGTCCGGCATCCGATCAGTACTGAGAGCGCTGGGCGGTGTGTTCTGGCAGGCCGTTCCCCTGTCAGAACACAATAGCTCAGTGGGGAGATCGCTGTACTAATATTGGATTGTCAATACAGGATCTCCTTTCGAGCTGCTCAGTCTGCTGGGTTGAATAAAAAAATAATTAAAAAAATTACATAAATCCCCTATTTTGTAGATGCTATAACTTTTGCGCAAACCAATCAATATACGCTTATTGAGATTTTTGTTTTACCAAAAATATGTAGACGAATACATATCGGCCTAAGCTGAGGAAAACATTTGTTTTAAAAAAAAAAAATGGGGAAATTTATTATAGCAAAAAGTACAAAATATTGTGGCCTTTTTTTTATTTTTATTTTTTTTAAGTGTATTTTGTACGTGTACTCGAGAGAGGAGCGGGACTGCAGGAGTTGGAAGTAGGCAGACCTCCCCCAGAGGCAATCTGCCATCTTTCTTCGAGGCCCCCGGGTGGCAATGGTGGGTGTGAGGGGGCCCTCCCACACAGCCCGCCCTACCTGCTCCGCTTTGAAGCCCAACGGGGCAGAGGGACTCCCCTATGAGGGAGTGAGAGGACCTAGCCCACTCAGCCAGCCCTGTTAGTCCTTCGCCTCTCTTTTTTTTTTTTTTTAGAGACCGCGTGGCCAAAGTGCGTGCATGTTAACCCGATTTCAAGTGCATGTAAGTGTGGTGTTTTTTTGTGGGAGTGAGGTGGGCGTACTAAGCGCAGGCTTACCTCGCATAGCACACCCACCGGGAGCCGGGCTGAGACCACCAAACTCAATTCACATGCAGCCGAGACCGGGATCCGAACCCTTAGCTGCAGAGGTGAACGGCTTGTCAGCGCAGTGCCAATCGCATTGAGCCACGGCAGCTCCGTCTTTTTTTGTTTTATAGCCCAAAAATAAAAAACACAGAGATGATCAAATACCACCAAAAGAAAGCTCTATTTGTGGGGGAAAAAAGAACGTAAATTTTGTTTGAGTACAGCATCACACGACACTGCAATTGTCAGTTAATGTGACACAGTGCAAAAAATGGCCTGGTCATTGAGCAGACAAATCTTCCGGGGCTGAAGTTTAAAGTGATTGTAAACGGTCAGACTGCCTTATAAAATAACCCATTTAGAGTCGGTTTACACTAGGGCGGCACGACTTTCAGAAGCAACTCAAACACGACTTAAGCATGAACCACAGGGCGATCTGGGGAGATTTACAACACGACTTGAAGTCGTCTCCAGGACAGGAGACATTCCAGTGGCCAATAAAACAACAATCACCTCTGGGAGAGGGAGGGGTTTGCCTGAGAAATGTATGTTATCTTCCTGGAAAGTAGCTTCAGTTAAGACAGTGATCACACTTGGAAGCGACTTCCATTGAAATCAATGTGTACAAATCGCCTAGAAGTCTGGTTGAAGTAGTACAGGAACCTCTTCTGAAGTCGGAGCGACTTAAGTAGTGTGTATTAACACCGCTCCCATTCACTTACATTGCTTTTCTGTGAACCGACTCTTAGTTTAAAATAGAAATGAAAAGCAAAACATTGTTGTATAGATATAAAAATATTTGTTTTTTCCTTTTTTATAAGTGATCACATTCCCTCTGTGCAAAGCTGCATAAGACCTGTGGGAGGAGAAGTAGCAGTACACTAAGCTTCCCACCAGTAAAAGGCTGTGCGGGGGGGGGTGGTCAGGACAAGTCTGATCATTGGAGGAGAGCACGCTGAGTTCCCAACATAACTAGAGAACTGACCATTGTGTGCTGTCCTCATTAGTGTGGTCAGTTTTTAATAGTAAAGCAGAGGGACTTGAAGAAACACCAGAGATTTCACACAAAGGGAGCAATACAAAGAGAACAGGATATTTTCTCATACAAGTACATGGTACATCAGTAGAATGGAGTGGCAGGGAGTGCAGCAAAATATATTTATCAACAGGACAAGGGAAAGAGCTTATCAAGAGAACCCGTAACTTCACCTATTCTTTGTTTACTTTAAAACCATGATTACCTTTTGATTTAATTTGTTTTGGGACCGGGGTGAAAACATTTTACCCATATACATACAGTGATATACATGTGAGGTCACCAGTTTGTTTTATTGTCACACAATAATAAAGGGGAATTTCCTTTCTCCCTCTGCTCTGATTGGAATGTGTGTATTTCTGTGTTAAGGGTTCATCCTGCCTATAAGTGATGTTTTAGCTATAGATTGAGTCAGTGCCTGGCTTTACACCAATCAACCATAACATTATGAGCACTGGCAAGGAAGAGTGAATAACATAGATTTTGTTTTATTAAAATGACAGCTAAAAGTTGGTGGGATGTATTAGGCAGCAAGTGAACATATTGTCCCTGAAGTTGTTGTGTATAAAAAATGGGAAAGAGTATGGATATGCGCAACATTAACAAGGGCTAAATTGTAATGGCTAGACAACTGGATCTTCAGCTCTTGTGGGGTGTTTCCAGTCTTCAGTGGTCAGGACCTACCAAAAGTGAGCCAAGGAAGAAAAAACAGGGTCACGGACAGCCAAGGCTAAAAGATGCACATGGGGAGCAAAAGCTAGGCCCTGTAGTCCATTTGTTTAGAAGAGCTACTGTAGCTCAAATTGCTACAATGGACAGGTGAGCATCAGAAATGGACCGCGGAGCAATGAAAGACGTTGTCTTTGAGGTGTTGACTTAATTGCTATACCCCCGAAGGGGGTGTGTTTCCTCGGTGGGACTTTAAGTGTGTGAGGCGGGTTCGAGTATAAGACTAAATTAGTCAAGTAGATATCAAAAGTATTCAAAATGTATTAGTTTAAATAATGTTGCTCATTCGAACAACGTATCAAAAGAAGGTTTGTTAACAGCATAGGTTACAATTTTTTTTTTCCCCCAAATGACCAATAAAGAACAAGAGAGCGCGACCTGGGGGGGACAATTAACAACGGTACCTCACATTATACATGGTGAGACAAGACAATCAAAATTGTATATACGTGTACATGCGACAAAGGAGCAACAGGAAAAGCCCTCAAGACTGTCTCATGGGTATAGACCAGGGGTCCTCAAACTACGGCCCGCGGGCCACATGCGGCCCGTGGAGGACTTGTAACCGCCCCACCTGACCCTGACAGGCAACACCGGTTACACTGCAGATTGTAACACAGCAATCCCGCTGTGTCACGGAGATGACAGTGTTAAGGGCGCGCTGTGATAAATGTCCCGCCCTCCTCCTCCTCCTAGACTAGCTCGTGTGATAGAGCCGGTGTTATGTCTATCACACAAGCTGGTCTAGGAGGAGGAGGGCGGGACATTTATCACAGCGCGCCAGAACTGTTACCTTCGTGACACAGCGGGATCGTCACGGCAGTTGAGTGAGCAGTGTGGCACGGTAAGGAGAAAGTGCTGTGCAGGGCTTACAATGGTGAGGGAGGGAGGGGGCATGCGATGGTGAGGGGGGCTGATGTTGATGTAATAATGATGGTGGAGGGCTGATGATAAAATTATGATGATGATGATGGTGGGGGGGGGGGGGGCTTGCAATGAAGGGCTGATGATGTTATGATGAAGGTGGAGGGGCTTGCAATCAGGGGCTTGCAATGGTGAGGGGGGGTTGCAATGAGGGGCTGATTATGGTGAGGGGGGCTTGCAAAGGTGAGGGGAGTTGCAATGAGGGACTGATGATAATGATGATGATGATGTAATGATGATTTGGGGGGCTTGCAATGATCTTGATCGGCTTGAAATTATGATTGTGAGGGGGGGATTGTAATGAGGGGCTTGCAATTAGAATGGTGAGGGGGGGCTTGCAATGAGGGGATGATGATGATGATGGTGATGTAATGATGGTGAGGTGGGGGGGCTTGCAATGATCATGATCAGTTTGCAATTAATGATTGCGAGGGGGGCTTGCAATGAGGGGCTTATAATGATGAAGGGGGGCTTGCAATGGTGAGGGGAGGCTTGAAATGATGGCTTGAATTTGAAATGGTGGTGGTGGGGGGCTTGCAATGATGGTCTGAATGACAGTGAGGGTGGGCTTGCAATGATGGCTTGAAATGACGGTGAGGGGGGTTTTCAATGATGATTGGGCTGGACTGGCGAGCATTGATGGTCAAAGAGCGTTATTGCTGGTATATTTGTTTTGTAGCGCTGTGTGTGTGTGTGTATATACTTCAAAATAACATATGTGCAGTGTGCATAGGAAATTGTTCATAGTTTTTTTTTATAGTCCGGCCCTCTAACGGTCTGAGGGACAGTGAACCGGCCCCCTGTTTAAAAAGTTTGAGGACCCCTGGTATAGACAGAGATGCCAACGTTTCGAGGCTTTTTTCTAGACCGAGTATCGCCTCTTCATCAGGACGAGGGCGGTGCACAAAGTGTCGCTGTACCGTCTAAAATAAATAAGATAAAATTAAATAAATGCAAAATTCATGACAGACACATGTGTAGTTGAAACATTCATTTACACAGTTTTTTTTATTTTTTTTTATTTTTTTACATATAGAGAAAAGTACATATAAGTAACCACGATTTTAATCCTCATCATGACTCCCACCGTGTCTGGAGTAGTACCCGGACTAGCCCTGTGTGTATGGGTCTGGACTCAAAAATATATTGTGTACATATATATGCTTAAACACTAATTGCCAAGTATATAAGTAACTACTAACCGGTAAGTTCGAAGGTAGATATATAAGTCTCAGATGGAGACCATGAAAATTGCTTGGTCGGTTGTAGCAGAAATATGTCCTGGGTCATTAAAAGTACGGATTATTCACAAGGTATTGCCATACGATGTGACCTATGATGTGAGGAATATAAAGAGGCAAGACGGAAAAAAGCACAATGTATCAAGTGCAACAAGATGCCAGACAAGAGAACACATCTAATGCACATTGTCAGGGACAGCCAAGACAAAAAAAAAATTGAAATGGGAAGAGATTATGTTGGCGCAAAACAAAACTTGAACCGGTTTAAAGTAAATTAAAAATAAAAAGTAATAAATAATATAAACCAGGTGAAATACAGAGAATATAGCAATCTAAGCGAAAGTGCCTGGCTGTTGGTGTGGGAGTGGATAAAGGCAACAGAGGGCGGTGAGAAAATCCAAGAAGTCAGCGTCAAAAACTGAACAAACAAACAAAACAAAAAGAGTCAAGAGTTGTATACCACACCCTCAGGTCCTATATACTATAGTATTAGAGGCTGGATTTATCAAAGCACCAGTGGGGTGTGCTAAAGAGAGGGGGCTGTCACTTGTTTAGATAAGAAGACAGCACTGCTTTGCATAAGCATAGGAGAAATAGATCTCATAGAGTAATTGAATCAAGAAAGTGGTATACATAGAACCCTCCATTGCACATAATAAATAGTAAAAGGTATATCTATAAGGGACTTACCAAGGTAACAAGGGATGTTTGTAAAACAGGAAAAACAGAGGAGTTGGGAAACCAAAGATCTCCTCTCCTCTGTGTAAAGTTCTCCCTGTCAGGGAACAGTGTGGACAGCTGAAGCTCTGGAGATGCCAGGAGCAGTAAATTGCTCATTAGAAACAGGTTCTAAAAAAGAAAGAAGTAGTGGCAAAGCTGAGGAGGCAGAAAGGCATAAGAAAATCCTGGTTATAACAAAGTACAAAATAGGACCAGCCAATAAAAAGTAATTAGCATAAAAACTGCCAATTCTGCTGATATAGGGTAGAAAAATCATCCATACCTATCCAGAGCGTTCTACGCAGGTTACTGACCATAGGGAGACTAAACCTGAACATTCAGTCAGGTGTTTTATATGTCTCCCTATTGCTAACAGCTGTGTGTCAGCCTGAATGCGGGGGGCGGTGCCTCACAGGCAGTCACTCCCCGAGACTGCCCTCCGGGTGCAGTGACGCGCGAGGTCCCCGCCCACCCCACACGTCGACCAGCCAGGGGAAGTCCCAGATGGCTCCGGACATCCCAGGTTAGCAAACCTTATTTTGATACGTTGTTCGAATGAGCAACATTATTTAAACTAATACATTTTGAATACTTTTGATATCTACTTGTTGACTAATTTAGTCTTATACTCGAACTCGCCTCACACACTAAGTCCCACCGAGAAAACACACCCCCTTCGGGGGTATAGCAATTGGCTTATTCAGGGATGTGTTGAGTTGTCGGGTCCTTTTGCAATTCTTTGCATCTACAGATAGAGAACACCGATACTTCCTTTTTGAGGTGTTGACTTGGCCTCCAAATTCTCAAGATCTCAATACAAATTGGCCATCTGTGGGATTGTGCTGGAAAAAGAAGTCCCATCAATGGGGCTCCCAACTTAGAGTTTACGGGAGATGACGACTTGGTGCCAAATACCACAGTATACCTTCAGAGGTCTAGTGGAGTCCATGCCTCAACTGGCCAGGGCTGTTTTGGCAGCAAAATGAGGACAGTGATAATGGTCTGGCAGTGTATATTTGTCTTAGGTACTCCGTCTAAAATGGATATATTTATTTTTGGTGGACAGTCTCTGCTGAATGGGTCTTGTGTAGATGGAGAAGTTTCAATATAAATGAATAAAATGAGTAACATTGAAGAGGTTAATTAAAAATTATTTATTTGCTGTAACAGCTATTTTACGTTGTTTCCCTGAAGAAGTCAGAGCCCTAAGGGTTTTTTTTTTCCTTTTAATAAAGTAAACAGTTGTTACCTGTAAGTACAATATGTATAGGATAGACACATTTTTTCCCCGGTATGCAAATAAACCTCATTTTAATTATCATCTCTTTGCTCTAGGCAGAGTGCACTCTACAATTT
Organism: Rana kukunoris; assembly: GCA_029574335.1. Lineage (NCBI taxonomy): Eukaryota > Metazoa > Chordata > Amphibia > Anura > Ranidae > Rana > Rana kukunoris. The sequence continues at coordinate 110,322,193 of CM056053.1, read as the reverse complement.
AAATAATTTACAAAATATGAACTTACAAAAAATACATGTAATTATCCAAAAAGAATAGTATATAATTCTGCACTAATTTGTGTATTTTACAGACTACTCCTGATTTAATGCTTCAATCAAATTAATAGCCAATCTTGAATTTGATTGGAATCAGCAATAGTTTACCATCTCTTGTTATATGACTCTGCTGCATGCCTGGAATGTACAATGAGTTATTAGAGAGAGTGCCTGATTCCTTTCTTTTAGATTAGAGATTTCAGAAAATGTACTTTGTCCACATGGGCAGACCCACAGAAGTCGTTTTTTTTTTCATTTAATAATAGTTTGTAGAGATTTTATTTTCAAAGCAGGTTACATCTTTTGCTGATATGGCAAAACATTTGAATTAAAAATACAGGTGTTTGTTCTATGTGGACATGTACTGTAGGTCTCCAAAATGGTGTTTTTTTTTATATGTGTGTGTGTGTGTGTGTATGTGTGTGTGTATATATATATAATATATATACTTTTTTGTTTTATATAATTTTTTTTCACTTTTTACTGTAAAAAAAAAAAGTGAAATAAAAAATACTCGAGTATAAGATGAGTTTTTCAGCACATTTTTTGAGCTCAGCGAAGCTGGCCCCCCTACAATCAGCACAAATAAAAACTCAAGTGTGTTTCTTTAGTGCTACGTTTGTGCTGTTTTGTGCCGCAAAAAATTACATTTGTGCTGCTTTTTATTTTAAAGATATTAGCAATTGTTTTTTCCAGACTATGACATCATCTAGCCCCCCTACAACGCCCAAATGACACAAAACTGGTCTCATTGGTTAGTGCTACGTTTGTGCTGTTTTGTGCTGCAAATTTTGCTGTTCTATTTTTTATAGTTTTTGCGTTATTAATGATTTATTAAAGGTCACCAAAGGTCACACAGCCCCCCTACAACGCCAAAATGACACGAAACTGGTCTCGTTGGTTAGTGCTACGTTTGTGCTGTTTTGTGCTGCTAATATTTCTGTTCTATTTTTTATCGTTTTTGCGTTATTAATGATTTATTAAAGGTCACCAAAGGTCAATCAGCCCCCCTACAATTCCCAAATGACACGAAACTGGTCTCATTGGTTAGTGCTACGTTTGTGCTGGTTTGTGCTGCTAATATTTTTTTTTGTGCTGTTATGCTTTTAAAGTTATAACAGTTTATTTATTTTTTTCAAACCCCACTCACTTTGCCCACCTTACAATCAGCACACATAAAAACTCATGTGTGTTTCTTAAGTTCTATGTTTGTGTTGTTTTGTGCTGTTTAAATTTCCATTCTATCTTTTATCGTTTTTGAGACCAGTTTTGTGCCATTTGGGCATTGTAGGGGGGCTGATTGACCTTTGATGTCCTTTAATAAATCATTAATAACGCAAAAACGATAAAAAATAGAATGGAAATATTGGCAGCACAAAACAGCACAAACGCAGCACTAACCAATGAGACCAGTTTTGTGTCATTTGGGCATTGTAGGGGGGGGCTGTGTGACCTTTGGTGACCTTTAATAAATCATTAATAACGCAAACACAATAAAAGATAGAACAAAAATATTAGCAGCACAAAACAGCACAAACGTAGCACTAACCAATGAGACCAGTTTCGTGTCATTTGGGCGTTGTAGGGGGGCTGTGTGACCTTTGGTGACCTTTAATAAATCATTAATAACGCAAAAACAATAAAAGATAGAACGGAAATTTCAACAGCACAAAACAGCACAAACATAGCACTAAAGAAACACGCTTGAGTTTTTATTTGTGCTGATTGTAAGGTGGGCAAAGTGAGTGGGGTTTGAAAAAAAAAAATAAACTGTTGTAACTTTAAAAGCATAACAGCACAAATAAAAATATTAGCAACACAAACCAGCACAAACGTAGCACTAACCAATGAGACAAGTTTCGTGTCATTTGGGCGTTGTAGGGGGCTGATTGACCTTTGGTGACCTTTAATAAATCATTAATAACGCAAAAAGGATAAAAAATAGAACGGAAATATTAGCAGCACAAAACAGCACAAACGTAGCACTAACCAATGAGACCAGTTTTGTGTCATTTGGCCGTTGTAGGGGGCTGATTGACCTTTGGTGACCTTTAATAAATCATTAATAACGCAAAAAGGATAAAAAATAGAACGGAAATATTAGCAGCACAAAACAGCACAAACGTAGCACTAACCAATGAGACCAGTTTTGTGTCATTTGGCCGTTGTAGGGGGCTGATTGACCTTTGGTGACCTTTAATAAATCATTAATAACGCAAAAACGATAAAAAATAGAACGGAAATATTAGCAGCACAAAACAGCACAAATGTAGCACTAACCAACAAGACCAGTTTTGTGTCATTTGGGCGTTGTAGGGGGGCTAGATGATGTCATAGTCTGGAAAAAACAATTGCTAATATCTTCAAAATAAAAGCAGCACAAACGTAATTTTTTGCGGCACAAAACAGCACAAACGTAGCACTAAAGAAACACACTTGAGTTTTTATTTGTGCTGATTGTAGGGGGGCCAGCTTCGCTGAGCTAATTTTTTGTGCTGAAAATCCTCCTCTGTAGCCTAATCCCCCGGCGCTGTGATACATTCAATCTAATAGGCAGCCATGCAGTGTAACCAAGTGTCGCTGCCTCCTCCGTGATAGGCTGAACACTGACTCACTGCTGGGTAACAGAGTCAGTATTACATCACTGAGGAGGACACGGAGGAGAACAAGGAGGAGGCGGCGGTGCTTGGTTATACTGCATGGCCGCTGATTCGATTGAATGTATCGCAGCGCCGGGAGATAAGACAGCAGATGTCACAGTGCCAGGAGATTATGCCGGCACAATACCGATCAAATTACTTGAGGCTGAGGAATGCAGAGGGGGCAGTAAGGCTGAGGTATAAGGCTGAGGCATGCAGATGGACACAATGAGATGAACACAGTGAGGACACAGTGAGGCTGAGGCATGCAGATGGACACAGTGAGATGAACACAGTGAGGCTGAGGCATGCGGATGGACACAGTGAGATGAACACAGTGAGGACACAGTGAGGCATGAGGCTGAGGCATGCAAATGGACACAGTGAGATGAACACAGTGAGCACACAGTGAGGCTGAGGCATGAGGCTGAGGCATGCAGATGGACACAGTGAGATGAACACAGTGAGGACACAGTGAGGCTGAGGCATGCAGATGGACACAGTGAGATAAACACAGTGAGGCTGAGGCATGCAAAGTGAAGCTGCAAATGGGCATTGTTGACCCTCTTTTCCACTTACAGTAGCTTCTGCATTCTCACCCTAGACTTATACTTGAGTCTTATACTTGAGTCAATAAATGTTCCTATTTTCCTAGTAGGTGCCTTGGCTTATATTCAGGTTGGCTTATACTCGAGTATATACGTTTTTTACCATCTACATCAAAATGCTTAAATGCTTCTGTGAATAATAGTATTAAGCTTGCAAAAAATTCAAAACAAAACATTAACTCTATTTATCAAAATTATATATATAAATGATGTGCTGTACTGCGAAATATATTAAAAACAAGCAGGCAGTAGTGTTGGAACAAGAGAGTAAAAATTCTTCATGAAGGTCACTGCAAGAAGATGCAGGTTGAGTAGTTTTAGACTGGGAGCATATGGGCACATTTTAATCATGATCACAGATGAATTACTGGTCTAAAGTGTAAGGTGCCACCATTGGAAGCATAGGTAAAGTGTATAGATATTGCTGGATTCTTGAATCTTTTTTTCATCTTACTCAATTGTGGGTGGGGTAGTGTGGATGTAGAGTTTGTGAGCACTGGCCTGACAGCTTCTAAATGCCAAAGGATTTCGACACCTTGTGCTGTATACACTGTTAAAGCTAAATATTAACCTGGTTGTCATTTTTAAATCAACCTTTCCATTTTCATACCCTATTGTAGATCTAGTGATGTCATCGCTGGGTCTTTGTGCTTCTCTGTGCAATGCAGGCAGACCATGTCTGGTGGGACAGGGTGCTGTACATGGTTTTCTGAAAATATGACAGCACCCTACCTTAGACTGCCCATAGATGGATCGAAATGTGCCCAGTTCAGCAGGAATCGGCCGAATGTCAATCCATCTACGGGCACTGTGGTTGAATGAATGAATGAAAAACGTATATAGCGCGACACATGCAAACTAAATCGCCTCTGGGCGCTCGTTGTTCCTGTCTCTCATGACCTCAAAAGAGGAGAGTTTTAATACGTCTTCTGAAGGTCATGTGGTTTTCCTCCAACCGAATGCTGGTTGGTAAAGCGTTCCATAGTCTGGGACCTTGGAAAGCAAACCTTCTTTCTCCTTTGGACTTGTATCTGGCTTTGGGTACCTTGACCAAATTTTGCTCAGTGGATCGCAGAACGCGATTGGGATTGTGGGCTTCTATTTTTTCACAAAGATATTGCGGAGCTTTCCCATGGATGCACTTATGAGTCAGACAGAGAGCTTTAAACGCAATTCTGTCTTTTACTGGCAACCAGTGAAGGGATCTCAGTGAAGGTGAGATTGATTCCTAGGGTTTTTTCCCAGTCACAAGTCTGGCGGCCGTATTTTGAACGACTTGCAGCCGAGTGATTTGGTACTTAGGGAGTCCGAGGTAAAGTGCATTTGTACAGAAGTTTATCTACTGATCTACTTCTGTACAACCGCCCTTCTGGAAAATTTCCTCTTGAAATGTCTGTGTATTCTTATGGCAGGGAATCAGATCAGTTTTTTTTTTTCATTCAACCCGCTGGTTGAACCAAAAAACAGACTCCTTTATGACCAACTTTAGTACTCCTCTCAAGGGGCTGGCTTTTGGGAGGAGTTAAGCAAATATCAGAATGCCTTGATGAGTGCATGTCAGTCTGTTGGTTTGGGTGTTCTTGGGAAGACTGCATTTGCATGCAGACTGCTATAGGTAACCTTGCATGTGTTGCCAAGCCTCTATATTAGAAAAAAATGGCTGAAGAGAGTGGGTTAGATCGGGGCTCAAAAGTCATGAGCTTCTAGCCAGGGCTTAAGAGTTACTTGCCCCACCCAACCCCTGTTATGCTCTGCGTCTAAACACGCTCTCGGAAATGATCTCATAAAATGACACTGTTAAATGTATGTATGGTGGGCAGTAGGGCACAGTACCAGATTGGCAGTAGGGTAAGGAACAGGTGAGTACGGGGTGGGCAGGGTGGCACAGTAAGGGGGTGGGCAGGAGGGCACAGTATGGGGGTTTGGCAGGAGGGTACTGTTCGAGGGGGTCACTACTGACAGTGCATAAGGCAGAGCTCTACCTCCCATTCATGCATTGTACACAGCCTGAGCACAGTCACTAAGATCTCCTGCTCCCCTGACAACAAACTGACACTGAAGCTAAAATCTGATTCCCTTACACATACAGTAGCCTCCATTGACCTGTTGAAGTCTATGATCAGAATGACAGCTCATTTGCTGTAGCCAGCTCTACACTGGTAGCTGTGTGACTGTGTAAGGGAATCAGAAGAGGAAAAGGAGCTCTTAATGCTGTGCTCAAGCTGTGTGCTGGGCACAGCATTAGGAGTGGTGGAGGGCTTTTGGGGGTGCAGCTGAATGCTGGGGGAGGGGAGAGAGGCAACAACAATCTTACCACTGGCCACAATCTTACCACTGCGACTACTGCTTGTGTGATTGGGATTTATATTGCTTCACTCCCTGCTGTCCTCTCTCCTGTTCATCCCATGTGATTGGGGCACCACACACCTCGTCCACAAAAGCAGCAAATGCTCCACCTTGGGGTTTCTTCCTTAACCCCTGCAAAGTGCAAGTGAAGCGCTGGAAAGTGAGGGGGGAGGAGATGAAATGCAGGGGGACCGTTAAGATGGGCCTGATGATAGGGGGCGGAGGTTGGGAGGAGAATTGGCTCCCATTCAACCCCACCTGCCGCCAGAGTTCACCCTCCAATGTGGCTCCACACTAATGCGAGCGGACGAGTGGAAATTTTGAGGGCTGGATAAAATGATGAACTGTACCTATGAAGGAGCAGCGTTGTCACCCTAAGCTGCTTGCCTTATTTGGATTACAAACACTACCCCCTCTGCTCATCTCATTTTATAGAGGGGCATTGCTTTCTAGTTCACATAACATACAGTAGCTGCAAATTTAAGATTGCATTGTTGAGTTCGCAGCTCAGTGACCAGGAAGTTACAAGGACATGCATTCTCCCTGTATCAACAGTTTTTTTTTTATGTTATAAAGAAAAAAAAAAAAAGTGCGACTGTCACATCTAAGCTGAAGTATAAGCTGAAATATTTTACCTTTTTTCCTGAGTTTCAATTTACCTTGATCTGTACTGAAATCTTGAAAAACAATTGTAGGCACAGTGGAAATCCTTCCCACAGCTTGATATCTCTGTGATCTTAGGTGCCCTACTAAGTTGCTGAATTTTTCTAAGCATTGTGTAACCTATATAGCTAGGTAAGTTTAAAAAAAAAATGGCAATTGCCTCTTTAAAAAAATCCATTGATCATTTGATTTTATTAATGAGCTTTGTTCTGAAGAATAATGCTTCCTGTGACCAGGCGACCTTCAGTCTGAATTGTTACACAGCAAATAACTTTAATGTGTTTGAATATATTCTTTGGATCATGGCCTGAAAACGATTGACCTCAAATGTAATAATGATGTATCGGCCCCAGTAAAAGAATTATTGTCTGGCACTTTCAGGCTGTATAATTAGGAATTTAAAGAAGATTTCTGGTCAAGTTAAAGGGTCAGTGCACCCAAAATGGGCATTATAGACTTTATTTGCTGATGCTGTCGATGCAATCACCTGACATTCTCAGTGTCAGGTGTTTTAGTATTGAGGTATATACATTTTAATTCCCTTGTCTGAAGAGTTGCTGTTATCTACAAGGGTCTCACCTTTTACTGTTGGATTATTAATTTATGTAATGCAGGAGGATTGGGATAGCAAGATGGGTAAGACTCTGAAATTATAGGAAAAGTCCCGGGTAATATAGCAGGGATTTCTTATTGCTGGATTCCACAAGAAATATTGGAAGTCAGAGACTAATTTTACCCAACAGATTCTTAAAATATCACTTTTTGATGAACTGACCACCGAAAAAAAGGATGATTTTGTTTTAAATTCAGAGCTGCTTAAAGGGGTTGTAAAGGTTTGTTTTTTATTTTCTATATAGGTTCCTTTAACTACTTCAATCTCGGGCTTTAAAACCCACCTCCTTCCCGGGCTTATTCTGGCACTTCTTTCCTACATGTACAAATCATCATTCTTTTGCTAGAAAATTATTTAGAACCCCCAAACATTATATATGTTTTTTTTTTAGCAGACACCCTGGGGAATAAAATGGCGGTCATTGCAACTTTTTATCTTGCACCGTATTTGCGCAATCATTTTTCAAACGGCTTCATGGTTTCATAAGTAAAAAAATAACAAAACAGTAACGTTAGCCCAATTTTTTGGTAAAATATGAAAGATGAGGTTAAGCCGAGTAAATAGATACCTAACATGTCATGCTTTAAAATTGCGTACACTCATGGAATGGCGCCAAACTTTGTTACTTAAAAATCTCCATAGGCGACACTTTAACATTTTTACAGGTTACCAGTTTAGAGTTACAGAGGAGGTCTAGTGCTAGAATTGTTGCACACGCTCTAAAGCACGCGGCGACACTTCACATGTGGGGTTTGAACGACATTTACATACGTGGGCGGGACTTGCGTACGCTTCTGAGCGCAAGCATTTTAATTTTTTTATTATTATTATTTATTTGTTATTGTACTTATTTATTTATTATTTACACTTTAAAAAAAAATAAAAAATTATTTTAAACGCTTTTCTTCCTATTACAAGGAATGTAAACATCCCTTGTAATAGGCTGGAAAGAATGAGATTGTGAAAAAAAATTCACAGATCTCATTCAAACTAGCCGCAATTGCGGTTTGTTTACTTACGGGGACCCGGGCGTGACGTCATCACATCGCGCCCGGGCCTCCGACGGTCACCAGTCACCTCTATTGCAAACATCCGGCGGATGGCGATCATATCTCCGGGCCCCCAATGGGACGGGAGAGCCCGGAGAAGCACCGGATGGCGGGGGGGGGGGGGATGTCTGGGTGCAGGCATCATTGAGATATCCTCCCGCAAAGCCCAGGCCGTCATATGACGTCCACCCGGGATAACAGGTCCCTGTTTTGAAAATCATATGACGGCGTGCGGGTATCAAGTGGTTAAGCTAGTGCATTGTTGGTTCACTTACCATTTCCTTCAATTTCCCTTCTAAATGATTTTCTTTTTTAATGAGCCACTATAACAAAAAAGAAAATGCAAGTGAGGATAAGTGAATGTGAATCCACTGAAACACATTGAACATTAAAGGGTCACTAAAGGAATTTTTTTTTCCTAGCTAAATAGCTTCCCTTTACCTTACTGCAATCCTGGTTTTATGTCCTCATTGTTTGTTTTTGCTTTGAAAGTTGCTGTAATCCTTCTCTGATCTCCACACTTCCTGCTTGTCTGTTTCCTTATGAAAAAAATCATGGGAGCTTCTCTCTGTGGTCTCTGATCAAGGAGGTGTAATTACTGTGTGTCTAAAACCCCTCAGAACCAATCAGTTTCATTTTAAAAACAAACCCTGCCCTGTATTGGCTCTGTGTCTCTGTACTTCACAGAAGCATGAAAGATGAAAGCATGAAGATGAAAAACGAAACTGAAACTTCAGGCACAATATATGATTGATTTTTATCTATTTTTAATCATTTTTAAAAGGAATCGGTTAACTATTATGTCTCTATACCCTGTAAACAGTCATTTCAGCAAAAAAAAATGTCCTTTACAACTCCTTTAAGTGAAAAAAAAATCCATTCTCAATGTGGAAAAGGGAACGGTGTTCCACAAACATTCAGCACCAAAGTCTGAAGAGACAGAGAAGGGGGGGGGGGTCCACAAGATGTAATTTTGAGTATAAAATCAAAATAAACTATTCGGATGCCCGTGGTTGCTTCAAAGACTGTGTACTGTATTTATCGGGGTATAGCGCACTCCCGCATATAGCGCCCATTCCTGTGGAAAAAAAGATTTTTGTACTTACAGTTTTGGTGTCTTGCGCGGCGTCCATCGGCGGCTTCAGGTGTCCTCTTCGTCGGGTCCGGCGTCCTTCTGCGGCGTCCTCCCCGCTCGATCCCCCCTTTCCCGCACCGAGTTTGAATACTGCGCCTGCATATACCGAACGCAGTATAGTCGGGCAGGCTCGGCTCCTCTCGCGCTCACATCCTGGAAGTACAGGACGTAAGCGCAAGAGGAGCCGAGCCTGCCCGACTATACACGAGTGTACTGCGCTCGGTATATGCCGGCGCAGTATTCAAACTCAGCGCGGGAAAGCGGGTATCGGCGTATATCGCGCACCCACGATTTTGCCCTGATTTTCAGGGCAAAAAAGTGCGCAGTATAAGCCGATAAATACAGTAATTTATATTAAGCTGCCGGCAGCTCTATGTACATTCCACAGAGGACTGTGAGCAGGCAAGTCAGTTTTTTTTTATTGTAGAAGAAACATTGCATGTTATCACATTATTTACACTTTAAGTACCTACACTCCTCTTTGCA